>JACYFF010031959.1:87587202-87597626 GCA_017589665.1 Selenicereus undatus
ATATATGGAATTAAAGTAAATGCATCGTACTATTAAATGGTGGTTCATGTATACATAAATTTTTTATTTACATAACTAAGTTCATATCTATTTAATTAGGCTTAAATTAGCTGTATGTTCAACATCTAACTTTGTACACTCTGAAGCTAATAATAAATAGTGACAAAATGAAGGGACAATATACATAGCATAGTTTATTAGACTAGTAATCTACCAATACAATGATTAAATTTAAAAAAGATTCCATTTTCCAAATGCAATGACTAATTACATGTACTTCAAATTGCAAACCATCAGTTCAATGCATGCATTCCATTTTCCACTCTATCATCTAAGTTTCAAAAAAAAAGGAAAATAGAAAAATCAAAAATAAGAACCAATAATAACAGGACAAATGTCCCCGAAACATTTAATGTATTCACTTTTGGTATATTATATTAGATAATTTTTTGGTATATATGTAACCCGTCCCATATAAGTATATATTTCCTTAAAAAAATAGAAATTAAATTTGTAAGAATCGCAATTTCAAGGTTAGAATAAACTTAGAAAAATTAAAATGTGAGATGACAAACCAAAGTTGAAGCCATATATTATCAACAAATATCACGCTCAGTTAGACAATTGCTAATAGGACAAAATAATCCCCTTAAAATGTGAAAGATGAACCAAATTTAGTCAAATTATCTTAGAAAACAAGTTGGATACACTAGCTAAAAAATGAAACAAGGAACCAAAAATGGTCAAATTTTGGCCTGCAACATCATAAATAATGAAATTTGTAAAGGTATTTGCAAAGATGACATTAGCTACAACTTTCTCCCGGACAATATCATAACATTGGTGAGGTAGGCAAACACAAAATAAAAAAAGGGTAATGATATATGTCTTATAATAAGATGCCTTTTAATTGTTTAGTTTTGGCCAAAATTAACAATTTAAATAATTTTAAATTATATATTTTTCGAAAGTTAGACTATGTTATAAATTGTAAGGCTCTATTATTCGTCGGATATGCAGACAGATACAAAATAATATATTAATCGAATCAACCCTATTCGCGAAGGTGCATCATGCGTAATTTTCTAATTGTGAAAAAAAGGATGAAAATATATTTTACTACAATTTGTAAACTGTAGCACTCTTCCACAATTCAGTCATACCCTTTTTTAAGATTTAATATATAATAAAATAAGTTTTGAGTCCAAACAAGACACTTAATAAATGTTTTGAAGTGAAACATTTATCATTTTGCAATAAAATAACGCAAGTAAATTTAAAAAGCAATAATCCAATTGCTGTCTTAAGCAATCAGGTGCTAAGGATATAGGTTCCATTGACATTTTAGGGTTTACAAGACTTACGTAGACTCCACTAATGGTAGTTTTTTGTTTTTCTTTTTTTTTTTTTGGTGGGGGGTTGTTATTATGTGATACCAGCTACATGTAGTCTCATCTATTTTAGGGTTCAAAAGACTTGAACCCTTGTCTGAACCACATGGGTCAACTCACACACACCTTGGGTAGGCCAGGTCAGGCCAGTAGTTAACCAGGCCTTAAAGCTCCGACATACTTGGCTCAGTCCATGTTCCATCACTTTAGTGAGGCGATTTGAGTTACTAGTTACAATCTCACGTCTCAAGTGACATACCTTGGAGATAAAGTATGGCCTTCACACTCATGAATTTGCTCCTTGCACATTTGCACATCTTGGTGTTTGTTGACTTGTGCTTTTCAATGTTGGCAAGAAAAAATGCTCACTTGAACCAACAAAAGATATTTTTGTCCTTCATTTCTCTTTTTGTTTCTTCTTTCTTCTTTCTTTTTTTTTTTAAAGGAGCATGGAACTAAGGACTTTTGTTTTAAAGTGATAGATATTATTTGAGAGAGTTGCACTTGTTTTTTTTGGGGGGGGGGGACCAAAGTAGTTAGGTACGATATTACTATATTAATATAAATTTGCATGACCAACATGGATATGATAGAAGTTGGACTTTGGATCACAATATCCCCTATAAGTGATGAGATATCTACCAATTTTACAAATATTGATGTGAAAGGAATTGAGCCATCAGAAGCCAACCATATGAGACATTTCATTTAAGTACCGGGCTTTCCAACTAGATCTGATGAGTTTGACCTAAATGGCTAAATCTATTGCCCCAAATTTATACACAAATTGACACCAAAATATGCTAACCCATTTGAATTCAAATTAGGTCAAACTCAACCCAAATTTTCTTCATACAAAGTTGCTTTCCTAATTTCTTTATAAGATAACTTTATTGGACCAAACATCAATTGACCTAAACTTGACCAAATCTACCCAATCCAAAATCCCATTAATATGAGCATGATTGACCTAAAGTTAACTCAACATGAAGCCAAACTGAATGACCTATTTGATAGGTCTAGTAACAAATAAGCTAATCCTATGCACATAAGCTAGGTTTTCTGAAGATGACCTAAGGGCATATTGAAGAAGGCCCTAGACAACGCACTATGAATAGTCATCATAATCTTCCATAGCCAACTGCAAATCCTTTCAACAACTATTTGTGTAAATCCTAGCAAGAACAACCAACCTGTCTCGTAAGTGATCTTGCATAAAACAAGAGAAGACTATGAGCAGGCATACAACTGATAACAAGACGTAGTATATCACCACATTGGCATAACATTGCATTAACAAATTAGAGAAGGCAAGGAAGGGATAGGTGAAGAACAAGACGTGCATAAGCATGCACATTTCATCTAGTCATTATGGACCACGCAATCCTACGTGCATCAAAATCCCAGGCAAACCACAGAACCTGTTGGAGTATGAAAGTGGGTGTTATCCTACATTGATAAAATGAAAGAATATAATAGTGGGTATTGTCCCACATTGATAAAATTAAAAGGTTTGAGAATGTATATAAACTTGTGAATTACTCTATCCATTGCCAATTAGTTATAGGTTGGAGCCCCATTTGATCTTGTATGCACGAGTCCTTTGTTTATGACCCAATTTACATAAAAGGAAAATTACTTCTAGGTGCTGAACTAAAATTGTGTTTTGCTTTTGGTACTTTTCTTGTAGTTTGTTGTCTTCTGTCTGAAACTAATTTTGGCACACCTTTTGACGTGGCAAGTTGGGGGGCGTAAACCTGAAGGGAAAATGTCCATGTTAGCCTTGGGGGTGGTTTTTAATTTTCCAAGTAGACGTATGCTTGTTCAAAAGTGGAAAAAAAAAGAGAAACCCCAAAAAATTCAAATTTTGACTGCAGGCTTGAGTTCGGTGGGAGTTATTATAGGGACATTAGAGGAGTAAGGATAGAATTTGAGAAGGGCAACTGGACAAAGGAGAGAGAGAGAGTGTGTGTCGTCGGAAGTTACTTAGGCGGACATTGAAGGAGCAGTCTCAAGAGATTAGGGATGGCAATAGGGCGGGTATGGGGCTGGTTGAGCCGTACCATCACCCATACCCGTTTTAAAAAATCTCACATGTACCATACCCGTACCCATCGCGTATTAAAAAATAAAAATCATACCCATTACCATCGAGTTTTGTGGGTTTTATTTAGGTTCACATAGAGGATGAAAATTACTACCCATATACAACCCATATCCAAGTACGATATATATTTTGTTACTATAAAATTGCAAAGTTGTGATATTTTAGGAATATATTGTTTAGAAATGTGAAATCAAATACATTATTGACTAATTTTTGTTAGAAGGGTGTGGATTGGAATTAAATCGAAAAAATGTTAAACCAGAATAATTTTTTATCTTATTATAAAAACGGGTACAGGTTGCATCTGACTGTTGATTAGGAGTTCGAATCAAAGGTAAGTTATCTTCCTTGCTTGTTAATTTTGGTAAATACTTTTATGCATAGTGTTGGAAGTATGTTACAAGTGAAAGGGGGTAAACAAACGAAAATGGTGAAAGTGAAATTTGATATTGTTAATTTAGGGTTTAGGAAATATATGAGTTTTTGTTGTGTTGGTTGTTTTGGCGAGCAAATGTTGAAAGAAGGAGGAAATATGACGCATTTTATTTTCGAATTTGTAATTTTGTGTTATATGGTCTGTGTTTGTATGGGGATAATAATTATCCCGGAAGTGCGAAGTAGTTATCCCAAGTTAGAGGACTTGTAGAATGTGGGTTTGTAGAATGATTTGAATGGCAAGAGTTGCAATGATGTCAGCAGCTGTGGATAGTTTAAATGGATATGTATGTGAAATAAGGAGTTGGATTTCATGGATGTCAAGAACAGTGGTGGTGCTATTGATGTGGAGAACTGTAAAAGCATGTGAACCCAATTTGTATATGTGGGCAACCCAGGTTATGTATTAGTTGAGTTAGGGATGGTAGTGTTGTGTGAGTATTATACGAGGAATGTATTATGGATAACTGTAGGGTAGATGTCAATGGTAGATGGTTGTCATGGTTTTTTTATGTTTTTCTTCCATGGCTTAACTGTTATCCCTTTGATTGTGAATGCAAATCCGGGATAAGTATATGGTAAAATTAGGAATATTTATGGGGAGCATTTTCATTTTCTTCTTTTTATAATGATTTTCTGCAGCAAGGGTTAATGGATATATGGTAGATGGTTGTTATGATTTTTTATGTTTTTCTTCCGTGGCATAATTGTTATCCCTTTGAACTGTGAATGCAAACCTGGGATCAGTATGTGGTGAAATAAGGAATGTTTATGGGGAGCATTTTTTTTTTCTTTCTATTTAGTTGTCTATAGCAGGGTTAGGGGATATACGTATGGGTGTGGTTATGTTTAGATATTGGAGGATGTTGCTAGGAATGTAGTTAAATATGATGTGAGTATAATGTGTAGTTGTTAATTGAATGGTTTTTGTGTTGTCTATGTAGGCAGTGTCAATGGAACATCGTACTTGAATAATGATGAGAGTGTGTCGTTGGATGCAAAGTCACAGTTTATGGAGGACGTCGGGGGAGGTAATGATAATGAGAGGAAAGTGGCAAGTAGAAGGCGTAGGAAGCAGGCGAGTTATGTTCTAAAACTGGAGGTTCTGTGGAAGTCTTCTAAGCAAACCTAATGGACTCTTTTGGAAGTGGCTTTGAGGGTGGAACTGATGATGGTGGTGATAACAATCCTAATGTCTCATTAGTGTCCGAGTTAGACTTGGAGAATGTGTCAAATGTTGAATCAGAGAAGGCCACTAGGAATAAGAAGGTTGTTCCAGGGCAATAGTGGAGGGGGAGGGGGAAGGCAACAGGTGATAGTGTAGTATTTGATACACCTGGCAAAAATTGACCTGACCCGAAAACTTGATCCGAACCCATCGAAAATTTTGGGTTTTGAACACGCTTTTATTGACCCGAACTTGAAATAGACCAAACCCGAAAAATCAGCAAATTAGCGTGTCAAACCCGACTTGAACCCGAACCCGCCCGCTTGACCCGAACATTATATCATTAGTTTTAGATTTGTCTCTAATTTATCCCTCTTAAAAATAATGGTTAGTCATTTTTATTGAATAGTTTAAAAAGACATTATATAACTATTGCATCTATTTACAAATTAAATAATAATAACCTTATTTTTTCTTCTCCATGATCTAAAAATAATATTTTACAGAACTTTTAAATGAAAAAAATGTTAAAAATTGGTATAAAATTGCATAAAATAACTATCTAATCTTTTTTTAAAAAGTTAATTTAAAAGAAGGCCAGCATTAAAGATGCGCAAGTCATACAATTATACACTTAGTTAAACAAATATGCCTAATTATTTTTTAAATTAATTATTGTAATAATTTAGATTTTTGATGTTATAACTACAAGTTAATATCTTGTACTTCTTTTATTCAATTTTATTTGATTTTCGTTCTAACTAGTCTTGATTTATGATGCTAGTTGGAGGAAAATGGCTAGCCGTATTCGTATAGGGGTTGGCCCATTAATAAAGGTTTACCTGATTGGACATTGGTAGGTTAGTTAATAAAAATATTAAATTATTAAATAGGTTATTAACGGTCAAACTACTACAACACATTAAAATGCTCTAGACAGGCTATCCATAAATGGTCGACCCACTATTGACCTGCATTCAATGTATGAGTTGATATACCCAAAACCAAGTGGGGCTTGATTCTTTGTCTGCCCATACAAGATTTTCATATATTATAGTGGAAAGTTTGAATATTTTTAAATACTGATAATTTGAAGTAATAAATATGTAGAATTTTTGGTTTTGAAAAAAGAAAAATAACTCATAGAAAACGCGCTCTAAACCCGTTGGGTTGATCCGAAACCTGCAAAATTGAAATACAACCAACCCGTATTTTATCCGAACCCGAAATACACCCGATCTGTATTATACCCAAACCCGAATACACTCGACCCGTATTTAACCCGCCCTCTCGAACTGATAGGTTTAGTATTTGAAGAGCACCCATTAAAAGGTGAAAAATGTGGAGGTGTCAGTATTAGGGGTAGGTGCACCCTAGGGCGTGTGGTGAGTTTGAATGAGGCCATGTATGATTTCTAGAAGGAAGTAGTGATGGCAACTATTTTAAGACCTATCCTAAAGTACCATTCCTTTGACATGGAACAGAACTTGGTACTTGCACTTGTGAAGTCTTAGGTGCCGCGTAGCAAGGCGTTTAGGTTGGCAGACAGGTTGGTCCCATTCTCTGTATTTGATATTACGCTGCTGACATGTTTGTCTGCAACTAGGGAAATGGTTGATTTTGATAAAGATAAGCTGATGACAGAGTTTGACGACATGGTAAGGCAGAGAGTGCATGGGGAAGAAGAGGAGGATTTGAGGAGAAGGAGGTTGGGAATGGGAGCAAGGATGACCGTGTGTACAAGAACATCATTAGCGCGATGATGTACCGATGTGAGACGAATGCAGCGAAGGAGCAACTCGAGTTGTGGCCAAAATTGTACACATGGTTGGTCCTTAGTGGATTGTTGTTCCCTAGTTCTGTGTATGGAGCCATGTGAGAGCACAACATTATGCAAATGATGTGCATAGAATAAGTTGTTATGTGTGGGTAGAAGTGGTCTTGCGATTCATCGGTTCATTCCTTGGATGATATGCAGAAGAAGCTATGCAACCCTGTTTCTCACATTCGGTTCAAAGAATTCTGCCTCCTCCTTCATGTTCAAATCTAGATTTCTTAATTTGATTACTAATATTGTGTGTGATCATATAATGTGCTAATATGTATTGTGATAAAAAAATCTGACAATGGCATATATTTAGGTGGGAAGCTAATGTTACAGCATCGAGTTGACTTTGTATGTTTATATAGGTGTGGTTTTATGAGTGCACAACACTATTTGATGCGTATGAGAAGCCGATGTCCCCCGCATAGCCAGTTGGTCTGAGGTGTACCATGGAGGTTAGTATGTTCGAACTTGTTTTCGGAATCAACGAGAATGAGGTACGAAAGCTATAGAAACTGTTCATCTAGTAATGTGAAATAAATTGGATTTTGTATTGGCCAGATTGTGGGGCATCGACTCTAAATAGTTTGACTTGTCGCCAAAATTTAGGCAATACTGGTTTTTAATCCTCGTGGAGAAGAGCTAGATGAGCCCATTATGAGGGAGTTCATGGAGACGGATGAGTTTTGTTATTATGTGGAAGATGGGGAGGTAAGTCATAAGTTCCTTTAAATTGTCATATTCCACTAGGGGGCAGGTGGCAATTTGAACTACATTAGTTATTGTGGATTTTTTTTCCCCATATAGGTGGTTCTGAGCTTTGAAGAGTGACTTAGGTGGATGCATGATTCTTTGCGTGAAGATAAAGAAGTCCACGCCTCTACACATGCAGAGATGGAGTTATGTAAGGCTCGAGTGGCCGAGTTATAATCCATACTAACTGAGTCTGGTGGTGAAGCTTTTGTGGAACCACAACCCTCTTGTTTTGAGAATGATGGAGCGAACCTCTATGGGTAAAGGAGCAGCCTGGTTGATGATATGCCGCACATGGAATAGAAAAATATGAACACCGTGTGTGGGTCCCCAAGGGATAAGGGTGTTGACAGTAGTGCGGAGAAAGATACGGACGAGGAGGCTGAAGTGCCCACTGAAGCTGGCATTAGCAGTTAGGCAGAACAAGATCGAGTGTCGTATACATATACCAATGTCAGTGCTTCTGAGGAAGTTGTGTCCAGTTTGCAAGAGGAGCAGACGGTTGAGGGAGAGCACATCGATGTTGTTGGTACAAGTATGGTACATGAGACTGCCCTATGGGTGAGGAAGGGACAATAACTGCTTCTGCAATTGACAATCTGCCTGAGGCAGTTCCCATACCTCCACTTCAGCAGTATCGTACTACACCTGAAGAAGTACTAGCCAGTGTGGATGAGGAGGAGATAGGGCAGGGTGAACAGGTACCAATAAGTGACACGAGAGGGCCACACACCGGTGCAAATGTGGAGGAAGGTAGGGCACCAACTCCTGCCCCACCTGAGCAGCAGACGTAGCCTGTTTCCACACTAGCAGTGGAAAAGCACGGCACCACTGGGGAGGTTGAAGATCGTGGAAGTTCGTCAAACATTGCCAAACTTTTGAAGAGAACTACAAGGCATGGGAGAGAACTACAGCCTGTGTGTCGCCATACACAAATCCAAGAGGAAGGCGTGAGGTTAGGCTACTACTGATGTCGTAGACGTTGTTCCCCTAGCAATGTTAGCAGCAGGGACCGCTGATGCCCAGCAAACCACCACCAACGCAGCGGACACCGTGAGAGTTCATGTTTGGACTCCATGTAGGGCTCTGTTTTTTTCCCTATTGTCCTCCGGAATGACTGTGGTTGTTGTATAGGGGAATGACTCAGACATGAGTGGTGTAGAAGTGCAGAGAACAAGTGTATCCATTAGTGAAACACAATATGAGAAAGTGGTTAGTGAACAAGTAATAGGTTCAGTACCATCACAGGTTGTATGATGTTCACATTGTACAATATAATTACATAATTTTTTATTCAGGCACTTAAAGGCTACTTGACGACACCATTCTCAGCCAGTGAGTTGTAGCTATTGAAGGAACTTCGGGCTAAATGCAGAAAATTCAAGAAGGGTGGCAAAGAATGGAATGCAGTATCCGGTGCATGAACTACGTACTTGAGTAAAACTAATTTGTCCTGATGAAGTTGCTAATTCTGTGACCACTGTTTGAACAAGTCCATAGAGTTGCCTAAGCTAAAGCCACATTACATATATGCTGACTACTTGCAGGGGCTAGTTCATGTAGTAACTCAGTTCGGAGCTAGATATGATGTAGCTAAATACTGCATTGATGGATTTGGTATAGACCTTTGCTCAGGCCTTCTACAAAAGGGACAGGAAAAATACCCCGTTGTTGTGTTAGAAGTTGGTGTTCTTATCGCATCATGATAAGGTGTGGGACACTGAATTTACGCTTTCCAATGCAGTTTCCCGTACATATGAATGTGTCCCCTGTACCAACTTCATGTACGACAAGTGATGCTTGCGAACACAAGTGTCGTGTTTTCATGGGACATTGCATACTCAATTTGCCCCCAACAAGACAAGTAAGGAATGGAGTAATATGATGTGTTTACTTCATGGCTCGTTTTGTACTTTTGCATATTTTCATAACAGAACTTCTTCGTTATAGTGGACATGATTGTGGGTTGTATGTCATGGCTTTCATGGATGTATTGCCTTTGAAGATTGTTGGGTTGCACTTTGAGCGAGATTATGTCAGGCATTTAAGGGAAAAGTGCCTCTTGAGCATTCTACGAGGGAAGATCCCGCACTTCCATGAAGCATTGCAAGGTATGTGTCTGTTCATTTTTCTGAGGGTTGGCATCTTAAGCCATGTACTTAACATTTAATGCACAACATTGCAGGGAAGAAGTGTCCCCCAAGTACGACATGTTGAAACTTTACCAATGTTACAAACATATCATTGTTGATGTTATGCTATAGTACATTTTGTCGCTGACTGGGTACTTCATACGATGTTATGTTGCAACTGTATCAATGTTACAAACATATTATTTACTGTAACTGTATGAATACGACTGTTTGTACTGTAATTGATTGACAGAGTTATTTATGGTACATGTATGAAATTTAATCAGGGAGGTTGAGTACACCATTGCAAACCAAACATGTCGCTAATATAGTGCTTTGGAAGTGTATTCACCCATTGACACTCACTCGCAATCCCAGGTTTGTGAACTAATTATGGCACATGTATGTTATTTAAGTGGAGAGAGGTTCACTGTACACTAGCAAACAAAAAATGTGGCTAATGTAATGTTATGCAAGTGTGCACACCCGGTGTTCCTTATTAGCAATCATGAGGTTGCAAACTGTTATCTCGGGTCATAATAAGCCAAATATATAGTTTATGGTTACAACACACACACACACACACACACACACACACACACACACACACACA
>JACYFF010031959.1:87626722-87664484 GCA_017589665.1 Selenicereus undatus
CTCAATCACAACTCATATTATATTTTAGGTTAGGGTTGTTGTAGTTAAATATGTGGCAAGTATAAGTATTAAGGAATAAAGTGTTGATCATCATATGTTGTTTTGTACTAATGTTTCTAGAGTGAATTCATTGGGAACACATCCATGCATTCAAAATGTTATGAGTTAAACCGTATAATAATAAATAGAGGTCAATGGTCTTTAAGTGTAGAATTAAGTGAGTACGTTGAGTTAAACTTACCATGTTCTAATGATGCGAGAAAAATGAGTATTTGTCATATGCAAAATTATTTTACGTTACTCACACACAAGAATTAGCGTACCATTATTATACTGACCTCCACAATCATAGGACGAGAGTAGGTGGCGGTGGTGGAGACATTGATTGTAGTTGTGCCTACATAACATCCATGTTGGATATGTGCATGTCTCCATCCACAACCTATTGCCTTCTTTCAGCTCATTGACATCACAATTCATGGTCACAATAGTAGATGATTCCTTAACTTTGCCAACCCTAGGATCGGTTGAAGATAGTCAATTTACCCCTCTTCAAAATATCATGTTGAAGTCTTTTATGGATTTTCCCGTTTGCTCATGGGAGGATGACTTCATCCCTGTAGATCGGAAGCAGTACATCAACTTGAAGTGCCTTCTCCCGTCTGGTAGGGTCTCGTACATGGTATTGTACCCTTTGTCAAAGAGTTTGACATCTACTGGGATGCAGATTGGAGCTCAAGTGTATGGGAAGATGGAAGAAGAAGCATGTGTGTTGAGAATGTGGTGGAGTGAAAGGGTTTACTACAGGCTTTTGACATTGACCCAACCCCTGCTTCTTCGAATAGTTCGTAATCCATTGTAATAAGTCCATGAAAACTCTACACCATTCAATACGGTGGTTGGACTGACGATAGATACTTGCATGTCCTCCCAAGAGGCTATGCAGGAGAAAAGGTGGAAATAGCTATGCAGATTCTACAAGAGCTTGACGACTTCATATACCACATTGAAGTTCAAACTACAGAGTCCAAGCAGGGGAGTACCGCAAGGCGTTCAAGTAGCAAGTCCTGAAGATGTTCGCATATGTACACAGAATTGTAGAAGCATACCAAGAGCATTGTTTCGACCAAATTCATACACATTGAGTACAATGACTGAATCTGCTGTTGTTGTCCTAACCGATACACGTGCTTGTGAAAAGAACACCCATCAGTTGCTTAGTCAAGCACATTGACTTAATTACTTTTACACAGAGTTGTTGGGATTTGTGGGAGGAGTGTTCGTGCTATGAGACACCGCAAAGGTATTCTTGTATGGTTTCAACACCGAACCTAAGCACGTCTCCTTCATTGTGAAGGTCATATTTTACACTCAAATAATATTGTATTTCATCCTTCATGTAACCCTATCATCATCATTCTAACATTGGTGTCTCAAATTTGGACAGGGTCTTCTCTTACTAGCCATCAACTACAACGATGGCTCATGCAGATTTATGTCCCTTTACCATTTTTCACTTTACTGTATTGGGGTGCAGTATACATACGTACTATTTACTACATCCAATTTCATTTTAAACCCTCCTTTTAACTAAATATAACTTATGCTATGCAATATTGTTTCTCCCATTGTGAACAATGAATGACTATCTTCTTAGTCAGTACTCATGAATTCTGTCATATTTGCATAATTATTACCACAACGCAGAATTAGATAGCGTGATTTGTCCGTACAGTATTCTAAACACTTTTCACAATACCACACAAATGGACATCAGCATCCTCGGTTTGACAGCAAACATTTTCAAGTTAACTAACAAAATTATAATATCGAATGCAACTGGAAACTATTTTGGGTAATACAAAAGATGTGATAATTTTGCACACTTTCAAAGAACCACAACAACAATGTATTCCAAAAACCAGCATATTTACTTACTGCATCCCAGGAGAGACATTACAATTTAGAACATTAGTGACAAACCGTAACTGGTTTTTGAACACAACCTTGGTATGATGCACATATATCCCAGGTTTTGTAATTTCAATAACGAGGTTAGCAAATAGAAATTGAACTAACCAATCCATTTCTTTGGTATGATGCACAAATATCCCACATATTTACTTATTGCCCCAGGATAGACATCACAATTTAGAAGATTAGTGACAAACCGTAACTGGTTTTTGAACAAAACCATGGAATGATGCAGCACAACACTTAGGACGAAGGTTTGCGCGAAGTTAGGTACATCTATATCTTTGCATGCATGCATAAGCCAAAATGAGTACAACTTGAACAATTAACATTATGTCCTATAACCCTTCTGGTTGGAAACTGAAGCCTTTCTACAGATACCATGGAAATTAAAGGGGAAGGCGAAGTTACTTAAACCTACATAATTACAACTGACATATTCCAAGTCCTTCAACTAAAGATTGAACTGACCAATCCATTTCGTAACACTAATTGCAACAAGCACGATGATGACAACAAGAGCAATGTACAACATGGTCTTTAGCTTAGCAGTTTCCAACCTCAAGCCATCCTCAACCTTCATTTCTCCGTGATGAACCTAGCAACATTTATTCCAATCTTCAAGAATGCAGTCCCCAAGTCTCCAACTGCTCCTTAACAATCTGGTCAATCACCTTCACTGAGCGTGCCATGTAATTAGGGTCAACAAACTCAAAGAAGTCGCATTCAATCTCATCCTACAAAATAAGCACACAAATTGGGTGTCACACTGTTCACATTTTATGTTCAGTTTTAAGTTAGTTGATTGAGAAGGTAGTGTATAATGGATGCACAAAGTCATACACCCATAGTTACTTACCCTCTTTGGACACCGATCGTAGCGCCTACGATAGTTGTCGTTGCTTTCAGATTTGATTGCCTCAAACCCATAAGTATAGTATACCTAGTCATTATTCAATAGCTATAAGGTGTATCCCCGTCATCATCAGAACTTTCAGGGCTCATGTACTAGGCACTGGCTGGAGGTGGTGACCACTTACTCCCAAAGAAACCCACACTAAGGACCACTTCTTTGTTCACCTAACTCTAAGTCTCCAGCATTGATGAACAGTTTAAGAAAGGGAAGCTCTAATAGCCTCATTACATAAAGGAGGGTCTCTACAATTATGAGGGCACTTACTATTATTCTCGTAGTTCCAATACCCTTATTTTCAATAAATGCAAGTGAAACCAAGAATGAAATATCCCCTTGACATATCACTTAGATTGCATCCAACTAAAGTTGTACTTCTACTATTCATGGCAGCATTCATATCTACTTGGCAAAGATAAACAACTAACAAGTTGCCCTATTACTCTCCATACCGACATCAAAGGTCCTCATTTAACACAACTATTATAGTCGTCTTCCATTTAATACCAACAATGATTATTTTTTTAAAATATTAATGTTATAACAAATATTGTCCACTTCAAGTCAAATGCTACAGAAACAACTTATCACTCACAGTGTTATTTTAGGCACTTCACGACATATATCATCGTACGATTATTTTTATATCTTTTCGTTTATTATCTTACATTACTCCCCATATTTGTGTTCCCTTTTCTCCTGTATTAGTTGACAATCGTTCTAATATCTTCACATAAATACCATTACCACAACTCCAAATTAGTAAATGTTACTATTGGATTGAACATGAGTTTTCAATTCACATACCCCTCACAACATCTACTGATTGAAAACCCCAAATCTTTGCATGACAATACTTACAAATATAGACGTACATTTAATACACCAAGTAACACATGTTCTAATAATTTACTTCCACCACATTCTGATGGGGACAATTCACTGCAAAATTCATTGCCTACACACTATTTGCTTGCTAACCAGGGTTACATAAGGTTACAACCCGAGTTCTCAGACATCCTGTTACATAGGTCCGCTGGGCAGATTACCCTTGCTTCATCTGAAACATTTACACTAGTTAAGAACACAAAACAACAAACACCTATCTTGTGATCATATGCGTACACAATAGATGCAGAACATGATTGCAAAATAATGAAACATACGAATGAATATTAAAAAAAAAAAAACCAATGCCAACCTACTCCCACACACTGCATTCCATACATGTACAATGTCCACTTCCAAACACCTGTAAAATACCTTCCCATATTTTCGTGGACCTTAGTCACACCACTAACATTGTTCCTTACATTTTCAATAATTTCCACTTAGCAAATCCTCGATAGCAGCAACATCTCCTTCAGAATCAGCATCGAAGTCAACACATGGATTCCTACATATAGTGTCCAACCTCATCACATTTGGAGCGCCTCTTCAAGTTTTTCCCTTGACACTGGGTCTCCCTCCTCTTCAACTGGGGCCTACCTCGCTTGCGTCGGTTTGTTGGAGGTAATATGCGCTTACTGAAGTCCTCGTCTAAAGCCTTCTCTCCTCCAACGCGGCCCATTCGATCATCCATAGAAGTCGAGTCATGCGTCTCCATGGGGTGGATACTGTTCATGTAATAAGTCCTCTGCCCGAGAGCCTTGTAACATCCCCTGACATATTCATACACCCACTTTTTTTCTTCTTAATCACTGCCATAGCATGCTTGCATGGATATCTGGGATCTGCCACCACAGGCAACTATAAGTGTCGTTGGTGATATTGACAACTAAACATTGGCTATTGCTCACTCAACTGCACTGCATACTCACCTCTGGCCCAGGTGTACAACTGTGCATCAATCATGGACTTTGCATCTTCATATGCCTTTTTGAGCTTTTCTTCGATCCTAATGCCTACGCCGTTTTCCCACTGCTGTAACTCTTCCTTTCGTTTGTCCCACTTTGACCTAACCTCTGTATATGTCTTATCACGAGTCATGGGATTAACAGTGGCCTCAACTTTCGCATCCAATTGTTCTAGCTTTCCATCGGGTTGTTGTTCAACTTCCCCCATCGTTCATTCCTAAACTTTAACTACGCGCAATGCTCTGGTTCATTTCTCACCACCCATTAAGCTAGCTCACATTTATACCTCCTAAGTTCATCCAACGCATCATCATACTCTGCCTTTGTTAGTGCATAAGCCATCCAGTTAAACATTTCCTTGAGAAAGTTCTTCGATGCATTGTGTTGGATGCTTAACTTGGCAGCTTCTGATAGAAAGTTCTCTATCAAATGCCTTATGTAGTATGCATGGGTCTCTTGCCCAAATAACACAGGTACAACAGCAAGTAATCCTTGGTTTTGGTCTGACACTACCACGGGCTTCAAGTCCCCCCAAGTATTCCTGTAACACAGTCAATACCCACAACCAGTCTTCATTGGTCTCACTCCTATAATCGCATACGCGACATTGAAGATATGGTTGTCTGCATCCAATGCAACTATAGCAATCATGGTTTCCTTGTACGGGCCACTCAAATGAGTATTGTCTACAAACAACATCTTCTGACATCCCAATATGAAGCCGTTACGAGATGCTCCAAATGCCACAAACATGCGCCTGAACTCACACCCATCCAACTCCCCAAATGCCTTTGAATTTGGATTAGGCCTCACTATCGTCGCGCGCATCCATGGTAGCAACTTGTACTGGTCAACCGGTTTCCCCATAACCAACAATCTAACATACTCCCTCGCTCTCCAAGACTGCATATACGACAACGATATCCCCAGATCGAGTTCCAAGTCCTTCATTATCTCTATTACTAAATAATCAACAAATAACTTTATCTTCCCATTGATCAAGTAGGCAAGCAACTTCGCTCTTAGCCTTCTTTTTCCACTTTCAAATGCCCTCTTACACAAATGTAAAAATCCTATCCTTTGGCTTTGTACTTTACCACAATATGCTTCTTGCAGTCCCTTTCTTTGTTTGTATTCAAATTGATGAGTAATTGCATACTTTCATATGTTGTACCTGAAGGCATCTGCTGACACAAATTTTTGCCCTTGTTATTTCTTTTTTTCATCTCATCATCTTTATTTTCTAGGCCTCCGACATGACTCCAGATCGACTCCACACACCTACCTCACCTTCTATGTTAGAATCAGAGTCCGAGCTGAATCATCGGAATCATCATTCGACATGTCACCTGCTTCCTACACAACTGCCACAAGCTACCCTTCCCCTATTTCTTATCGACCATTGACATCAACATCTCTGCAAAAATCAATACATAAACAATAAGAATACATCCCTCCTACTAACAAGGTTAATACATTGTTAACCTTGTTTTATAGCATAAACTAACAACAATAACATTACTAATATAGGATATTACCTTCCCACAATGTCCATACACAATGTCTTACCTCCGTTACAAACCCATCATCATGTACACAAATACAACATCCACCCTTTCCACCCACATAGCAAGATGCTTGCAAATCAGCATCAACTCCTAAACGAATAACTTGCATCACCTTACAAATCTGGCCCTCTTTGTTTGCAACATACATATATAATATATTTATCCCACCAATATCTCAGTCATATCTTGGGACAACTTACACGCATTAATGGGTTACCATATACAAACAAGCTTTCATACCTAACCTAACCTCTAATTTAAAAGAGTAATGACTAACAATCAAAAATATTGACCTCAACTTACAAAAAAGTCCCTGCGTCCCACCACAGTAGTCCACCGCCATTCATGACAGTACCAACACCTAATTACATGTCATTTCAAACTTCACTAATTTTAGACAAACTTACAGATCATTACCATCACCTCAATTTATGAAACATCATATTCATCAACCCACTACAACTGCTACGTTATTCCAGTTTCAACAACACCTCAACAATTTAGATTCTTGGTGTCAACTTAGTTTGTATAAGTTTCCAACAACTCACAAGGGTCCCAACCATATATTCCCACCTCATAAACATAATCTTATACCCATATTCAACATTCAATTTACATACATGCAAATTACATACGTTCATCACGTGCCCTTATCGTTAATATAGTTTGCATCCTTTGCTCCTATGTCAACCACTCAAGCTTGCAACTCAAATGTATCACAAATCCTACTTAGTTCTTCATCATCTTCCAATCTTTGCACTCCACTGGGTTCAAATTAGAGAGAGTAGAGAGAGAAAGTGTAATCTACGTTTTCCGAACGCCTCATGGCGAAGCTGCTGTCCTAACAGTCCCACTTATCTCTCTTTTCTCTCCACTTATGGAGGGCATATGTGACTTTACCGCATAAAGCTTATTGCCACCTCAAAAGCAGTGGCAGACTTGTTCAGACCAAAATAACACCAAACTGAAATAAAGGTTCCAAAAGTGAAAAATACTTTTAGTCCAAAAACCTGTAGGTAAATTTTCCTACACAAAATTCAACAGAATCCTTGTTATCAAGGGAAATTAAGAGCCATAAGGTGAAATCGAACATCTTTTCACAACAACTATTTACACTATATTGGACTATACTGATAGTAAGTTTTAGCTTGACAATCGACAATGCTAATTTCACAACAACTTTTTTACATAGCACTGCATACGATATACTAGTAGTAGGTTCGAGTTTGATAAATTGAAACAGGTGGTCAAAGGCAAGAGACGAAACGTTTAAACCAAACATTTAAGCTCAGCAGCTTTTTTGCAAACTACATTAACTACATACTATACTTGTAGGAGGTTTGAGTTTGCCAAACAGGTTCTCACACCCAAAGTCACGATTACACCTTGAATAATAGTCCTCGGATAGATATAAACATGATCCTACCCGTGGCTCACATTTAGTTATTTATACACTCCTCTCTCTCTGTCCAGAATGTCACTTTAATGATTTGTTTAAATTCAAAACTAATAAGTTATCCATAATTTATGTGCATAAAAAAATTAAAACAATAGCACGAATTATGTCTTTATGGATCAGTTAAATAATATCACTAATTGTTGCAAACTCTTACTCATATATGACAATAGGGGAATTTCTCATTAGTAAGTTCGAAATATGATTTGAAACTCACAAAGATAGTGCAATAAAATTAAATTCATTAGTAAGTTCAAAATATGATTTGAAGCTCACAAAGGTAGTGCAATAGAATTCAAATGCTGCAATTAGATTCTTTTCTTAAATGTAAAAGAGGATCAAATCTCTCATAATTTTATTTAACTATATACATAACATAATAATTGAAATTATAAATATAGTATAGTGACAACGGTGTAACAATTCTTAGTTAAGGTGTGTGGGAGAGTCACAAATATGGAGAGTTGAGATTGAAAAGAAAAAGCTATGGACATAAATATTTCTGGAGATAAGGTTGCCTACATTTACATCTTCCCAAACCTTGCGAATGCAAGATTCACATTCAGAGTTGTTATTATTGCTATTGTTGGGATTGGAAAAAATTTCTACGGTTTTAACTTTTAATCAATACCAAGTTTTTTTCCCCGTCAATTAATTGCATTTCTAATGTGATATCAGTGAAAGGGAAGCAGGATTTGCGGGATGAGAACAAGAGTAAAGGGCGATTACTATTGCAATGCAAGATGAAGTCCCAGTTGATATTGCACATAGGAGGAGGTTGTGGTGTGCGTTTCTAGGCGAATTATATCATACGATATCAAGCACAATAATATGATACACACCCTCACAAATTACGTGCACATTTTTCCGTGTTCTTGTTATTTTATATCTGGCCAAAAAGATTTTTTTTTTTTTTATTAGAAACTTGATGTAAAGGGCTAGTTAACCCATTGGTTGCAATAATGTTGTGATTTTGCAAGGTTTGGGCTTCAAATCCTCTCAAAACTTTTTATATATTTCTTACTTATTTTTGGTGCTACATATTTCTTTATTCATCTACTTTTTCCATTGAATTTTTATTTTATAAATTTTTAATATTTACTTCGTTTGTTAAACATGTGTTATCGAAACCTAATTTCAGATTACACATGAATTTTTTAGTGTATAATATAATAGTTTTTGGTGAATAATGGAATACTTTTTGGTGACAAAAAATTTTCATGCATTTTGTAGTGTACAATAGGTTACTTTTTGGTGAACAATAGGTTATTTTGTGTGGGATTGGAATGGCTTTTATAAAATTTAATATTGTGAGGTTCAAAATTTTAAGTCGCGTTGGATTTTTTTCTTGATGCAAGTCTATCAAATGTATACATCCATATTTATTTTACACAAGTTCAATATAAAATATAATGTTTAGTGTATAATAGAACAATGTTTAACGTATGATGGAATAATTTAATGTAGAATAAGACATTATTCTGTAAACTAAGATTTGACTTTTGGTATACATTATAACAACATTTAGTGTAAGTTTTCGAATTTTTCAGTTGAAAACTCAGTAAATAGGATCATTCGCTGCAACTTGTGCGCACTCGTTTTTTTTATTATGATTAGAACACTTTATAGGATACACTTTAGTGAACATTAGACGAATTTTTAGTGAACAATAGATCATAGGTAGTGTTTGATAGATAGATTTTTTTTAAGCGAACAATTGTCTAATATTTAGTGAATAATAAAATACTTTTTAGTGAACAGTAGGTTAGTTTTTGGTAGATAATAGATCACTATTTAGTAAATAGTTTTGGTGGGCAAAATTTGTTTGAAAACTATACTTTTAACTAATAAAATATATTTTTTTTAAAAATGAAGCAAATGTTAGGGTAAAAGAAGGACAAAAGGGATGGAGGAAAAAAAAAATCAAAGAAATTTAGCAAACTATTGCTGATACGCTTTGAATACTAGCATTTACCATTGAAGCCAATGCATCCACCAAACATCTGTGCAAATCTGGGCAAAGGCTACAGCTCTTGCTTTTTTCGGCTGCAATGCTTGCAATCGGCAACACTTCTTCTCTCGGCCTATGTGTGTTGGGTTAAAACATTTGGGCTTTTGATGTTTGGACTGTGTATTGGGCCACGAGTGTGTTTAGACTGCCCATGTTGGACGAGTTTCCACCCAAAAAAATATTTATTACAATATTCACGTTGTACTTGACTACTGATTTCTCCGTAAATAGCAAGTTTTATATAGTTTATTTGGGCTGTCAGACTAGAGCGTGTACACTGCTATTGTACCCAATGCAGTGTAACAATTGCTGTTCCCACGGCTTTGTAATTCCCAATACTAATATTCGAGGTATAGCGCTTTCTTTAGGTGATGTTAACAATATGTTGGTCAATGCGGAATGGTGGGACCTTTAAAGATCTTGGTGGGGCGATACGTTCTGTAGATTGAATAGTGGTGGACCCAAATTTTTATGTATGGGCGATCAATGATCACCACGGGGTCTTATGAGATCTGATATAGATTAAATTTTATGGGATGTCTATTGAAAGAAATTTTGAATTATTTATACAAAACTATTAAAAAAAAAAGTTGACTTATAAGTGTCTAGAACATCTGTATCGAAACACTAGATCAGCGCCTTGAGGCTTGAGGTAAATTGTAATAAAGCATGTAGACATCAATTATAGTATTTAGGAGAGTTATGAGATGGTATATTTGGGCTATTTACTATATTGTCTATGTTTTGTAATTTGGCTTCTTTCTGTGCAACTTTATTAATGTTCTTTTAAAAAAAAGAGGAAAATTATCAATCTACTATAAACACATGCGGGTTCTAAGATAAACCAATACAAACAAGACGCATAATAAATGCATAAAACCAGACATATGATATAAACCAAAACCAACAAAGCAGACAAATGCATTAACCCATACATTATACAAGATGCAAACGACAAAATATTGGGAGGAAAAAAAGAACTTGAATTGCAAAAGCTCAAAATACCAAATTAATTTGTGCAAGTTCTTGTTCGACCAAATTACACCGATGTGCCTGCGCCTCATAAATCACAAGGATTTTTGGGTTGTCATTTTTTTTTTCTTTTTGAGATGGAGAGTTTGCATCACGTGTTAGAATGCTTTGAATCTGTTTTCTTTAGCCCCCTTTTGCAGATTTAGTAATACATTGTTAATGAACCATGTTAAATCTGTGTGTATTTGTCAATTTATTCATACTTTTTTGCATCCGTTATAACAACATGCCTAGCTAAGACTAAGATAAGAGTGCATGAAAAAGTATATGTATCAAAATACCAAGCAGGCCACGCTACCCTTGAAATTCAGCGATATTGAGAGCCAAAGGTTAAACCAAATATCTTCTTACAGCAACTTCTTGCACACTTCATTACAAACTCCATACTGATAATAGGTTTGAGCGTGACGATGTTTCACAACCGTTTTACACTGCACTGCAGACTCTGCTAGCACTAGGTTTCAGCTAAATGAGCAGGTTCTTACAAACATGAGTAGAAACTGAACATCTTCAAACGACAACTTTTTACAATGCGCTACATATTATACTAATGGAAAGTTCAAGTTTTGAAAAACAGATTCCCAAAAGCCAAAGTCACCGGCTGCATCTAATGCATCTTCACAGGAATATGGACACCCTTCAGCTCACCCAGCTTCTCCTTGCTCACTTTGGCTCTTGCAGCACATACCCAAAACACCTGCAAGAACAAAAAATGCATTGAATTATATGACATGAAAGTCAATGAATTCTGCCAGGTAAATTCTTTTCTTTTTTTTGGGTTTGGGGGGGGGGGGGGGGGAGGATGAGAGTACAAGGTACTCACAAGCAGTTTCTCATTGCCTGCTGGAGAATTGAGCTCATGAAGAAGTCCAAGAATGGCCCCACGGCTGCAGAAATCATCCTTGGTTGGAAAATCACCAGCCAAGAAGAGAAATGCCTGAAGATTTTCCAAAGGCCAAAAAAGCTCAAATAAATTAAAGCCACAAGTGTGTAAGCAACATGTAATCTAACGGTAAGAAAACATATCCATCCACTTAGATAGGCAAGCAGTGCTTGGCTTTAGAACTTGGTATGACTTTTAACCATGTCAAAAGATTAGATATGTAGTAATACCTACAACTTAAGCTTCCTACTAGGACCTCCAAATTCTGACTGTATATTCTCATCCTTTCGGCTAATAAGTCATATGAGTATCCACCTCAAAGAAGCTTTTACCAAGTCGCTTATCCTTCTCTGCATAATAATGACACTTCCGCCTTGATTAATGTAACATCCTGGAACTGAAAGTATATCTATTTTGCTGCTTATGTCGACTTCATTAAAAACATGTGACTGATGACTAAACTTGATATAACATTCACTAAAACAGTTCTAAAATCCTTTTGACAGAATGGTTAAATTAGGCATTCTAGAATTCAAAAGGAGAAGGTAACCAAACCATTAGATTGGTTTCCAGCAAAAAGGTACGTTGGCCAATAACAAACACAACAAGGACATGATGAGCGAAGCAAAAAGCATCTTCTTTGTCCATTAGAACCCAAAACCTGCTGAGGTGGGAGGGGGGGGGGAATAAAGTGAAAGACTTGGACCCTTGAAGCCGTAGATGCACAGCCCGATAAAGGATTTTGAGGCAGTAGGATACAAATCAGCACCTATCACAATATTCTTAGGTTTTATTTTTCTTTTTTTTGGGGGGGGGGGTTGGGGGCAGTATAAACTGACCAGCCAATCCCCCAAGCCTTGACGAAAACCCATCATGCCCCAAAACCTCTTGAGTCTGTCACAAACATCATGTCTCACAGGCCTTCTACATAGAATTATACATGTTTCTTGTTGCAACTTTAGTTCAATACCTTTCCATCAAATTTTTATAATTACCTATAGAAAGTCTAGAACATCACCAAAGATAGCTTTTCTCAGTGATCAAATATTAGGAGCAAGTCCTAGAAAGAACTCTAGAAGTTAAACCCCATGAAGCCCTTCATGCATTTGGAGTCCTAAATACACAGATCAAATAAGCATACTTTATAAAGAGATGCTATTTCAGATGCTAGCTTTCCTTCAAGCGCCTCTGCAATCTATCAAATCCTTCAATAACACCACTGCTAGCGTTTCTTAGAAACGATTCCTGAGTTTTACCCTACACAATGTCAAGCCTCGATGCAGTCTAAGTCCCTACTTTTTCATATCAATAGTGATCCATGTGAAAACAGAAGGGGAAATCACCTCCACATTCAACAGCACATCAAGTCAAGATAGATACAAAGTAATGACTGAATTCAGCATTACTAGCATGCAGCTATAAAATAAAGATAAAAGTCTACTACCACGAATTCAAGATACTATTAACCAGGTAAGATTTGATGCACCTCACAGAAACAAATGAGAACTTAGACGTACCTCAGTACAGCGCACCCCAGATGGGACATCCTCTGGTAACTCCGTCAAACAGTTTAAAGGATCATATGAGGGAAAGCCAATTGCATCATCCACCGAACCGTTGAATACTTGAATCCAGGCAACAACTGCAAAGGTGACCTGAGTGTTCATGTTGTATATGTTGAATGTCTAAAGGAAAAGCACAAATGAACTTATATGCTGTTAGGAGTGGGAACTTCCAAGTGAAAACAAAGGATGCCTTTCTAATCCCTTCTTAAATTAAGATGAACACAGTGCATTCAAAATCAAACCCTGATGTACATATTAGCAGAAGATGATTTGAATTCCTCTAAAAAACTATGAGAAATAGTACAATGAACTATTTATAGAGCCTATCCAACCATCCTGGAAGAAGTTACATCACAATTTTTGAAAACAGCATCCTTTTTAGTGAAGTTTGTTTGCATCTATCCATTCAACATTCATACCAAATTACCAACAGCATTAACATAGGGTTAGCTGTCCTTACTAACAGCAAATATTCACAAAAGTCTCTAATAAAATACAAATTTGACGTGAAAATGCATGGGCACTCAGGGAAAAGTGATGTACAAAAAGTAAAAAAGAGATTCTCTTAAAAGCCACACACTTAGTATGTGACAACTTACCATGGAACGACTAAAGACCCAATGTTCTGCACCTCCACCCTGCAGCAAGAATGGAACAGCCTCTACAATCAACAAAGAAGAAGAACATAAGTACTAAACCAGATAGGTCCCAATGCTAAAACAGAATAAGCAGCAAAATGCAACCTCTGAACAGATTTCTTGAACGCTCAACAATGTCTGCATGACTCTGAGCTAAAGCCACTTGGCCTCCAAAACCATAAAACTTGCCTTGAATCACTCTATCTTCATCAGTCAAGAGAAGCTCAAATGGATGCACTTACCATGTTATAAATGGAAATTACCAAACCAACAAAGAAATCAGAAGAATAATGCCGAACCTCAAAAAGGGTTGATGAAAATAGAAAACCAGCCATAAGGAAGCATTAGCCAAGTCTGGAATAAACAAGTAATAGAAGAAAACTGCTCCTGTATTAAATATCCAATTAATTAAGTTACAACTCGCAGGAAGTCATATATGCTTGTATGCTGAAGAATAACGCTCATCTGAGCATTTTCGGTTCCTTTATCATTCAAATTTCACATTCTCTTTGCTATAGTTTTGGCATGTTGCTTATGTATGTAAATTCATGTAACTATGTCATACTTAAGTTGTAAAAAAATCTCATCCATATTTTCCAAATTCTGGACTATGACATAGGTGGCAAAGAGGGTTTGTTGCTGTTTTTACCCAAAACCAGCATCTTTGAGTCAAAAGACTGGCCAAGGCGCCAAGCAGAGAATACATTTCTTTGGGTCCATCATAAACACAGCTATAAGAAAAACAGAGGCAAATTTACTCCTGATGTTCCATAGGAGACAGTGCCAGACAGACGGACGTACAAATTACAGTTAGGGCTACAACGCTTTGAAAGTTTCACGTCCTAGTTATAACCAAAACGAATCTGCATTTCCATGCATCCGATATTGTGCATTTAGCTACACTCAATGTACGATACCTACACTCAGTTCTGACAACAACAAGAAGGAAAACTGAGATTTGATGTCTAATATACCGTTACAACTTATGACTGCCATTATCATTCTTGGCTTCATGGATTTAGCATCTTGATTACCAAAATATATTTTAAAAAAGCCTAAAATCCTGACATCCAGAGGCCAAAACTGGAAACCAAAAATCACGAATAACAGTCCAAATAATCCTCTCTTGTCACATTCTAAACCATTTCTTAAGCTGCAGCCAACATAATGAAGCAAAAATATGTACATGGATAACGTAACCAGGGATGTCAGCCAATGATAGACATGAGAAGATAACATTTTACAAAAATTATAAAGTTCTTGATGAAAGATTTTCTGTGGCCTGTATCAACAACTCTATTATCTCCCAATATTTTATTGTGAAATTTATTGGTTGAACATACCCACAGATCACACCAGGGCATTTACTTACGAGATCACGGAATATGGACAAACGCAAGAACAACCTATAACTAGCTTGTAAGTTTCTCTTTCCACAAGCATCCCCCTATGACCTTGCTACCCCATTTCCGCAAAGACCATCAATCTACTTCATACCCATAAAAATACCCACCTTTTTTCGCGTATGGGCCACCCAAAAGAAGGTGCAAAAACACCAAGTGCCAACCGTACAACAGGAACTACAACAAATTACACGGCTATATAGAAGAACGAAGCTAGCTAAGCCCCCCCCCCCCCCCAAAAAAGAAAAGAAAAACCCAAAACCCAGAATATCATTCGGCATTGGGTCGTTAACAAATCCAATAATCAAACCCAGAAAACACCATTCAAACAACAAAACTCTACTCAACCATGCAAAATACATCTCTACAAGAAAGAAAGAAAACACATTTCTTAAAGAAGAAGAAGACAGACCTGCAACCAAAGCGAGTTCTTCCCCTGCAAAACCGGAAGAGCAGCGAACTGACGAGTCCAAGCTTCAACAGTGAAGCGAATGGTGTTCCTCATAAGGCCATCCATGACCTTTCCAAAGGCGGGTTTCTCCAGTAAGTTCTCCCTCAAAACCGCAAACCACTCATCCGCCGGAAGTTCAACTGAGTCTCCTCCAAGACTAGGACCGCCTTCCAGTACGGCCCACTTCTCCGAAAACGCCGCCGCTTTCTCTGCCTTCTTCTGGCGGCGCTGCTCCTTCTTCTTTACCGCCATTGCCGGAGGAGTGAGTGAATGGTTGTTTTCAGGGAATGGCAAGAGAATGATCATCAAATGAGACTATGAGAGTAGTGAGCAGTGCCTAGTGAGTGTGCCGCCAGTCTACTTGAGGATTTTAATTTTGGCCTTCCTTACTTTATACAGTCACTCCTTTCCAAAACAGAATGTCACATATAGGGTCTGTGGATTCAAAAAAAAAATAAAATATTTATATCTAATGTAAATAAAAAAGTTCAAATAATACTAATATAAATTATGTGTTAACACATTAGTTAAATAACAGTATTTATAGTAAGGATATGAAATTATAATGTTAGATTACATGCAAGATAATAACAAGCATTGGAGGAAAACAAAAATAAGGAAGACAATTACGGAAAATAAATTACTTTAGTTTTATTTAAATCGCTAAATGAATAATTTGCTTGATTGGTGGCTTGATTTTGAGTATATCAAAGTGTCATACAAAAAGATTACTTTTATTAATGTATTAATGTTGACTCGTGCTATATACGATTGTTGACAATTTATACATTTGAAAACTTAAAAAAATAAAGAACAACCATATCTGTATACAATAAAAACTAATCCACTTGACCGATATAGATTTTTTTCCAATATTTTGCCTGCAAATAAGTTGAGATTAATTATTGCTACATGATGTTTTTTTACAAATATTTCCTTTTAGTCGCCCAAAGAAAAGCTTTCAAAAAACCTTTTTATAGGCAGGTTTTTTATGTCAAACTTGAAATTTAAAAGGTCTGCAAAAACGCTTCCTAAAAAATATACCCAACAACAACTAATAAATGTTTGTTGAAAAACTATTGAAATTTCTTTTTTTTTTTGGGGGTGGGGGGCAAGGGGGTGGGAAAAACTATTGAATATTTCATTAGGCATAGAGAATATAAGCTGGTGAAAGTGTGGTGCTTAATTAACATATTTAAGAAAGAATGAAACTATTTTCTAAACTAATAAATTAAGACAATACACATTACTAAAAAGTAGTTAAGAACATTATTCATAAAACAACCATTCTAAATGCCGACAACATGGATACCAAATCTAGACTACATAATTTTGCACAATCATCTAGAAAATATCACCATGGAAAATGGAGGATGTTAAAAATAAAAGTAAAAATGAACCAATCATATTGAGTCATTATACTTTTGGTGTACTTTTTTCAGTATAAACGTATTTTCTCTTCATAAAATTCTAAGAAGTAAATTTATCAATTGAAAATTGCAAATATTTCTTCCTTTTATTCTTAATTTTCTCAACTATTTGGGACTGAGGTTTGTTTTCAAGCATAATTTTTGCTCCTTTCTTTGATGAAAAGTGACTAAATCTTGTTTCTTCACGATTTCAAGAATCCTTTCTTTTCTATCCTTAAAAAAAAAAAATCCTTTCTTAACCTGTCATTTGAAGTAACTAAAAAAAATTTAGTATTCAAACTACTTTTTTTTTTTCTCTAGCGATCTGAAGAAGACCTATGATAATAAACACAAACCATAAATATACTTAACTTCCAAAGAAACGTGAAAGATGAAGTAATAACTCTAACAAAGATGATTGTATAAATCAACATTTGTTAGTCATATAAATTCTTTAGCAAGCATGCTTGGACTAATTGACATAACATCTAAATATAGCTGCAATAGATTGAAGTAAATAACTTTTAAAATCAAGTGACAATCTTTTGCCACAAAGAAGTACTATAAACGGGGCAGCCAACATGTCATCTCAAAGATGTAATATTAGTGCCCATTTGGCCAATGATGGATCACTAAAGATTATTCAAATTCAATAAGAAAATCCATTAAAAAATTGAAACCATTGCCCCTAAAAATATCGGTAGGAGGTTTTTTATTTTTATTTTATTTTTGTGGAGGGGGGAGGGGAGGGAGATGAGTAATCTAGAGCATATATCAAGACATAAGGATTACCAACATTGTTAAACCTAAATTGTGGGAAACAATCATCGCCTACTAGCTTTCTAGGGCACTCGCAAAGTAGCTTCCCAAGAAGTTAAAGCAAAGCTCATCCGTCTAGTTATTTGTGGGCCAGATTCGTTCTAACCTCACATGATTTAACAAGATTAAGGTAGCCTCCCCTACAATGCCAACCTTACTTGTTTCCTTGTTGCTATTTCAGTCTAATAGAAAACCGCTCCAAGCCTTGTCATAAGCAAACAAATGAATTAATCAAATTTGACAATCATTCAAATACCTTAGATGAATGGCCATTTCCCACGCTCAAAATGTGATTATTCAAACAAAAAATTTACAAAACTAAAACAAATTTTGGGATTTGAGTAATATAAATCAATTCCATTCAATTCTAGATAAAGAACTTATCCAACTGAGTTTCTTTTTTTAGTTGAAAACCCTAGGAGGGTTCCTTGTCCTCCCTGCTAGTATTAAAGGGGTTCCCCCCTTTTAAGACACATTCACACCACTCCTCTTCCCCGCTAGAGAGATCGCTCTTCCTTTAGCATTCTTCTTCTTCTTCTCGTCGTCGTCGTCCTCCTCCTCCTCCTCCTCTCTCTCTCTCTGTCTCTCTCTCTCTCTTTCCCCTAGAGAGAAGAATCTCTCTACTTGGAAATTTTTATACTAAGAGGAAGGTCTTCCTCCAGCGATTCTCTCTCTTTCCTAGCAAAGTTTTTCCAAAATAATTTCACAAAATACATAAAAATCCTTTCGTCCCTTTTTATAGAAATATTTTGCAACTACCTTTCGACCCCCAAATCACTTGATTGGAGATCCAAGTAAATCTCGAATACTGGCATTGCCTAACCAGACTGAGTGAATCCTAAAGACTAAACAAAGACAATAAATTTATCATCTTTATTTGCTTTTTAATTACTAATTTTAATCACCATGTTCTTATTTGATCTACCCTTGTTGGGCAGATTTAAGTCCCTACCATAGGTTGTACCTTCACCACCAGACCCAATTCCTAGCTAGTGGCTTGGAGTAAAGTCAATCCCCATATAGGATCATGGGGATTATTTTCTAAAAAGTACATTTTCAAAACAGTTTTCTTATTTTCCTTAAAATATGGTGGTGACTCTACTCAATATTGCAAAACTCAAACTTTCTATTAATTTAGCTTTTGGTTTTTATAATTAACGGTATAACTTACTAATCAGTTTTTCTATATGCTTGTACAAACTTTCTACCACCCAATAAAACTCCTTAATTTTCTTGCGTTGCATAAAGTCATTAAGTTTTTCTTATCATCTTACCCGTAAAGGCACATGGTTGGGAAGCATCTGTTATACCTTGGGACATTGGCCGCTAAATTGTCTTGCACTTGAATCGATACTCAAGAGAGATAGAATCACCTTTAAGGGGACTCACTCACAGTGCAGACAATAATATCCTATTTGACATTGTTTTATTGTCTTGAAACTTTCATTTCAAGATTATTTCCAATAATTTTAAGGGTAATGCCTTAGTTATTTGATATGGATTCCACTTTATTCCTCACTAGTAAACTATGTCCTAACACTTCAAAAATTGACTCCTTTAATGGTGGTAAGAAAAAGTGTTTTCGATATTATATATATTGGGGTTGCCTTTGCGTGAAAGATTCGAAACATACCAACGAAGACGCCCAAGATCATTAGAATAAATTGAACACATGGGAGCATGCAAATAAGATTTACAGACATGCCATGCCAAATACCAAGCTAATGACATTTTTCATGGACATATACAGTCCTTATTAGCAGGGTAAGGATATTTGGGAGTCATTAATAAATAAAATATTCAGTAGAGGTTGTATGAAATCAGAAGTTTGCAATTAGAAAATTTTTGACTTTTTAGATGAAATGTTGAAAGGGACTTCAAGTCAACAACTATAACAAGGTATTGGAAGATCTAAAAATGGAAAAATTAAACTGCCAAAAGAATCGATAGTTGGATGCCTAATTGAGAAATTGTCCGAATCTTGGAAGAACAAGCAAGATCTAAAGCATGCCAGGAAGTAAATGATTGTACAAGAGCTGATCATGCATATAGTTGTTGAAGAGTACAACTCAATCAATCCATGAAAGAAGAGGCAAAAAAGATTTCATTAAGCACAAATCTAGCCAACTCCAACAAGAGGATAACAAACAAGATTTGTAAGAGTTATGATAGCAAATGTTATAAGTTTCATAAGACGTTTGTTACTCCAAGTTTTAGGAAATTAAGGTGTGCTATGTGTGTGCAAAACCCTACAATCATGTTGCCAGTGTAGGCGCAGAAAGGGGGATAAAAAACCTATGAATCCTAATGCCAATTTGGTTGAGGCAGATCTGATGTAGAATGCTCTAATTGAAGAAATGCATACATGATCAAGAGAACACTCACAAGCATTTCAAAAAATCCAATTTAATTTATTCATCAAGTTTGATTCCTTAATGCATAATAGTGAGTCTAAATAGTGAAGGAACATAAAAGAATAAGGAAACTAAAAGAATGATCACAAAGGGTATTAATCATCAACTAAGAAGATAATCAACAAGTAAACCCACGAAAATAATTACAAAATCAAAATTTTTCACATCTGCAAATATTGAGATATACCATATCTTCTTATTACTTCTTTATTCTTATCTTGCATCTGTCTTCCCCTGTTGAAAACAAAAGACTCATCTGCCAGTTTTGTGTAGGGATAGAAAGAAGAAAAATAAACAAGAAACCAACTCACTTCGTTGTGCAAATGAAAAAATTATAATCCCTCTAACTTCTATAAACAAAGTAGCAGTTCAACCATGGATGTAGCTTCTTGCCAAATAGGATTTTGTAGCAAATAAATAAATCAACGCGCTCAATTGCTAGTATTGGCATCCCCAGGCGCTTAAACTCCTGGTTAATTTATTCCTGTAAAAGGAGATAGTTGGTGTATGACACTCTTAGATTAATTCATACCTAAAAAATTCTCACACAAAGAAATATCAACTCACTCAAATTAACTCAATAGTAATTCACAATATGACTTTTACTAATACATAAAAAGGATTATATAGCCTAGGACCCAACTAAATAAGGAAATTAAAACATACTAAACTAAAAGAGGATAAAAATACTCACATAAAATAGTTCTACCACATTAGGAAGCTCATTCTTTCTAAATACTAAAGAATATCTTTAGTCTGACTATCCTCAAATATGGCTAATATATACCTATGAAAATAATAATAAAAGGGTCAAAATACATTAGATTTATAAATATTGAGATATATCCAAGATTCCTATACTTTTTATTGGAAGGCAACATAAGAATAAAGGAGGAACAAGAAAATATAACCATGTCTTAGTATTTGCATATGTGAAGCATTTTGATATTTTTATTATCCTTTATAGGTTTCTGTTTTGGGAATAAACTATCTTTTGGTTATTGTTTCGGAAGAACATTTCCTTCAAGGGTGATGTCGAAAAGAATGGGCTTACGTGATGACAGACGCACTGGGCTTGGACTCCACTCTTCCTCCTTCAGTCCTGCAAAAAAAGGCCCACCTCGACTGTTGGATCCGAGGAACGCCCCTCCGATGTTCAAGTCAGCAAGGGTTCAAGAGAAAGAAAATGACTAGTCATCAGAGAAATAAAGGTCGAATCTTTCTCAAAAAGGGGAGATCTTTCTCAAGAAGGGAAATATCTGATTCTTGAATCTTGACGTGTCAGAGTGTGAATTTTTTTAAAATTTGGTAGGTAAGTATTTATAGGGACTGTAGCTAGGGGTAAATCCATAATTCATGCATATACTTCCCTTAGTGGGCTTGGAGGAGGCCGCCTTCTAGGCAGCCCGAGAAAGGTCGAAGCCCCTTCTTTTTAGGCCTGTGCTTCCATTGCTGATGTTTGCAAGGAGCATAGGGGTTTGGCCCAAATCATTTAGGCCTTCACATTTTACCAGCATGCCTTCGCCTGACGAGCGAGTGGGTAGAATGTGGAGTAAATACTCTGAGTGACTGAGCTCTTTAATTCTTTACTTACTGATAAATGCTTAAAGTATACACTATTTTGAAGTCATTTTGTTGCATTTTTAGCGAGAATCGCATGCTTTATGTTATAATTTATATTCCTATTCTCGTTTTATACTTGGGTATGGTTCTTTGGTGACTTTTGCAGGATTTTAAACCATTTGACCTAGCAATTGACCTTCATTTTAGTGCATATTGTCCACCACGGAGGTACCCCAGGTCCTATGCCCGTGGAGCAAAAGAAGAGCAGAAGATTTCGGATCCAGCAAGAACCACGGTCTACCCGTGGTGGATGCCAAGGTCTGTGGTGGAGGCATAACTGCTAGCTTGTTCAATTTTCCTCATCGAGTGGCTGAGGTTGATTGTGTTTCTCTATAAATAAGGCCATTTTCGCAGCAGAAAATAAAAAAACCATCATCCCATCATCCCATTTCCTCTCTCCAATTTTATCAATTAGATTAGGATTTAGATTAGATTAGAGGGAAAGAGAGTGAGTTGAAGTGAAGATTTGCAAGGATTCCATCCCAAGTTCGTACGACGGTTCAAGCGTGATCTTGGCTGAGCATCTCTTTTCTCTTCTGTTCTCTTCTCTTCTCTTCTCTAAATTTAGATTTATGTTTGGTAATCTTGATTATCTTTGTTGTTTGATTTTGGATTTATGCAAACACTTGTTAATTTCTTGATCTTGAGTTGATATCATTTGGTACTTTGCAATTTGTTGGATTGTTTTATCAAATTCTAGAAGTTTATTGTCTTGTGAGGAACTTGATCACTTTCTTGCATGTTTTGGGTATTGGATGAAGAATTGAAAGGTGAAATTCGATGCTTGAACCGTAGGATTTGAATTGATTGTGTGGAGTCTTGAGAGAGCACACCAATTGAGAAACCACCAATGTGATAATCGCATACTTACTGAAACTAAACAAATTGAGAGCCCTTGAGAAATGGTAATTGGTTAGATTTAGGTATTTCACTTCACCTTGAAAGAAGGTTGTGATATTTCGATTGTCGGTTTTAAAACAACCAATTAAGGAAGAAGCATTTGATTGATACGTGGATCAGGTGATTGCTTATTTTGCTTATTTCCAATTATTATTTATCCATTAGATTAGATAAGTAGCATAGTTAAATTTCATTCTCAAATTTGGATTTGCTTGGCATATCTTGACGGAATGTAACCCAATAGATCAACCTAGCATCTGTGGGATCGACCTTAATTTGCTACAATGTCGTCGTACGCTTGCGGCCTTATCACTTAAACCATCATTGAGATCATTTATCGCCTTCTTCTTGGGTTCAAGGTTGGAGGTACCTGCCTCTTAGCATCATATAAAAGGGGGAGTAAGTCAAGAGTTCTTGGCTACGGTTATCTTTTTGTAGCAAGTGTCTTTGCGCTCTTGATTCTACCTCATGGGGTTCCCCACTTGGCTGAACACCTACAAGATGACTTTTCACGTTTGGCAGGTCTTTTACTAGAACAAGTTGGACGAGGCCATCCCTCCACCTCCCCAACCACTGCCGCCAGATTACCAGTTGCTATACCTGGATTTTCTAAAGGAATATGCAGAGGAGGTTACTCACGAAGTGGATATACCGGAGGTGGTGCAAGCTACGTTTTACGCCATGACCGCAGCCTATGTTGGGAAGCCAGGTGTGCTCCCTGCGGTGGTGGGAGAGGTTGAGAAGAGGCACTTAGTAATCTCTAATGGTTCTCGTTCGAAGGCTGGTTGGACATTCACAGAGGAGAGTTTCTATCCGGCGGCTAGAGAGCTCTTACGGTTGAGGCTGCAACTGTTCCTCAGCAGTTGTCGGATGACTCGACGGAGAGAGTAGGGTCGAATGATGTGCCCACGACCCATGAGATTTGATCCTTATGGGTGGCCTCAAACGCTCCTCTTCGTACTCCGAGTTGCTCTGCTCCCCCTCTCCCCTCTCTTCTTCTTCTTCTCTTTCACCCTTTTCCCCCTTTTTTGTGTGGGTCCCTATACTGCTGTTTCCTGACACCTAAACTTGGGCTTCTAGCAGAGGCTTGTTCTTGATGTGTGTGGGTCCTATTTCTGAGGCTATATTAAGGTGCCCAAAATTCCCTTTTGCTCTAGTATAAAAGGCTACAAGGAGGGGAAATAAGACATTCATTCACCAACTTCTCATATCTCACTCTCCTTGTTGTGCAAACCTTCATCATGGTTTTTCCCTATTATCTCAATACTAAGCAGATGAACCACCATGTATGGGAGGCCTTCAATTGGCGATGAAGGAACTATGCGGACACCCCGCTGCCTCCTCAGTCGCTCCCTGAGGACTATTAAGATCGGTACCTGGACTTCGACCGAAGGGAAGCTGAGGAAGCCGCTCGAGATTTCTAAATTGTCGAGCTCATCCAATCCACCTTTTATTCTATGGTGGTCAATGATACTTTAGGGTTGGGCATCCTTACAAGGAACATGGCCTAAGTGCTGAAGGCCGCGCTGACAGATCTCTGCTTATTGATCCCCTCCTAGCGGCTCGGTAACCCCATCCCACGACTTCGATATCGATAGGCCCCTCAGCAGCCTCAGGTCCCTTTGTTGGTCATGAAGAAAGTGCGGTGTCTAGCGACACCTCAGTAGCCTCGAGCGATAGGGGCGGCCACTACTTGTCTCCTCAGTTATTTGGGGTGTACTTTTTCTTTCAAGCATGGTGTATTCCTGATGTTGATCCCCTTTGTGTTAATGAGAATCACTTTTACTTACCTGTTTGTCATCGCTTTATGTTCATGCTTTCTTTCCCATGCCATATCCCTCCTTGGACAAAAAGAGGCACTGTCCCTTAGGCAGCACCCTTAGACCCTTAGCCCTTTGGGGGCTAAAGGCATAACGAGCAGCCACAAGTCATGCCTAAGGATCCTTAGCCCCTTGGGGCTAAGGGTGTAGTGAACGGCCTTGGGCGACACCCTAAGACCCTTGGCCCCTTGAAGGCCAAAGGCATGGCGAACGACCATTGACAGTGGCTGAAGATCCTTAGCCCCTTGAGAGCTAAAGCTGTAGTGAACGGCCATGAGCCGTGCCTAAGGATCCTTAACCCTTTTGGGCTAATGGTGTAACGAACGACATTGGGCTGCACCCTCTAACCCTTAGCCCCTGGGGGGCTAAATGTGCATTGAACGGACCCTTATCCCATTTGGTTAAAGGTGTAGAGACTGGTCAGGGGCTATGCCTTAGGACACTTAGCCCTTGGGAGTGTAACGGCATAACAAATAACCATGGGTCGTGCCTTGAGGCCCTTAGCCCCTTGGGGGCTTAAAGGCGTAGCGAACGGCCAGAGACCATGCCTTAGGACACAAACTAGTCTTGATCCCTGTGATAATTTGATTACTAAATTTGGTATGCCTGATATCACAAAACAAACCGTAAAGATCAATATCTTTGTAGTAATATTGTAATGGTGTAATTTGGACTTGGACTCTTCCAATATGGATATATCTATACTTTCTATCCTTGTTATGCTTAAGGATGTTTTTCCAATTAATGAGATTTACTTATCCTACATCAAATTCACAATCTTTCATTTCTAAATCCCCTTTCATAATTTCACGTACTTACTTTTTAATTGAAAGATGGATTTTTTATAGATCATACCCTTCTATCTTATAGGAAGGACCCAACCTTCTTTAACATTTTTATTCTCATTATCTACGGTATATTCTTCTCCTTGAAGGTCGCCAAGACTAATCGAGTTATTTCCATCATATGACTAGTTTCTTCGTAATCACTTTCTTCATATTCATTTTCTATTCGTTAGGTATAATGCTTTTTCCTCGTTAAGCTCAAAATAGTCTAAAATATCCAATTGTTCAATAAGCTTATTATTCTTCCTATTTTTATATTTGTTTATGTAATGACCTACTTCTCCACATGTCATCCAATAATTACAATTATTTTTCCCTGAAGGACAGTAAGCAGCTTCTCTAAAAATCTTCACCTTTTGGGGCGTGGCATGTTATAATGCTTTCTTTTATATTTTTCTCTCCTTTGCTTGTTAAAGCTTTTTTTCTTATAAGATTTTTTTTCCTTCTCTTCTCGGGGGTAATTTTCCATTGATGAGGAGTATTCCAACATCTTAGAAATTGTTTCTTCATTTTCTTTTATTTTGGAGATCAAGACATTGATCATTAATCCATTTTCTTAAATAAGATATTCTTGTACAACCCATGCAATGTATTTTTCATTGATTATAGAATTTATCAAATAGGGTAATTTGCCATAAAATATACCAAGATTGATTTCATTATACCCAATTTTGTAGTAATATCGACGATAAGTGCTTAATATGTACATCTTTTTAGGCTATTTTGCCTTTTTTTTTAGGAGAATTTTATGCTTAATAATGTTGTTTACCCTCCTATTCTCGATTTATGCTTAGGTGTAGTTGTTTTATGTGTTTTGCATGAATTTTTAGCCTTTTTACTCAGCATTTGCCCTTTAATGGTTGTATTTTGACCTCCCCCATGGTCATCCATGAGTTACTAGGCCCGTGGAGCAAGAAAAGAGGAAGCAACTGGTTCCAGTACAGACCACGGTCGGACCGTGGTGGATGCCACAGATTGTGGTAGGCTTGTAACTGCTGCCTCTTCGTTTTCCCTCGGCTGTGTGGCGGAGATCAACTTGAATTTCCTATAAATAGCAATGTTCAGCAGTGAATGAGTCCAATCCCTAGCAAGCAAAGCAAGTTAGAGTTAGCCTAGTGAAAATTAGTTTAATTTATTTTCTCTTAAATTTTGTTCTTTGCTTAGTTTTGTTTTTGCTTTTGTGTGAGTTTTGAGTGTGAGAGTTTCGATCCTGAGGCGGTTCTGAAGCCCTTGGTGAAGGTCGTCTTGGTCGAGCCCCTTCCACTCAGATTCCATTGATTTTTGGTTAGTTTGTTTATCTTTTATCATGTCTAAGCAGTTTTCTTAGTCTAGAAATTAAGTAGTTTGTGGAAGTGTATTGGATCATGTTTTAGTTTATTCAATTGTGCTTATTTTCATGATTGGTTTGATTTCGTTCTATCAAGTGTTTGATATGTTGTGAGTTTATTTTTGGCCAAAATTTACTCGCACACTTGAAATAATTGAGTGAACATTCGAAAGACGACATTTGGTTGTTGGACTGTTTCAATAGACTTAGCATAACTCCGACTCGACAGATAGATGTATATGTTAAGAGGGCTAGTAAGTAATCGAATACATTAAACTTGGAGTAATTCAAATTAGTTTGAAGAACGACATTTGCTTAGTTTAGGCAAATTCGATTGATTTCGAAACAATAGATCAAGTTTCTAGACAAGATTACAATTCCTCAGAATTAACCAATTAGAGAATAGCACATGTTTATTAATTTTGATCCAATTCTTTTCCATAACTGTGAAAATTTCTAGACATTTTTCTCGTATTGATTTAGACGAGTTCGTTTGCAATAGTTAATCGAAACCACTTAAAATAGAGTTTTGCTTAGCATATTCTGACAAGACTAGGCTCGATAAATTACTTTAGTCCCTGAGAAATGATATCTTTTATCTACACTACAATTGCCCGTGCGCTTGCAGTAGTGGTCAAGTTTTCGGCGTCGTTGCCGGGGACTAAATTGCTAACTATTGAGTATTGTCATAGGAACATGGATAAGCATTTTATTGTTTCGTTTTGTTTTGTTTTCTTGTTATTTTTCTTTTTCCTGTTTAATTGCGCTATTAGTGTTGGTGAAAGTGCTTGCAGGAATTTTTCCTAGTTTATACGAAGTCTGATTTTATACGAGCCCAATCGAGAGATTGAGAGGACTTTTTGCTTAAGGAAGAAAAAACAAAGGATTGAAGAGCAAAGGTGCGAGGTAAGAAGGAATTCAAACATGGCGAGTGAAGAAAGAGGGACCCTTCGAGATTTCGTTACTCCCAGAGTCCAAGGGATTGCCTCAAGCATAGCTCAACAAGGACCCTTCGAGAAAAAGCCAGCACTTATTTCCATAGTGCAGCAATCTCAGTTCGGCGGAACTCCTTTGGAAAACCTGAATCTACACCTCTCGGTATTTTTAGAGGTGTGCGATACGCTAAAGTTAAACGGAGTCTCCAGTGGTGCGATTCACCTTCGCTTATTCCCATTCTCATTGAGGAATAAGGCGAGGGCTTGGTTGCACTCTTTGCCGTTTGGTTGCATAATTACTTGGGACGAATTGACAAGAGCTTTCCTCGTCAAATTCTTCCCTCTAAGCAAGACAGCGAGCTTGAGAAATCAAATCACGAACTTTCTGCAAAAAGAGGATGAGACGCTCTATGAAGCCTAGGAGCGTTTTAAAGATCTGTTGCGTTTGTGCCCCCATCATGGTCTTCAGCGTTGGATGATAATCCAAGCCTTCTATAACGGTGTGAACCAAGCTGTGAGGTCCACTATTGATGCGGCAACAAGAGGAACTCTAATGAGCAAGACCAAGGAATGAAGCCTATAGCCTTATCGAAGAGATGGTGCTTAACAACTTCCAATGGTCCACTGAACGAGCCCAACCCAGGCGGGTTAGAGGTAAGCTTGAAGTTGATGAAATTACTTTACTTTCTGCTAAAGTAGATGCCATGACTAAAAGACTGGACCAAATGAATATTAATGATGTGAACTCAAGTGCCCCTTCCCCCTGTGAAATTTGTGGTTCAATTAAGCATATATCTCTGAATTGTCAGGTTGGGAGTCTTTTTTTTCAAGACCCTAATAAAGTTAATTATGTTCAAAACTTCAACCCGAGACTAACCAATAACCCTTATTCTAATACCTATAATCCGGGTTGGAAGAATCATCTGAATCTTTTTTATAGGTCGAATCCAAACACTGTGAATATGCCCCCTATAAATGCTAGAGTACCCCCTAGTTTTCAAAGACCCTCATTTCCTTCTCAGATGCCCCAAAAGTCAAACTTAGAAGTAATTATGGAAAACATGCTTAAGGCACAATAAAAATAAGATGAACATATTAAGCAATTAGCCTCCAAGGTTGATGTGCTTACGACTCATAATAGGATGTTAGAAGCCCAAATTGTCCAAAAACACCCCCAGATAGACTTCCCACTAAGCCTAAACCCAACCCTTGTGAGCATTGTAATTGTGTCACCATGAAAGAGCATGAAGAAGACTCAACTGACCCCGAGGAAGTATCAATGGAAAATGGTAGAAAGATAACTATGGCTGGTAGTAAGGAAACAACTATGGTGGCAAGACTGCCACATTTATGGAGAATGACTCTATTGAGATCCCCACTATTTTTTCCCTTAAGCTTCCTGACCCAGGTAGTTTTTCTATCCCATGCATTGTGGGAAAAGTAAGGATTGAGAGAGGCCTATGTGATTTAAGTGCAAGTGTCAGCATAATGCCCTGCTCTTTATTTCATAAGCTGCACCGAGGACCAATACTAGCCGCCCCCTTTTCACTACAGTTGGTTGATGGTTCTGTGACACAACCCATAGGCAAGTTGAAAGATGTGCCTGTCAATATAGGAGACATTTGGATGTTAGAAGACTACATTATAGTTGATATGCCTGAAACTGATGATGCCCAAATTATCCTAGGTCGACCGATTTTGTCGAGAGCCAGTTGCCATATTGATGTGAGGGGGGTCGTATTTCTTTTGAGGTAGATGGGAGATTTGTTGTGTTTAGTCATAAGAAGAAAGATGCGGTTTCTCTTCATTCTTCTATATTAGATGCATTACCCCTTTCCCCTGAGTATGATATGGAGGATGTCTTGAATGATGAAGATCCTCCTGATTCTGAACGGATTTCATATGAGGACCCTAACCAAGTGTATGTTAAGCTGAAGTTTTCTGCTCCTATGCCACCTAATAAGCTCGAGGTTAAGGCCCCTGTTTCTAATGATTTTTCTATGAGTGAGTATTACAAGTTTGCACAAGTTGTTCACTCTATGCCCCCTTTGGAAGGTTTCGATGCCGATTTTGATGTAGGGGTGGAGCAAGTAGATGGTAGCCCGTCTGATTGGCCAAGAGAGCGATTTGTTTTGTATGCGGATGGTGCATTGTGACACCAAGTTATGAAGACGAAGGACCTGTAGCCAGAATTGTTAAGATGGTACCTTCAACTGAGGAAGTTCGACTTTGTGGTTCGCGATAAGGCTGATCCGGACCAAGCCTAGAACAAGGGTCAAGCTCTTAACCTTAACAGAGCGCTTTTTGAGAGGCAACCCAAACTTTCTTTCTTTTTCCCTTTTTTTTAAATAGCTTTGATTACTTTTCGTAGTTATATATGTAAAAAAAAAGGAATAGAAAAAAAACATATGAATAAAATGTTGGCACCATAGTTAGGAACACCAGAAATACGGCAATGGGGTGCGAACCTTGGAAAAACTAGAAAAAACGAGTGCCAGTAAACACCACGGGCAGTCTGTGGTGACCTCCACGATCCGTGGTGGACTACTATGGACCGCGGTCTAGGTATTTAACTGCGGTGCCTTTTCCCTTTCCTCTCACTTCATCTTCTTCACTTGACTCTTTCTCTCTCTTCCTTCCTTCTCTCTCTCTAAAACCTCTATAACCAACAACTTCAATCTCCCTTAAATCTTCTCCATTTTTCTTCATTTTCACACCAAATTCCTTCCTTTTGCTTAATCTCCCCATTTCATCCTCAAAATCTCATCTCTTTTCTTCTTCTTCAAAATTTGTCTCACCCTCATTCATCCACCATACCCATCCTTTTCTCTCTCTAATTCTTCATATTTTTACTTATTTTCTTCAATTTTCTAGGTTTTGGTTCCTATTTTTGGTTTTAGTTTTGTTTTTTGTTAGCTTTTGTAGCCATGGCACCAACTAAAAGGCAAAGGAGCACCAAGGAGGTTGGTTCATCAAGTCAAGCACCACCCCGACCTCAAAGGACATCCAGAACATCAACCAATGCGCGTGCTAGAGGTAACATTCTTCACCCTCTTGGTTTGACTCATCTCGATCATGTTGCTAGGTACAATTGTTTGAATGAACGTGTAGTAGTAGCAACTAGATACCATGATGAGGATTTGTTAACCCAATTGGGAATGTTGGATGATATTCGTTGGTTGTTTGCAAAAGGTGGTATGAGCCACTTTTTAGAACTCAAAGAGCATACGTACCGGGACCTGACCTTAGAATCTTTAAGTACATTCTATGTCGAGGTCATTAGAGGGCCTCGATGTCAAGCTAGATATATATCATTTTATCTGCATGGTCAATTGTATGAACTGAACTTAGGTACTTTGAATAGTATCTTCGGTTTTCCACCTAGTATGGATTTACCGAATTGCCAAGTCCCCCGCTAATTCAACCGGAATGCATTTTGGGGTGAACTTTCGGGGAGTGTTAGGTACAGTACCAGTTCATCGAAATGTACACATATAAGAAACCCTTGCATTAGAGTAGCTCAGCGTATCCTTGCTTATTCTCTGTTTGCTCAGGATAATAGTTTAAATGCCCCGAGATTGTCTGAGTTGTACTTTCTATCTTGTATGCTTGATGATGTTCAACTTGACTCAGGTTCATTTTTAGCTAGGCAATTGCACAGTGCTGCTGTTAGCACAAAAGGTCGAATAGTCATCGGTGGAATTGTAGCTACTATTGCTAGATTCTTACGAGTTGAGCCCAATCATGAGGATAGAGTTTCTAGGTTTGAGCGGCTTGATCAAGCTGCTTTCAAAATTATGAATTTCTTTAAAGTTGAGGCTGGCCGTTTGTGTTGGGTTTACCCTGAGGATCGGCTTTTGCTGCTTCCCAATGTCGATCGCACTACTCTGCTTCACCGGGCTAACCTGTACTGAGTACCTAGTGATGACGAGGTTGTTTAACCCATACCCAAACAACCCAACCCTTACTCTAGTCAAGCACGGCCTAGTTCATCCTCTCAACCACCCCGTCCTAACTATTCCGATATCCAAGACACCCTTGGATCTATTCAAGAGGTAGAAGTTTCCCTTCGAGCTTTTGTTGCTTCTAAGAACGCTACTCTTTGGACTTTGTCCAAGAGCGCCACGATGAGCTTCGTGGGTTGCTTGCTTCACAGACACAATATTTCCAAAACTATAGGGTATGTCTAAAGACCTGGCGAGACTGGCATATCTCCTATGGACAACCATCCCATTCTCCTCCACCTCCTCCTCTCTGGTCTTGTTTTCTGCTACTCCCCTTCCCTTTTTTTAATTATGTGCCCACATTGAGGGCAATGTGTGATTCAAGCATAGGGGAGTTAGTTATTATATTTGGCATCTGATGCCTGCTTTTGTTTGGTGTGTTTGTTTTTGCTTTGTATATATTTTGAGTGGTAGTTTTTGTAGTTTTTGTTTTAGTAGTGCATTTAGTTTTCTTCTAGGTTGCATTTTAGTTTCTTTCTTTTGTTAGTTTCTTTTGCATTTTAGCTTGCATTGTTTGTTATTAAAAAAAACAACAAAAAGAAAAATCCTCCGATGATGATTTCTATAGATTTGGTATCTTTCTTTGGTTTAGTTTGATCCTTTGATTCGCTCGAGTTGTGCATAAATGTTTACGAATGAGTTTTCGAAATAAATTCCATGTTTTGACCACATGTTCGATGCGAATTGTTTTTCCCCATGAGTCCTTACAAGATTTTGGCATGTGTTTACTAGTGAGCTCACTTTGTCTTTGGTAGATGTCCCGTGAGGCTTTGAACCTTTAGAGACTGCTTATCATTATTTGTCTTTTATTTCTTTCATGTGTGACTCTTCCTTGACGTCATTTCTCTAGAACTTGCTTTGTTTCTCATTCAAGATCACATTTCGCATATGCATTTAGGCAATATAATTGAGGCATTTTTCTTTGTTTGATTTGTTTAACACCACGGCCAAATAGCCACCTTGGTTGTGTATTGTATCCCTTGTTAGCCCCTTTGAGCCTATAACCGTTTTTCTTAAATTGAACTCCTATTTTTAGCCTATGGTCAAGTACTTGTCTTACCCTTAAGCCAAGGTTAGAGGAGCATTACATTCTTTTGCATCACGTTTGATGGGGCGTTAGCAAGGTGGATTGTTATTCTCCTTAGTGAATTTTGGCTGTTTGGTGCAGTGACATAAACATTTGATAAATCCCTTGTTTTATTGTGTAACGTTTAGAGAAGAGTTTGATTTTAAAGTTCGTTATGGAATTCCCTTGGCTATTCCTTTTTGAAAAAAAAAAGAAGAAATGAGAATAAAGAAAAAAAGAAGAGATACCAAAAAAAAAGAATAAAAAATTCAAAGAAAGTTATTAGCCTTGGTGGGAATGTAAGATATTTGTGATTTTCGACTCTATCTCTTTTCATTTGGGGATTTATTTTGTTGATGAGTTGATATGGTTCGAGAAGGATGTAGTATGATGCATTGGAAATGTTTAAGCTCTTAGTCTTTGGCTTCTGGCTCCTCATTTCCAAAATGTTTGTTCCCCTCCTACCTTAACGCTAAGCCCCGTTACATCCCTATGAAATTCCTCATGATTGTTTAGTATATTTGCATTTTAATGGTGGTGAATTTGAGAATCTTGTCCAGCCTATGGTAGATTTGTGTCCAAGGAACGAGAATTCAGAGAACCTTCATATATATACATTGTCAAACACATGAGTGCTAAGTGCCATATAACTATAGTGATGTTCTAACGGCCTTGCTAATCTTACTTGTTTGATATGCTAGAATGATTGTATTTGACCTTTCGGAGAAGATTGGTTCAACTTTTGCATTGTGGTCTATTAAAAGGTTTTTGAAATTTCATTCCCTATTCTGCTTATTAATGATTTTTGTACCTTTTTGGGCTACCTTTGGATCAGTTTTGCCATTTGAATGCTACCTATGTCTATCCTGAGAAGGTTGTGTATACCTTTTTAGTTTTTGCATTGCTTGAGGATAAGCAACAGTTTAAGCATGGGGGAGTTTGATAAGTACTTAATATATACATCTTTTTAGGGCTATTTTGCCTCGTTTTTTGGAGAATTTTGTGCTTAATGATGTTGTTTACTTTCCTATTCTCAATTTATGCTTGGGTGTAGTTATTTTATGTGTTTTGCAGGACTTTAGCCTATTTACCCAACATTTGCCCTTTAATGGTTGTGTTTTGACCTCCCTCATGGTCATCCATAAGTTGATACGCCGATTGAGCAAGAAAAGAGGTAGAAACCAGTTCCGGCACAGACCATGGTTGGACCGTGGTGGATGCCACGAACCGTGGTAAGCCAGTAACTGCTGCCTCTTCGTCTTTCCTCGACTGTGTGACTGAGATCAACTTGAATTTCCTATAAATAGCGACGTTCAGCAGCGAAGGAAAGCAATCCCTAGCAAGCAAAGCAAGTTAGAGTTAGCCTAGTGAAGATTAGTTTAGTTTATTTTCTCACAAATTTTGTTCTTTGCTTAGTTTTGTTTTTGCTTTTGTGTGAGTTTTGAGTGTGAGATTTTTGATCCTGAGGCGGTTCTGAAGCCCTTGGTGAAGGCCATCTCAGTCGAGCCCCTTCCGCTCAGATTTCGTCGATTTTTGGTTAGTTTGTTTATCTTTTATCATGTCTGAGTAGTTTTCCTAGTCTAGGAATTTAGTAGTTTGTGGAAGTGTGTATTGGATCATGTTTTATTTTATTCAATTGCGCTTATTTTCATGATTGGTTTAATTTCGTTCTATCAAGTGTTTGACATGTTGTGAGTTGGTTTTTGGCCAAAATTTACTTACACACTTGAAACAATCGAGTGAACATTCGAAAGACGACATTTGGTTGTTGGACTGCTTGAATAGACTTAGCATAACTTCAACTCGACAGAGAGCTGTATATGTTAAGAAGGCTAGTAAGTAATCGAATATATTAAACGTGGATTAAGTCAAATTAGTTTGAAAGAACGACGTTTGCTTAGTTTAGGCAAATTTGATTGATTTCAAAAGAATAGATCAAGTTTATAGACAAGATTACAATTCCTTGGAATTAACCAATAAGAGAATAGCACATGTTTATTAATTTTGATCCAATTCTCTTCCACAACTGCGAAAATTCCTAGAAGTTTTTCTCTTATTGATTTAGACGAGTTCATTTGTAGTAGTTAATCGAAACCACTTGAAATAGAGTTTTGCTTAGCATATTCTGACAAGACTGGGTTTGATAGATTACTTTAGTCCCTGAGGAGCTATATCTTTTATTTATACTACAACTACTCGTGCACTTGTGGCAATGGTCAATTGACTAAATGTGGCAATATAATTTTTCAGATATCTCATGTCCCATAGCTCTGTGTTATTAATCTTTCTTTGCCATTCTCTAACTTTTTCTTCATAATCAAGTTTAGCTCCCATAAATTCATTTCAATTTCCCTACATAATTTTTTGAACATAGTAACTGGCTTTTCCATTATTCTTAATACATGTTCATCTTCCTTATCTATTGAGTCATACCCGTCAGCTGAAATAGTAGAAAAACTTTGTTCGATATAGTTTAGGAAATTTTCAGCAGTCCATGTGATATTCAAGTTCGAGACACTATTTATAACCCTCTTCTAATGCTCAAATATTTCTTCTCTATTGCGAGCTTCATTAATGTTTAGGAGATAACCCATTTGGCTAAATGGGGTAAGGCTAATCTCTTCAAATGATGTGATTTTCCGCGGATGAATCGAAAGGAAAAGTCGGTTGTACGTTCGGTTGGGACATACCTAAGCTCATAAAATGGGTATTTCTTCTAGATGATTCATCAAACTCTTCACGTTTTGGAATAGTATTGTTAACTATATTTGTTTCAAATTCATCGATATTAAATTCTTTGCCAATTTCATTAATTTCACTTTCAACTACAAATTTTCCTTTTTTTCCCCATTTTTCTGTTGATTTCTTCTAAAGGAACGACATTCAGATCCTCTCATTTATTAGGTTCATTTGTTAGTATATTTCTTCTTCTAACTAGACATTATTTATCTCTTCAATATCAGCAGATTACACTTTTTGTTTCTCTACTATTGTGTTCATGATTTTGTTTAATTCTTATGGATTTTGTTCTTGATCAAACATATTTTGTAACTCTTCTAAATTGTACTGCTTATAATTCATCCTCTTTCTCTTCGTTTTTCTCTTCCTTTTAGTCCTCTTTTCCGATCATTTATCAATTGATTTTTTCTATTTCTTTTTCAATTTTTATATCTTACAAAGGCAATTGATACTTGTCTATTCGGTTTTGGAAATGATATTTATGCTGAAATAGAATACCAATATCTAAATCATATTTTCACCATGTCTAACTTCATTGATTAAGAAAGATGGATTTTAGTCAATTGTTTTTTTTAACTCCTTAACTTCTGTCTTAATTTTTGCTAATTCTGTTTTTAATTTTAAAACTATATCAATGATATATTTTAATTGTGATGCTACTGAAGTGGATCGATATAAAGTGTGCACAATATGTGAATAATTTGGGGTAGGACAAGTAGATAATGATTCAAGAATTAAACACAACTTACTAGATTAATTAATGATTAATTCACTTAACTATGTGGACTATTAATTAGCTCTAATACCATATTAAAGAGGGATTTGAGTAGTACTTATGAAAAGAATATATATGCACAAAATTAAAAATTCAGAAAGCAAATTTTTAAGAATTTGGGTTAAGTATGCAAATTTCAAAGACTTAAGGTACTTAGTGTAATTTAAAAAGTCATATTTGGTCACACTTGGTTCCAGAAAATATTTGTTCACAGTTGGATGGACCCAAAAATATTTATCTAAAATAATCAAATCACAAAAATATTTACCTAAACCTAAATGATCGGCGATATAATTTTTCCCGAAACACAACCCTAGTGTGACCAATCCTCAATTTCAGTAACTCGAAAATGAGTACGCTGCATGAAGTAGAAAAACCAATTTTAGCGGCACAAATATAACTACCAGTCCAAGTTGGGCATTTTGTTGCAATTGGAGATTGCCTCATAGAAATGGAAATTCTAATTGATTTTATCAATCAATCCTAAATCTTTTATCCAAACTTAGATGTTGCTTTAATTTTGTAAAAATTATGAAATTATGACAAATATGTCTTTTCCAATGCTTCTTTAGATTTGAAGATTTAAATAAGGAAAGATGTATGTTGTTATTTACTTGTGCTACACAGTTAAAGCATTTAAATTTAAGTACATGTCTAGGTGTCAAACTTGTCTATGTTGAATTGCCAATCACACCTCAGTGCAGTGTATATATATCCATATACATATGTATATACATACATGCATGCACGTACGGACGCACGCGCGCGCACACATACACACATATGTATATACGTGTGTGTGTGTGTGTGTGTGTGTGTGTGTGTGTGTGTGTACAGAAAGAGAGAGAGAGAGAGAGAGAAGGGGAAGGGGGACAGAGAAAGAAAGAACATATGTTGTGAGAACAGTTACTTAGAATGAGAGATGACAACATTAGTCTAAGCCATTAGATTGGTGCAGATATGTGAAACTATTTTAATAGGCAATTAACAAATAAAGAACCCCCCTCCCCCACTTTGTCCTTCTCTCTCCTACTCCCTCCTTTTCACGTTTGGTAGGAACACTCAAGAGTTGCCAGGAACAATGTCAACGCTTGAAAGTTGCCACGATGGGCCTCAATAGTGGTTTTCAAACTCCAATTGAGATGCTCTGGCTGCCGGCAAGCCCCATGGCAGTCGTAGTTTCGTTGTTCAAGCCCACCCCAACCTCAATTGCAGCTTTGTTGATTCTAACCAGTTTACTAGCGGCTTTATTTAGAAAGCATCAAAACAAGGGTAGGGTATGTATGTACGTATGTGTCTCTCTCTCAATCACTCTCTCTCTCTCTCTCTGTATATA
>JACYFF010031959.1:87664884-87692976 GCA_017589665.1 Selenicereus undatus
ATATATATATATGTATGTATGTATATATGTATGTATATGTATATATGTACACACACACACACACACACACACACACACACACACACACACACACACACACACACACACACACATATATATATATATATATATATATATATATATCAATGTTGAGCCTGAAAGTTAAGTATACATTTAACATTAAAAAGAATGCTTAGTTTCCAAATATACATAAATTAAATTAAGAAATACCTGTCAATAAAAAATAATTGGTACGTGATAACAGACAATAAGTTAGATAAGTTGAAGAGGTTTGTTTAAGTGTCAAGTACCTCCATTTGCCCCGCTAATCATTAGGGATGGAAGTATTATCTGAACCCGTAAAATTGGACTAAAACCCACCCCATCTAGTACTCGAATAGGTGATGAAAATGGGTTCAAGCGAGTATGGGTATGGTTATTGCATTCGAAAATAGGTATGGGTATGGATATGGATTCTTAAAACCTGCAACCGATTTGCTAGCAAAAGGTGACCAAAATACGGTAAAATTCAAAAATAAATATTGGGTATAAAACTCTAATTGAATAGTGTTTATTTATTCAGAAATGAAAAATTAAATTTTTTCATAATTTTAACTTCCGTGAGTTTATCTGGACATGAAGTTTATTAGCGTTGCTTGAAATTGCTAATCGAATATAGTGTGTATACAAATATGGGTCAAACATGGGTGACACTTTGCACACTCTATATATACCTGAATACAATAACAACAACAACAACTCCCAGTATGGGTCCCACTTTTGCGGGGTTTGCGGAGATACAGATGTAGGCAACCTTACTTCTACCGGCAATCCTGCCCGTAGAGAGGTTGATTCCAAGAGACCCGCAAAAATATGGGTATGATTTTTGAAAATGGGTATGGGTGCGAGTATGACTCAACCCACCCCAAACCCACCCCACGCCCATCCCTACTTATCATTCAGGTTTAGTCTTTAGGTAGGACTAGTACAATGTTCTCTTGTAAGGAAAAAATTATGTGGATATGTGATTGCCCTAAGCTCTTGCTTGAGCTTTGCCATTCACGTTCCCATTGACCTATTGTGACGTAGGGATGGGTCTTGAACTGACCACCTGCTAGACCCACAACAAATTAAAGGGTTTGGGTCCAATTTAATTGGACTTAATAGATCTTAAGAGGGTCTAGGTTCAAGTGGCTCCAGTCGGATTTGGGTTCATGTCTAAAAAATTGGGACCCAAACCCAATCCAGGATCTGTTGAAGGCCATCAATAATTTTATTTTTTTTTAAAAGCAAAAAACTGATGTAGGGATGGTAGATGGAGCATGCTTGTTGCAGAAGAAATATTTTGATGTGCTTAAATTTTGATGAACTTTGTCTTTGTGGTTTGCATTACTATATTATATTTGGCAGATAAGAAGTAAGAAGTAAGAACACTTGTGATTTATGTCATTAAACATTGTAACTTGAAGATAAATTATTCCCTTCATACTAGGTGACTATATATTGCCAAAATATCTTAAATATGTAATAATATTTCAATAGGACAGAGGATATGACGTTTGCTAACTCCCTTATCGTGAAAATGCTCTAAATCCCTTAAGGACTTGTGGATCTGCCAAACCCAAAGGGTCCGGGTCTCGGTTCTATCTTCCCAAAGCCAATGAATTTGGATTGGGTTTGGATCCAAGTCTCAAAAAATAAATGGGTCCAGATCCAGATGAACCAACCCATACCTAAATCACTGTTCATCCCTATCCACTAAGTTTATCTAAGATGGGTGCTCGGTGGGCTGATCTACTTATTGTTCATAAAAATATACAAGATAGGCAAATATCATAATTTGATCAAGATAGAAAAAAAATATATTTCCAATATATATGTGAGAAAGCATTATCCTCAAGTGATGAAAATAACATTAATGTTCAATCGTGAAAAGTATAAATACTACCCAAATTGCAAAGCAATTAGGAGGTATATACATTTGCCAAAGTAAACAAATAAGCCGAATTGAGTAGCTATCTAGTGAGACTTGCCCCCCTCTATTGAATTGCTAATAAAGGGGCTTTAATAAAAGAAGTCGATTGAGAGAAAATTTTAATCATCATATCATGCATATGGTCAGCATAATTAACTGCAAGTAAGCAAAGACACAATTAATTTTGCTTAGTTTAATTATATGTTTTTATTTCTGAAATTAAGTGTTTCTCTTACCTTTAACCTGGATCATTTGAAATAATTTAGCCAAAAGCCCTTGCTTTTGGTTGTCCTAATTTTTTTCTTAAAAAAAATAAAATAAGGGCAAGGGTTGCTTGTCATGCAACACTTATTATATCATCATAGACTAGGTCTATAGATCCAATAAATGGCATAACTTAAACCCATAGAAATTTGATTTTTTGAAAATGGGCCATAAAAATAGGGGATAAATTTTAGAAAAAAATTTTAAAAACTATATATAGTAACTCACTGTAAATACAGAACCATTGCCAAGGATACAAAAAGAAAAAAGGGAGAAAGGTAGTTTCCTTCATGGCAAAAAAGAAGAAGGGTTTGTTTTCAAAAATCACACACACAAAGTGAAGAACAGAGAGGAAGAGAGATAAAGGAGTAGAAGAAGAAGAAGAAGAAGAAGAAGAAGAAGAAGAAGAAGAAGAAGAAGAAACAGTGGCCTCCAATTCAAGGTACGTTACCTTCCCTCTAAACTTATATTACATTCAAACGAAAAAGTGACTTTACTTGAATGTTGCATGCATGTGCTATTTAAGTAATGCCTAGGATTTATTCATTGGAATTGGGCATGTGTGAATAAATTATGGTTTTATAGTTGCAAATTGGGATTTGGATATGTGAAGTTTGGGATTTGCATGTTGTGGAATAATTTATGAAAAGAATGACGTGTTGTGGATCTTCTAGTTATTAATTGAAGGTTCTTGAGTTGCACATGTTCCATCTGATGATTTTGGAGTTGGAACACTTTTGGGACCACATATTGGATGTTTATGGAAAAATAAAGAGCAAAAGAGGGTTGGAAGTTTCTTTCCCTATGTTGAGATTTATTCCCTAAATATGGGTGTATACATGGGGCTATTGTAAAGAGAAAAAACAACTAAATGTTTTAATTGCTACTACTTCTAACTCCAAAGTTGGGTGTATTTGGAGCTAATATAAAGAGAAAAAGGGCCAAATATTTCAGTTTAATTGTTGATTTTTCCACTCCTAAAAGTTGGTGTATTTGGGGATAAAATCAAGAGAAAGTAGGGTTGAAATTTTCTGAGTATATTTTCTTTTTTAGGGCAGAAAATTGGAATAGGGACAAGAAAGAGGTAAGGGTGGAGAAGAGAGAAAAAGAGAGAAAAGTGCATCGATAAACGTATAAGAGGTTATATTGCTAGCTTGTAGTTATAAACAACTCATGGTACATGATACATCCAAAGAAAACACTAGTTGTTCATCCAAGCAACAAAAACATAAGCAACGACATGGCTAAGGCTCAAGGCATCAACATGAACGCAGTTCTTCATCCAATGAATCAAAACATAAGTCGTGGCCTCCAGTGTCCACTCACTATTCATCGGTGCAGCTTAAGAACTCGAACGACCGACTGACAAACAAGCAAATAAAGACAATAACGCACACTGTGCCAGTGCCTATAATGTGGTACCCCACTTGGTGTGCACACCACAAATTTTCACTCTTCTTGATGGAGGTGTAAAAAACTTGAGACTAATTATTTTTTATATCTGCATACACCTAATTTCATTCACCTTATATGATATTGTATTAATCACTTGTCTACCATCCGAAGGAAAAGTAGACGACCTACAAATGGTAGAAGAGAATGACATTTGGGAGGAGATGAATAGAAAAGTGGACAAAAAGAAGAAGAACTGCGTCGATGTTCTTTTGCATTTGTATATCGAACAGTCATACAACAGTGATGCGGAACTTGAAAGGTGGACAAGACTATACATCACTTGGATAATGACCGTGTAGCTATTCAATAAAGCACCAACATTTATGCCTAATGTTGACAAATATATAAACATAGCAAGTGAAATGAGAGATTACGTGTGGGCAAAGGCTATCCGCAAGCACTTAGTGGATGAGCTAACAAGAGCGAAGGCACATCTGCAAAACCAACGAGGTTTGGTAGTAGGTATGTGTATATGAATGGAAGCATGCCAATGCCAACTGTAAGCACCTTTTGTTCATTTTTTTTAGTTAAATTATCAACTTTTTTCTGAAACTATGAATCAATCTGTCAATCATTTATGTGATAAAGGTACGGTTGTATGAGCAGATAAAAGTTATCCTAAAGACACCAAGACCAAAATTCCACAATTTCACAACTGGATAGAGCACGGTAAACTTGATGTTCGGCTCCTTAGAAAGTTGGCAAGTAATGAGGTAAATTTCTTATGCGAATGCAAAAGTCATGCTATAAAGTTGTCTTATTATAACTGATGTACTACATGCTTGATTGTGCACCATCAGCTAGTCTGTGCCCTCCAAATTTCGAACGATGAGCAGAAGGAGTTGGGCATCACGTCAAATAGTTAATGAACGATAAAGAGTTTTTGAAATTCCTTACAAAAGCAGTGCAAGTTACTTCCCAATATTCAGAAACATGCTCGGTGTTTACAAATTGCTTACTATAGTTTTTTTTATTTATCTACGTCTATCAAGTGAAGCTACCATATGACCAACTATTGGGTAGAGGAACGGGAAGCTCACTTGTGCAAAACAAAAGAAAATGTGGAGAAGAAGGTAAAAGAGTTGGGGTGTGATAAGGTCACACAGCAACAAGGTGGCGACGACAATGTGTGCATTGAACCTAACACAGAAAACGCATCACTTAATTTCCCACATACTGGAAGAACAGGAACTAGTGGAAGAAAGAGGAGCAGGAGAAAGAGGAGAAGAAAAAGAGAGTCATGAGCTTAACAAGGGGGAGCCTTAAAAAAGAAAAAAAAACTTAGAAAGGCCATGAATGGAGAGAAGAAAAAGAAGACATTAACTTAAACACACACAAGGTAGCTATGTGTACAATTGCCGCTGGAGCTCTAGGCAACCCAAGCAGTCCCGAACAATGGCCTTGTTGTCTTCCTTCATTGATCTAAACGAGAAAATGAAGAAGTAGAAGAAGGAGAAGGAAACCACTTATCTAGACAAGAAAACAAACAGGCCAAAGGAGAATGAAAAGAAGTCGAAGGAGAGGAGACAAAGAAAGGAGGGAACAAAGCACAAGGAGGACAAGGAGGAGGAAAAGTAGGCAAATGCAAAAGCACTAGAAAACCAAGAGAAGGTAACCCAAATGCTTCCTGAAAACACTGGATCATGAAAAGTTATTGTACATTCGTTGTATACCAACGTCGTTGGATATCATTCATTCTTTTTCTTCTTTTTGCTTGTCCCCTTTTTTGTCCCAATGCCTTTGGTTATCATGCCATCTATTTCTCCCCCCTCTTCCCCATTCTCAATGCATTCGTGGGCTAATAATTTCCATTGGACTTTATTCACTATACTTAAATGGGCTTAAATTTTATACTGACATCCTGATCAGCTGGAGGAACAGTTGGGTGACAGTTGTCAAATATGGGTGAAAAATTGAACTTCATGTGCCATGTCCTAATGATGGCTTCCACTTTAGTTATGAGTACTTTCATTTAGCCATGAATTACAAACTAAGCTTCAAATTTTGCAGAAGCGGATCTCATTGTGGCCTATTTGTTAGCCTTGGGCCCATACATTCCTTTTTAGCCAGAGCACTTACAAATTATTAGAGATAGAATACTTTTAAATGTTATTTTGCTAGTTATTATACATAGAAAGATAAGATTTGTTGATTAGCCAACTTGCCATTACTCTTTTGCTGACCATGAACTAGGTCTATTTGATGTTACTTTGCTCTACAGCTATTTGGTTCACTTGATGTTATTATGCTTTGCAAGCTGCTGGTTATGATGTAGCTAATGTAGACTGATGAGCTGTTATGATTTTCTTTCCAAAACAAGATTACTTTTAGATATCATGGGATGCTACACCAAGTTCTAATTTTTGTGAATATTCTATGTTAAATAGATGTATGTATCTTTGTTGTAAGTTGTAACCATTCTTTGTCAAATGGACATTACAAGCACATAAAGAGGTTGTCAATCTTAGCAAGCTAATTCAAAAAGGTATTCTTGCAAAAATCAATAGTTGAAGGATTTAGGAATGGGCTAGGGCAAAATGCATTTTGTAGTCTTACTATCCTGAAGTCATGGGTTATGTTAGCTATATCATTTTTACAAGTACAACTTTTGTAGTAGTCATGATTTAGGAGTTGGATTATTGGTGCAATTAGGAATGTTGTTTGGTTGGTATTTAACAATGTATGACGTAGTTAACTTAATCAAATTTACCATTTTTCTTCCAAGAAAAAAGAAAATGCGCATTTGTATATTTGGTTGACAAAGTTCACGAGCAGTCTTTTTTGGGGAAGGGGGCGCAGTTTATATGATGCCAACAATAGAAGTACCATCTTCTCAAATAATGTGACTAGATGTTCCTTTGGAGATGATAGGCAGGGGACTTTTGTTAAAAAAAAAAACTCTATCCCACTATGAATGAAATACATGAAAAGACCTACAATTTAAGAAGTGCATTCATTACTTAAGTTTACCTATATCCACAAATGTTATCTGGGATTAGCGTATCATTTTTATGGTTTTTAATATTAAAAAATTAATTAATTGTCCAACTATTTAAAATTATAATACATTAAGGATAAAGTTGTCTAAGTATTTAATATTCTAATTCAAGTAATTAAATGTGACAATATTTTGGACAAACGAAATTAGAAACTATGACAATCGTCGTTGAATGGAGGGAGTATCAAATTCAAGTATATATGGGTTGAACTATGTGAATTGTAATATTTCATGATTTATAGATCCTAATACAACCTTCCATCTATAGCACAAAAATGTATATATTAAGAAAACAAACAAACAAAACAAAAATTGTACTGTAAAAAAAATATATAAACTATGGGTATTATTTTTACACACCTCCCGCTTTAATTATTGTTATCTTTGGTTTTGCTATTACATTATTCTCAACCTCAACAAAAGGGGAAACATCAAACATGCAGGAGAAGATTTTTTTTTTTTTTTCTGATCATTAGTAGGGAAAATTCCCATAAAGGTATCACTAGGCATCATACAAAGAATTCGCTAAAAGGCAAAGCTACAGCTACGAACCCAAGAAGAACACAAAACTGCAAAACATGCAATAGGTGATTATTTAGTGTCACTCTGAGGAATTAAACCCAATTGCCATGAGAGCCCAATGAACCCAACCAGATTCAATAGAACTTATGTCTGATTTTCCATTTTCTTCCTCAAACTCTTCATAATCCTCCTAATAGCTAAAGCCTCGTCCCTTATGACACAAAACACCTAACTGTCTGCCTAACTCTAAACTTTTTGGAGCAATTTCCATATAGGTAGGGGAGCCCTGCCTGGCAAACTCTTGTACCACTTCTTTGGCATTAGAAGTCTTGTTAGTAGTCTGCAAAAAAGGTTGATCATCACTACTAGAATGCACAAGCTCCTCAACATCAATGGTGGGAGATCTGCTCACAACACAATCCCTGTAAGATTTTTTTTTTGAGGGTTCAGTTTGCCAATATAAATAGGGTGACTCTTTGTGGTTTCTATAGGTAGGGAAATTGTTTTGTTAGCATTAGAGCAATCTTCTTGGTTACCTTCAAAATTAACAGCATCAAAATGATTTAGCTCCACATTCTGTAGGTTATCTGGCGCCTCATCAGCTTGGATATCCTCCAAACTATCACCAACCTCTTCCTATGAATTATGACCAACATTACCCCCATCAAAGTCATTCCTTACGAGAGAAGTGTCAACATCAAGCCTATGTTTTGGAACCCACATCCACTTCAATACAACCTTTGGAACGCGCTCGATTCTTGGAGGACCTTTTTTGAAATTTTGCCCAATTGACACAAACTAGTTACCCCAAATAGGTTTCTTGATAGAACTGCTTTATCACCCTCTTCTTTGCTTTTAAATACGACAAACCCATAGTTCATGCCATTTTTTCTAGCAATTCAATTTGGAAGATAAACATCAACTACATTTCAAAAAGACGCAAATTCAATCTATAAATGATTGGCACCGATGTTAGAAGGTAAGGTCTCAATGAAAACATTTTCACAACTTGATGATTTCAAAAGCAACTTCACATGAGGCACCGTATTATAGGCATTGGAGGTAGAAATTTGCAGTCGAACAAGAAAGGCATAGGAGGCCCTCCACTGAACACTTGAAAACACCGCCGGAAAGACACCACTAGCCGCCGAGACCACCACACAGCAGAAAGACACAGGCACTCCACAAACAATAACTCCTTCAACTGCCCCCGAGCCCAGTGCAAACGCTACAAAAGAAGAGGGTGACTCCTAGAGCTCCACCCTCCAGAGAAGAGTGAAGTGAGCTACGATTATCACCAGCGCCAACTCAAATGAACGCTGTTAGGCCTAGTGAATGCTATTCACTGCTAGGGCGGGTAGGATGGGGAAGGACGAATCAACTTGTCTCTTCCAAACCCAAGTCCTTGGATTTGAGATAAATATTGTTGTAGGAGAAGAATGATTAGAAGCTTCTCTAACCTACATTTTCAAATAATATATTACTTATGGAAATTCTAAATATTGCCCCCCCCCCCCCCGCCCAATGCAACAGATAAGATTCATTAAATATAAGAATCAAATAGTATCTTACAACAATTAGCATGGTAATGAATATTGCATTTAATTTCTTTTCGCACTAATATTTGTTTTATCCCTAAAATACCCACAGTAGCTTTGTAGTGTTTCTAAGAAATTCTTGTATTTGATGTTTAACCAATCGGAGCGATGTTTAGCAAGATCGTTATTTAAAAAAAAAAAGAAAAACCATAAAGATTAAAAAAAGGCGCTCATTGGTTTTGATAGCATACAAGCTACAATCTTGTACATCCAAAAAATATTACATGAATGTTATTCCAAATCTACCCCTTGGTTAGAAGTAACAGAGGCCTAAGCATTGAGTCAAATATCCTAATATTTGCCGAAGTTGCTGGTTGCCTTCAAAAGCTCTGAAGCTTTTCCTTAACTCTTCAGTTCTGAAATGCTGCAGAGCCATATTATTCTGGCCATTTCTTTGTTAATGTAGGTTAAAACAATGAGCAATTGCAAGGTCATTCAGAAAGAGCTAATGGTGCCAAAAGTTAGAAAAATATATACAGCAATTAACCAAGGTTCCTAACTCCTAAGCTAATTCTATGTTGGTGGAAATCATCTTCAAGAGCTCTAGAAGCAAAGTTTTGACAAGTCAAAACATATACTTCAAAGATCTGCCAAAAACCAAACAGACTGTTAATTCCAGTACAAGATAGTAGCAGCAGAACTACAAGATGAAATAGCTCATGGGAAGAGTTGAGTTGTCACTTAGAACAGTTAATTTGATATGGGTAAAATTTTAATAGGCATTTTACACAGAATGGTCCACTAGTCATAGAGGTATAGACTAGACTAGCTTGAGCCAACTATTATTTAATCTAGAGCCGAGTGGCTTTCAACATGGAGCAAACCCTACCTTGACTGTACGAACTGTATCCTAGCATATATATAAAGAAAGACAGAAAAATGGCTAAATGAGCTAGAATACACCAAGAATCAAGGAAAAGGAGCAAAGAGGGACACACCTGCTACTGAGCCTAAAAGAAGCTCCTTGCCCTGTAAAAATTGATCTCACATAGAGAAGAAAGTCGAAAACTAAAACAGTCCTCCATTTCCTTTCCTCACTCTTACTTTTGTGCCAATCTTCTTGGCAGAAGGACTGGACGAGAAAGAGATGCTTTTAGCTGTATGAAATAGTAGATGAATTCATCAAAGTATACATAAGCTGCAACAAAAATTACCTTCCTCTAAACTACAAAAGCTTCCAGGAGGAAATATGGTGTCTGGATCTAATTGTTCCAGTGAGGATAAAGCCACTGCCACGCAACTTTTACTGCAGAAAACAAGCAATTGCCCATGATTCACTGCACTCAATGAAATATAAACTGCCCAACATGATGATGCAGCACATGGTAGCAAACCAGAAGTCAGTAGACACTGCAAGAACAACTTACACATAGCACAAACCAAAATAACCAAGTAACTTAAGCAAATCTCCCAACCCATATGTACAGACACCACTACCAAATTTCATTTCAATTTACAGAACTGACTCCAAGAGCAGTAGGCGACACATGCAACTACATACCTGGCCCATGTTGGAATAAACTTTTTGTTGGGCACATCATCCTCTTCCTCCTCTTCATCATCTGAACACTGGTATGGTGATATGTCATATGATTGTTCTTGGCTGGTCTGGCTAATCAGCTTGTCTGACTTATCACAATTAGGTGTTGAAATGTCAGCAACATCAATGCTCCCCGCCTGAAAAAACGATAGCAACATTTTATCGGATGTGTCTGAATAGAAACACCACCAAAATTAAAAAGTTTTATTATATCCCTAAAGCCCCCGAGTATTTATTATTCTGATAGTTTCTGATTAAATTTAAAGTTTGTGCAATGGATCATGTTATTTCAAACAGTTTAGGGACCTCATAATCTATCCCTGCTAGCTCCATTCCATCTCTTATTCTATTTCTGCTTCTTTGTCCTTTTGGGGTAAGGCTACAGCTCACCGGCAACTTTTATTCAAAAGCCAGCTAAAAGAACATCCTCGTCAATTTTCATCGGCCTATGGCCCCCACAGGGACTATTACAGATGACACGTCGGCTGAAACCCATGTAAAAAGAACGAAGAAGATAGGCCCTGAATTACCTTTCCTGTATCAGACGAGCCGGTAGAAGACTTGTTATCATTGGTGGATGGCATTGCATTATCAGCTTTTCTTCCGTCACTTCCAACCAGTTCATCAGGAATTCTTGACATAGTTACTCTTTCTGCAGCTCTGTCAGCTTCGTCATTGGAAGTCTTCCTTTCATGTGTTCTCCCAGCCTACAAAGATGCAATACTTAGACCTTCGGGGGGAGAGGGAACCAGAATACTAACTCACTACTTTGAAAAGCACATAACCTTACCTTGATTTCACATCTTGAGTCTTCTCTCCATGCAGAAATTTTCTCCGCTGCTTGTTTTTGCTGATACCGTGCCTCTTCAATACGCTTTCTTTTCTTTTCCTTTTCCTTCCTATCTTCTTCTTCTCTTTGTCTTTTTCTTGTTGCATTTTCGGCTTCTCTTTTCTTTTTTTCTTCTTCTTCCAGTTTTTTCTTCAGTTCCATTTGCTTCAGATTTTCTTGCTCCAGTCTTGCTCGCTCAAGCTTCAATGCTTCTTTCTTCTGCTTGCGTTCATTCTCTCTCTTTTCTGCCAGACGCTTGGCAGCTTCTGCAGCTTCCAGAGCCTTAACTCTGACTTCTTTCTTAGCTGTGCAAATGAAGTATTTTAAGTCCTGGCTCAGCAAGATCACAGTTTTGCATATTATAGTAATTACAAAAATAAGCACTAAAACACATCTCAAGATGATACAGCCCGTAGAACCAAGGCTATGCTTCTTTACTTATTATCAGTAGTTCAGTGCTCAGAAACAGTTAAGAAATACTGGCAGAATGGGGTTATACTTTATAGGTAGCAATTCTTGAATTGCAACCTAAGGATCAAAATAAGAATAAAGAAAATGGAGAAAAAGGAATGCATGCAAGAAAGTGGTGCCATTTTTGGCCACTGGCACCACCCAACCAGTAGTTTCCAATACGAAATGCTAAAAAATCCACATTATTTTCGAACTAAAAGAAGCAAATTACCTGGGACAACTGAAGATGCTTGTTTTTTCTGAACAAGTGGAAGAAAGGATTTCACATTGGACACAATATTATTGCGTTTTGATTCCTTCTCTGACAAACTTTGTCCTCTGCTTCTTAAGCTTGATTTCTCTGACAATTTTGGCTTGCTGTACCTGCTGCTAAGTGATTCAGAGTGCTTCTTTATTCTATTAGCATCAATAGACAAACTCTGATTCTCTTTCCCTTGCCTTGTCTTTCCACTTCTCAGATGCATTTCATTCTTGTTACTGTCTTTATTATGCTTCTCACTAATGCTGACTTCTGTTGTTACAGATTCTAAACTACCTCTCTCAACTGCATGGCTGGAAGCCAGAATGCTCTCACTCATTGCAGTAATATCACGCAATGGTTCTCTAATGGAGCTATTTCCAGCAGATCCGTTCATGCCTGTGTCACGTGTGTCATCTACATCCACACCTTCCTCACTGGTTTCAGGATCTTCCTGAATGGGGAAGCAAATAAGCTCCGGATTACCGCTAAGTCGCTGACCTGAAGAACCAGATTTAGTTGAGATGCCTTCAAACCCTTTTCCCACAGGGGAAATAAAAGGTATGCTGATATCCCTCCCAAGTCGTTTGCCAGGAAATGAGCAGTAGTCAGAATAGGATTTCCCTTGTAAAGCATTATCATTGGACAGCATGTCGCTTGTCAAGTCAATGTTCTCAATAAGCCCATTGGGCACTGATCGGTATACACCAGGTGTGAAGTGCAGTTTGTATGCAGTACGAAAAGGGGATGCTGGAGTACTCAAGCTCACAGGCCCGGGTATTTGCTCAGGCAAATTGGTGAATTCGGCTTTTTCACTTAGAACTGGGAGCCCATATTCAGCATTATTTACACTCTCGCTCTTCTGAGCTATGATGAATCTCTCGAACTCAGGCACAATTTCATCAGCATCAGCATCATACACATCCATGCGCTCAATAAGTGGTGAACCAATTGAAAATTTTAACTTGTCTGCTCCCAGTAGAGACTCTCTTTTATCTGGTGTCATTTGGACAAAGGTCAATCTATCTGTTGAATTACCTTGGCCTCCCACTTCAGCGAGTTCCAAATCATTAGACAACCTCCCAATGCAATGTGCAGTGCTTGTCGGAGCTTCTCTCGCTTCTTGCACAGGAAAATAATCTGAGGACTCTGTGGTTGTAGCTTGCTTCACATTTGAGGCTCTGGATGTTGATAGTATTTTTTGTTCACATGTGAAGGGCATCGAGACACTTCTCCCTGTGCTACCTTTGCCCTGGGGGGGTGCAGAAGATGAAGAGGTCAATGACATAGGAAAGCTACAATGACATTTGGCAAATTTTATCACCAGTAAGCTGCTGCAGTCTATAAATCTTGGGGAAAAAATTGTTCATAAATTCTGGCATGATAAGATGGAACGCTAGGAGGCACTGACACTCTCTTCAGTTTAGTGTATCCATGCCCAACATGTATTGGGCACTAACATTCTTCCACACACTTCAATATGTTTCAGATAGAGAATAAAAAAGCATTTACAACTTTTATTATACAAGACTTACTATATTCATATTATCTGATATGTTCAGCATGCGTCACTTTCGAAATTTTTGGTTGTTTAAATCTAAATATGCGCTGTTCAAATAATAAATACAGCATGAACATTTTCTTTTTTGGTGCGGAGAATTAATAATAAGAGGACACAAAAGTAACATGAATATTGCTTTATCAACACATGTCACCTAATTGGGCCATATCCTGTGTTTTTGAAAAGCAAGTTTTGATGTGTGGCGTTGAAGTGTCTTGCTTCATTGTTTGTGCTTCTTAATCACACACATTTTAAAGGTGCTATGATTAGATAAACATATTCTCTTGTATCAACTGTTAGCAATGGCGTAGCAGCAACAGAAGAATACCTCTTCATACTGCACCTTTGGAGTCAGTTCAGGTTCCTTGCTGCCAAGATATATGAGGCCATGAGCAGCTCTAGCAAGAGACTCAGAATTTGATAATATGGCATCTGAACCTTCAGAAATAATCAACTTCTGGGGAAGACAAGAAGAATTCTCTTCCTCACCACCCAAGGATTTATCTAGAATGTTCTCATTGACATCAGGGAAAGTATTTACCCTCACACTTGGGCTAGCAGATTTGTAACGAACCTGATATCCAATTTTCCTCCGTTTATAACAAGGCCAAGAACCGTCCATTTCATTGCTAACATTATATTCTGGGAGTACATCAATTCCTGCTTGAACATCAGGTAATTTAGAACAGCCAACAACTTTACTGTTGGAGGAAAAGCAGGATGTTTGACTACCTGCATTTCTAAAATGGCTACCTGATTTCAACATCTCAAATGCATGATCACTTCTAGTTTCATTTGTGGTATTAACAGGAGGAAATTTGAGCATTGATGCCAATGATCCAGCTGAATCCCTACTAGGACTAGGCGGAACAAGTTCTATAGTCTGAGTCTCCAATAGTGCTTTAAAATCACTACGGCAAGTTACCCCATGTCTACTTTGCTCCAGGCTTGACGTAGCTTTGACAGCATCTCTATTCAAACTCATACGGGCCTCAGTGTCTGCATTAGGCATGCTAAAATGACTTGTCTCTTTGCTGTTATTGCAGGAACTCAACTCATGTCTAGTTTTCTCTGAGCTCAAAGTAGCTTCAACCACAACCCTATGAAAGCTCACAGCAGCTGCAGAATCTGCACTAGGCAAGGTAAGACAACTTGTTTCTTTGCAATCATTGCAGGAACTTGAATCATATCTAGTTTTCTCTGAGCTCAAGGTAGCTTCAACATCTCTAGGCAAACTCACAGTGGCTTCAGTGTTAGTCAAGCTAAAATAACTTGTTTCTTTGTGATCATTGCAGGAAGCCAGCTCAAGTCTAGCTTTCTTCAAATTCAAAGTAGCAACAGCAACTGGATGCAAGCTCATAGGGGCTTCAGTATCTGCATAAGGCAAGCTAAGATGACTTGTTTCTTTGCAGCTGCAGCAAAAACTCAATTCATGGCTAGTTTTCTCTGGCCTCAAAGTAGCTTCAACAGCACCTCTATGCAAGTTCATAGTGGCTTCAGTATCTGCATTAGGCAGACTAATATTACTTCTTTCTTTGTCAAGCTCTTGCTCTTCTTCAGGCTCCAATTTACGCTTTTGAGATATAGATATTCCTACATTTGGTCCCAACAAGCTAGGATCTGCAGCACATTCCAGTGTGATTCCTAGCATATGCTCTTCAGTTGAATCAGGTGGACAATTTAGCAACAATGAAGTCTGTTCAGGTATCTTGTCGCTTCTGGGCAATGAATGATTAACATCAATTTCAAAGACCTCCTGTCTTTCATATGCTAATGATGTTCGCTTTTGAGAGGTTTCTTCAGCAGGTGTTGAACAAGGAAGAGAAACAGATCTCTCTTCAATGTTGTGAGCTCCAGCCTTCTCTTCAAAATTGCCCTTGCCCTCAACCAGGCTATCGGCCAAATAGGGTTCTTCAATGTCATCAAAATCAAGTTGCTTGGGCTTCACGGACATGTCGTTTGTAGCGCTGGCCCTGTAATCCTTAGTTTCGTTCTTACCTCTGCTCCAATGATTCTTCGTTTCTGCTTCGTTTGCTCCACTTCTGGACTTGGCAATCCTACAGCTGTCAACCTTGCTATTCCCAATTGCATGATTTCCATTAATGGGTTCCAATTGGTTACTGCAGGATCTTGTGACTCTTCTATTTTGAGGATCATCATTTTCTGACAGTTGTACCTTGCCACTTCTGGATCTTATCATTCTACCAATATAGACCTCATGGCTCTTTTTGCTATTCTGGTGACCCCCAATAACGGATTGTGGGCAACTGCTGCCAGATCTGGCATTTCTTCCAACATAATCAATACTCTGTACTGCCTTCTTTTTACCATCTTCAGTTTGTACTTCCTTACCTTTAGATTGCAAGGAAGAGTCACTGCAAGCATCACTTCTCATTTCCTTCTTTAAGCAATCGCCAAGTGCTGCTTCTTCATTGATGAATGCAGAAAATGCTGAAGGCCCAATTAATTCAACAGATTTCCTGACGCCTTCAAGTGGTTGATCATATCCAAATGTCTTGTTGCCAGAAGAAATGCCAACATTGTTTTCCTTCCCTAAACAGCATTTCCCACTTGCTTTCGCACTATTACGAAGCTCCAATGCTTTTTGGCGGGATCTTGACCTCTGCATCCTAACCAATGACTCTTCTAGCTTCAAATACGTGTTTGAGTTCATCATACCATTTTGATCTTCAGGAGACATAGGGACGTAATTGGGTATGTCTTCGGTGCCATCAACATGACCTTGAGGAACAATGCCAGACCCATCTTCAGCGTCCTTAATATGACATGAAGGAATAATCCTGGGCTCATCTCCCTCAGAACCATTGCTAGAGGCACAAGTTTTCGCACACGTTGCATGCGTTAGCCGATCATTAATAGCGGTTGCAACTAATTTATCATACACAAAGCAAGTGCCGCTAGGATAACTGACTAAAGGTCCTGGTTGTGGAAGTAGTAGTCCAGAAATAAGCTCCTCTTTGTCTAGTGCTGAATAGAAATTAACAAAAGAGCATCAGATTAACAGACAAAACTTGATGGCATGTTTGATTGGACGTAATCAACCATATAATTTAAACAACTTTTCTAAGTGAGTTTCCCTTACCCTGTTTGGGTATATACGAGTATTCTTATCAAAAGATTATCTTGTAATCATTATTGCTACAAATTATGTAATCATAATTATATTGTGAAGTTGATTACATTACATCCAACCAAACATTAGTAGCTACTTAAAACAGTAGCTATGGCTGGAACACATTTTTTTAGATGATTATTTTTTCTATGCGTAAACCTAAGGAAATTTAGCGCAACATTAAAAGATTACACGATACTCGACTAAATTGAGAGAACCCTAGCAGAAATTGAAATTACCAATGAGATCGGAGGTTGAAGAAGGGAGTTCAGGGTTGAGGAGCCATGGAGGTGGGGTTATTCCTCGAATTAAGAGCTTGGACGCGAGGTGCTGGTCGTAGAGTAGCTTGTGCTGCTTCAAATGCTCAATTATCCACCTCTTTCTCTCGAAGATCTGCACAAACAGTTTCTCTATTGTTGACATTTTCGGATTTTTCTTCACCATAACTCCATTGAAATCGATCGAATCGACGAGGAATTGGAGGTCTAGGGCTCAGTGTGACGGAGGAGGAGAGAGAAAGGCGGTTGGGGTAGGGCCTGGGGCGGAGCGCGGAGAGGATTCAAATTTTTCACGAGGAAAGATGTGCAAACGCCAAAAAGAGAGTTAAAACGTAGGGTCTGATCCTTTAGTTGAAATTAGTAAATTTTTTGTTGAAGCATATAGAAATGGGTTGAAATTAAAAAAAAATTAGTATATTTGTTTAATGATGGATAAAAATTGGTTAATATTGGAGAGTGGTATTTTTTTGTATGTACAATTTTTCATATATATATATATATACATATATACATATATATATATTATTGATTTTATATATGAATTAATCTAATATAAAATATAAATATATAGTTCAATTTCAGCATGATGTAAAAAAAGGTAAAATGGTAATTTGGGAAAAAAATAAAATATACCTTATCATATCTATGTGCAATCCCACAAAAATTCACTTTTACACAACTTTTGATTTTTCAAACACTTCCCCTAGCAGCCCCTTTTCTGTGCCCATATGACACCCCTCCCCCCTCACCCTGCCCAGGCAACCCCCATTTTTGCCCAGCCCAGACGCCCACGATGCTGCCACTTTAACCACCTCGCCCTTAGGTTGTCTGTCACTACCACGCACTGAGGTATACTTAGACATCGGCTTCTAGGTTCAAATCCACTCCTTCCAAAATCCTACAACTTAAATTAAGTATCTAGTAAAAAACTGAAATTAATAGAGAAAAATTAATAAGTTGGAAAAGATAATTATTTATGTCGTTTTGCATAAAAAAATATTTATAACATTTTTTAATTTTTTCATTAGATAAATTTTTATACGTATAATCTTTACATAATTAATTTTTACATGATAACTTACAAATTGTAAAAATTTTGAAGGAAATGCATTGAAGTTGGTTGAAGTTGGTTGAAATTGGAATTTTTTTTATTAAAGTGGGATGAAATTGATAGAAGTTAGTATATTAGGATTTACCAACGAAAAGAAGGCCTTAAAAGATGGATTTTTAAAAAAAATGAACCGTCATTTTATTTTTTCTTTTATTTTTTTCCTTTTTTTTCAAATTACCTATCTTATAAGTCTAATGATGACACTTCTTAATATTTGAATGTCCAAGAATGCTGACTATCAATATTGGCAGCACATTAAGTAAGATGCTCTAAATTTCCCATTATACTAGATATCTAAAGGTACAGGACTATTGTACATATTACGAATATGTTACACTTTGGTACCTCCAATTTTAGCATATTCACATGTTATACCAGGTTTTGAATATCTTTACATTTTGGTACCTTCAGTTTTGGTACAACTGAATTTCTGGTACTTTTTATTTATAATTTAATCCTTGAACTTTTAGAAATTGCATAAAAACCCCTGGAAGAGGTTAGCTATGTAAATAAGCTATTTTTTGGATTTTTTCACGAAATATGCTTGTTTTAACTTCTTATAAAGACTTTACTGATACTAGCTATCACAATCTACTATTTATATCTTACATATTATACTTTCTGTGGTTATAAGCCCACCATGCTTAGCAAAAATAATTAAAACTTTATTAGAGAGTTTCGACCATTACCTGAACTTAGTCGGCGTTGGACCCTGGCGTTCCTCTAGCTTCCTAATCTCAACCCCACCTTCCTTAGATCAAGCATAGCACAGATCTCTTTCGTTTCCTACCTCAGACCGTAGTCACTAATCAAGTTTTATATTTTGAAGGATAGTGAGACTTTAATCAAGAAATTATAATATTTAAGACATAAGGTTCGATTGAATAACGTTCCTTACTAGGGAACTTCTTTTATTAAAAGCTTGAAAGTAGTTATATTACAATGAAATGCTTTGAAGAGGGACTGAAGCTAAGATCATTAAAAATGCTTGGTCATAGAGAAATGGAGAAACTCAACTTCTTTTCTGCTCAAGAATGCTCAAATGACCGCGTCCCTTCTCAGTACTTGGCATCTCTATTTATAGAGGGGATGGGGGTATAAAGGATGGCCTAGTGGCTACAGTACATAAAGATTTTTTCACATAGCTACAGTATATACTGACTCTACAGTACACTTTTTATTTTACAGACCAGACACTTGTTACAATAGTACACTAATGGGACATCTACTTTTCAGAACTTTTAATGATAACAAGACCAGTCATCATTATTGAGATTCTGCATGCCTTCATCTCCAATTATATTTTCCAGACCATCATTATCTGAATAATTGTCAAAATCTTCATCAATTTGCTTAAGATGCTCTAGATCCCATTCTTCAAATAATTCAAGGAGATATTTTTTTCCATTTTCTAGTAAGAATTTTTCAGCTCCAACATCAAAGAGATAATCAAAGATATCTTCTGACACTGCGCATTCCACCTTCATGTAGTCTTTAAATTCATTATCATAGGCGAAAGCAGTGTTTTCACAATGCATTAATGTTTTTCTTCGTTCGATTAGGGCCCAACATTGATGATAAATGTTGAAAAATCCAACGACCCTTGATAAAGCAGGATTATTAACTAGATGTACCAGATTTCCATGAACCCAACTTTGTCGTTGATCATTGAGATCGTCACAATCAATGATTTGGACAAGATAATGGGTTGGTTTGGCTTTTTCAGGTTCATATTCAATTAGAGCGCTATAAACCTCTAAAGTTAGGTATCTGCGAACTGGAATTTTTGGACTTTCAGGAGACGTAAGAATCCAATGGATCTTTTTGAACATGCTTTGCTGGAATTTAATTATGGTTGAGAAAAATGGAAATTTTGGATCCGGGATTTTTGTAAAGTAAAGTATCATCCCATATTTTCAGGCTTTAAAAACAGGATCATTTGGAGATAATAAATTTGATAGGAAACAAATACCACCAACTCCAGATCTATCGGGAAAAAAAGATCATTGTACTCCAAGACTCCCAAATATCATAGGAATAATGATTATAAAAGTCGATGCAGGCTGCATACTACTCATTGAACCATTTTTCTTGAATATGAGAACTTATTTTTTCTTGGATTTCATAAGGATATTGAAGGTAACTAATTTGTAACTCTAGAAGGGAAAATCTTTGGGCTATTAGGTAGGTAGTAGATAGTAGACCAAAACATGATCTACTTTTTGTATGGAATTCTAGTTTATCGATGAGGACCTTACTAGAAGGCGTAAACCGTTCTAGTAGGGATGGCATTTCATTAAGCATCTCCTCATTTTCTAGCAGGAGGTCGGCTTTGATGATCACCATTGGCAAGTTCTCGAGTTAGACTATCTGTCATAGAGTTCTTCGATCCCTGTATGTGTTCAATAGATAAGAAAAACTGGTTAAGCCATAATTGCCAACGCAGGAGTCTCCCTTGCGCTTGCATATTTGATAAATTCTTTTTTCACAAAATCAAGTATTCCTTTGCAATCAGTTCGAATAAGAAAATGTTTTGGGGCTAAAAATATTAAGAACTTTTCAATTCCCCTTATGACTGCAAGGATTTTCTTTTCCATCGTGGGATAGCTGCATTCTGCTTTATTAAAGCTTCCACTGCAATATTTGTAAAGTTTTTCTCCTTCTTTAATTTTGAGTACCGTACTCTAGTGTTCATTGCTAACATCTGTCTCAATAATTAAATCATCTCCCTCATTAGGTAAATTAATAACAGGAAGATTTTTATACATCTTTTTGAAGTTCTGCACAATCTTTAAATCATTGGTAGTCCATGTCCACATCACATCTTTCTTGAGTTTTTGTTGTAATGGCTTTCTTAGTTTAGCCAAATCTTCAATGAAGTCTAAAGCATATATAGGTAAGGCGTCCAAGAAACCTCTCTAGTTGCTGCTTATTTTCAATTTTTTCAGAAAAATTTCCTATTTTTTCCAAAATATGTTTTTGTAGAACAATTTGTCCAACTTTTATCTCTAAACCTAAAGACTCAATTTCTTGTTCAGCATAAATGCACTCATTTTTTCCAAGTATAATACCATGATCACCTTTGGGTGACAGCCAAGATATCATCCTTGTGTTGCTCTATGGTTTTGGAAAAGACAAGGATATCATCGATGTAAACTAAACAATAATGTTTAAGGTCTTTGAAGATGTTATCCATTCTTCTTTGGAATATTTGGGGTGCATTTTTAAGACCAAATGGCATTACTATCCATTCATAATGTCCTTGTGGAGCACTAAATGCAGTTAAAGGAATACTTTCCTCATCCATTTTTATCTGCCAATAACCGCTTTTGCAATCCATTTTCGAGAACCAAGAGGCTCCTTGAATTCTGTTGAAAAGGACTGTTTTGTTGGGAATATAGTAACCATCAAAAATAGTATTATCATTAAGCTTTTTATAATTGATTACCATTATAGCTTTTCCTCTTTTTTGTTCAGCATGATTTCTTACCATGAAAGCGGGACTGGTGCGAGGACTCTTACAGTTTCTAATCAATCCTTTATCCAAAAGTTATTTAATTTGTTTATTAAATTCTTGAATATTCTGGTGTGTATACACCATTTGTTTAATCCGAATTATGGTGTCGGGATTTAATAGGGTGATTTTAGCAAATGTTTTATTTTTATCCCAAAACTTTAGAGGATTATCTGAGTAGAGTTCTTTGCATAATTTTTCTTGTTGTTCAATAATTTGCTCTTTAACAGATAACTCAAGTAATGAGATTGTCAGTGCTATTTCTCGTTGTGCAAGCATTACCTTCTCACCACGCTGGCTGCATGTAACTTCAATTTTTTGATTAGTGTAAGCCTTACTTAATTTTTCAATAGGAACGGATTGACCATTAGTTGTAAATATTATTTAATTTATGGTCTGGGTGCATAGAGAATATAGTCTTTGAAAATTATTTCCAATAACCATATCATGAGAGGATTGATCAGTAGCTCATAGAACTGGTATAATGCATTGAACCCCTCATAATTCTATGAATAACCCTTCTATGGCTTCATTGTAGCTCATAACACTATTATTAGCTATTCTCACTTGTATTTCCACATAAATTCAGGAAATAATGATTTTTTTTCCAAAGCATACAGAACAACCACTATCGATGTAAGCACACAGTTCATATTTATTATACCCTTCTAAACATACCTTTAGTGGGATATAGATGCTATTAGGGTTTGTATTTGTAGCTTCATAGTATATTTTCATAGTCATATTTTTGACTAATTCATCCTCATAGATGGGCTCACTAACAGTTCTAGTTTTGTACCCAATAACTTTTCTATCTAGACTCATAATTCGATCTACATTGGGTCTTGCAGCCTCAAAACTTATTCTACTCATTTCACTGGTCATGCTGATTATATCATCTTCCTTAAGCTCTTCTTTAGCGGATGAAGATCCTTCTCCCCAATCTAACCTTGTACTCATACTTCTTAATAATTGGGGTTTTATGGTGATTTTGCCTTCCTCGTCAATCTTTATTATATTTTTCTTATTGATCTTTGTAGGATTGGTGAAAGTAGATATCCATGAACGGTCAATTTTTATCTCTTGAGGATTGGATTTAATCCTTTGGATTTTTTGCATGGGGGTGGGACTCTCAAATTTCTCTGCTTCTATCATTGTTACCTTAGTCTTAGGATCTATTGTATTATCTAATTTGTAGATAATTTTTCAAAATATCCTTAAAGGATATCCTCCTCTTTTCATATCCATCCCAACTATTTTTATCTTAAGTGATAGGAAGTTTTTAGCAAATTCATCTTTTAGACTCACATAATATCCTGGTCGGCAATTAAATCCTATTGACCCATTACATAAATTGGTTTTTATCCCTAAAATTATTTGATTATTAAATTTGGTATGCCGAATATCACAGAGTAAAGTGTAAAAATCAATATCTTTACCGTAATATTGTAATGGAGTGATTTGAACTTGGACGCTTCCGACATAGATATGCCTATACTTTCTATCTTTGTTATGTTTAAGGATATTTTTCCAATTAATCAGATTAACTTTCCCAACGTCATACTCACAATCCTTTATTTCAATATCTCCTTCCATCATTTCACGTACGTATTTGCTTTTTAATTGAAAAATAGATTTTTTGTAGATCATATCTTTTTGGATTATGGGAAGAACCCAATCTCCTTTGACTTCTTCATGATCATTGTCTACAACGAGCTCTTCTCCTTGAAGATCACCAAGGCTAACCGAACTACTTTCTATCGTATGACTTGTTTCTTCATAATCTCTTGCTTCATATTCATTGTCCAATATAATTTCAACAATTCCTTTGTTGTTACTTAAGGTTAGATCTAATGCCTCATCTTCACTAAGCTCAACATAATATAGGCTTCCTAAGGTTTCAATAAGTTTGTTATTCTTTCTATTTTTGCACTCATTAGCATAATGCCCTACCTCTCCACATGCCCAACATTTGCAGTTGTTTTTTTTTGCAGGGCGATAAGCAGCTTTCCTAAAAAATCTTCGTTTTTTAGGACTTGGCTTGTTATAATATTTTCTTCTATATTTTTCACCTCTCTGCTTGTTAAAACTCTTTTTCTTATAGAATTTTCTTTTTCTTCTTTTCACAGGTTCCTTTCCTCATTAGTGATGTGAATCCCAGCAAGTTAAGAACTTTTTTGTAATCTTTTGAAGATCAAGATATTGTTCATTAACCTATTTTCGTAAATAGGAAATTCTTGAACCAAGGGTATCAACAAAAGTTATGCCATGTATTTTTCATTAATTATAGAATTTATAGGATATGGCAATTTGTCATAGAACATACCGAAATTTGTTTCATTATGTCCGATTTTGTAATAGTATTGGCTAAATTCAGCAATATAATTTTCTAAGTGTCTCATATCCCATAGTTCTATGTTGTTAATCTTTCTTTGCCATTCTCTTGCTTTTTCTTCGGAGTCAAGTTTAGCTTCGATGAATCCAGTTTCAATTTCTTTACACAAACTTCTGAACATAACAACTGGTGTTTTCATTGCTCTTAGTGTATTTTTACCATCTTTACTTAACAAATCATACTAATCAGCTACAATGCCAGAAAAACTATGCTCAATATAATTTAGGAAGTTTGCCGCAATCCATGTAATATTTAGGTTTAATACACTATTCATTCCTCTTTTTCAATGCTCAAATATTTCTTCTCTGTTACGGGTTCCATCAATGTTTAAGATATATCCAATTTGGCTAATTGGGGTAAGGCCAATTTCTTCATAAGTCATGGTTCTCGTTGAGGTAAACTCAAAGGAGAAATTGCTTGTACGTCCTGCTGGGACATTCTTAGGAAATGAGTATTTTTTCTAGATGGTTCACCAAATTCTTCAGGTTTAGGAACGACATTTTTAACTAGATTAGTTTCTGTTTCATATAAGTCGATTTTCTCCCTAATCTCATTGATTTCGTTTTCAATGGTTATTTTAGCATATTTCTTATCAAGTTTTCTCCTAATTTCTTCTAATGGTAATGCATTGTGATCTTCTAATTTAATCAAATTCATTTGATGATATATTTCTTCTTCTAATTGGACATTATTGGTTTCTTCATTATAATCAGACAAAACGTCATGTTTATCACTAATTGCGCTCATGATTTTGTTTAATATCTCCAAATTTTGTTCTTTATCAAACATTTTTTGTAGTTCTTCAAGCGTATATTGTTTATACTGCATCTTCTTTTTCTTTCTTTTCAGTCGATTTGTCACCAGATTGTTCTTCTACTTCTTTTTGAATTTTTATTTCTTGCAAAGGAAATGGAATCTTATTTTTTGGGTTTTTGAAAAGGATATTTATGCTGAAAAGGAAGACTAATACTAGGAGTATCTTTTTCGATATGTCTAACTTCGTTAATAAGAGAAAGGTGGACAACGGTCTTGAACTCCTTCAGTTCAATCTTAATTTTAGCTAATTATACTTTTAAGTGTAAAATTATATCAGTAATAGAATTTAATTGAGGTGCTAAAGAGATATTACCCAGGTGAGTGGACAATGTGTGAATAAGTATGACCAGGGCAAGCAGGTGATGATTCAAGCATTAATCGTAGTTAATTAACTTAATTAGTCATTAATTAGCTTAATTATTTCAATTATTTTCGAGCACGTGGCTCTGGTACCAGATGAAAGAGGACGTCAAGATCTATTAGTGACAAAAAAACCACAAACACAATTGTAAAATTTTCGAAAGTAAGTTTTTAAGGATTAAGGGTAGATTTGCACATATAGAAAGTTTAGGGACTTAAAAATAAATTTTTATTTATTTAAATAGTGATTTGTCCCCCAAATGTAAAATGTACAGAAACACGATAATCCTGGCAGTAAAGTTTTTGAAAAGCTGGTCTTCTAAATGATTACACTAAAACTCGATGCACCCAAGTGTAAATCATTCACATATTACACAGCCCAAACCAAAAGTTCGGCAAAAATGGCATAGCATACGAATGTAGGAAGAGCAGCCCAGGAAAAATGCACAACGCAACTTATGGATAGATACCTCTTTGTAGAATTCTTGCAACATAAGTGGTATAGTGCAGTGGTCAATAGTTGATGTTTAGTTTCTGAGTATCAAGTTTGAGGATGCTTAAGAACATGTGGTAAGTTTTTTTTTGGGGGGGAATTTTTTTTTAGCTTGCCATCCTTTTTCCTTTTTTTTCTAAACCTTGTCATGTTTTTTTAAAAAAATATATTTTTTATTAGTTAAAATTTTGCTTTTAATCATATTTTTGTCTATCAAAAATTTGGACGAAGTGTTCTATTGTATACTGAAATTTGTCTAATATTCACTCAAAGATAATTTATTGTATACTAAAAATTAAAGTATTGTTCATTAAAATTAACAAAATGAGTAGCAAAAGGTAATCTAGTGTACTCCAAAAGATAGCATATTGTTCACTAAAAATTAAAGTGTTGTTCACTAAAAAAATTAATCTAATGTTCACAAAAAACAACTTATTGTAAGTATTTGTTGCTAAAAATTAACGTATAGTTCACTGATCCTTTTATTCATGCTCAACCTCAAATAAAACATTAGATTTATTTTTCAGATATGTTTGGAGTAAACAAGGAAGAACAAACAAGTATAACAAAAAATATAAAACAAAAGAGAGTATATAAAACTAAAAAACAACAAAAAAAACCAAAAGATAATCTATTGTACAATCAAAATTAACTTGTTATTCACCCAAAAAGTGTTGTTTGCTAAAAAAATAACCTATTATACACTAAGAAATAATTTATAGTGCATAAAAAATTAAAAGTATTATTCACTAAAAAAATTTACGTATGGTTCAACACCCGTTCTTCTCTCTTTCTCTCTTTCTCTCTCTCTCTCTCTCTCTCTCTCTCTCTTCATGACATTTACAATCTCAATCTCAACCTTAAATAAGACACTAGGACGAGGAAACAAGCCCAACAAAAAAATTAAAAACCAAAGAGAAGTGTATAAAACTAAAAAAAAAAGGAATATGCAAAATGCCCATGTAAAAGCTCAAACCCGTGGCCGTCACTATCACTTAGAGTCCTTGACCATCCCTTGTAGCCCGCGCCTTCGTGTGCATGTTTGCGAAAGGAGTGTATAATGCTTTCTTACCCAAAAATGCATAATATAATTTGCACTTCAGCAAGGAGATACAACATTTGTATTGCCATTATTGATGGAGGCAACTTACTTGAGTTGGTTCTCAATATTTTATCATCTAAATGGTTCCCACTTATAATATTTTATTATTTTATAAGTCAAAATTCAATTTTTTGATGCAAATAATGCAATTATTATATTATGTATTAATTTAGGTTTTGTTCATAATATGATGAAATGATGTTTAACTAGATTGATCTTAAATAATTAAACTAGTCATAATTTGTTAAGAAGATTAATAATAAAAATTAATACTTAAAAAATAAATAGACTTAATAAAATAAACTCACACAATGATTATTTGAAATTACAAAAAAAAAGTACAACATAATACAAAGAAATAAATGAAACACGAGAAAATTAATTAAAGTAATGCCTAAAAAATATTAAAAAGTGGACATCCCCTCCCAAGTGCCAAAAAAAAAGCAAAAATTGAAAGGTTGCTTTTCATTGTAAAGCATTGTAGTTGCCTCCATAACAATTCCAAATATACTCATTCAATGCTTGTTGAAGCCCTTTACCTTTATTTTTATTACAAAAATTTGTATTGCTTTGTAACCAATCCTTAAAAGCAGCAATTCGTCCAAGGTTGGGCAGTGTGACCATGTTGATGGTTAGCCATGTTGTGGTTGGCCGAAGTCATAATTGTATGTGTGTCGTTCATCTTCAATGATTATTTTGTGGAGCATATATTGTACACGCTAATATCACTTTTTTTCGTTACAACCTCCCAAAAACAAATTGGGCATCGAGCCATAGCAAATTGAGCTTCAAATGCTCACTTGACATCCTTCCTAGCCAACTCTATATGGACAATAAACAACTCATATTGTGGCAATTATGGCTTAAACACGAATTTAACAAGCATAGCATAGTATGGATATATGTCATGTGTGAGATTATATTCCATATTAAATTGGTTACCAACCATAGTGAAGGGCACTTCTATGGTTCGTCCTTCTAGTAAATTGTCAAATAATTATGATTTCTCAAGATAATTATGTCAGTCTTTGACCTTGCAGTATCAAAAAAGAATGGCAGACCCAAGTATTGATGGAGCAATAGCTTCAAGCACTACAATTGTCTTCTCATGCTGTCCTCCTTGATGCATAATGTACCTAGGCATGAGACATCTATCATATTCCCAATGCATGAACACACTGCACAATACTAGGGAAGTCTAGCGCGTTGTTCTTTAATATGAAGAAATCGTTGCATATCCTCTTGTGTTGGCTTTCATAAGTGATAGTGCATAAAATATTCCTCAACGTCATCAACAAAATGTTCGATGCATTGCATGATAGTTGTCTCCCTCATACGAAGGCATCCATTCGAGGCATTTGCATCTACTTCGTAAGCTAATGCACACATAACAACAATGCACTTTTGAATAGGTGATGCCTCATGCTTATCATGACCAT
>JACYFF010031959.1:87712976-87737757 GCA_017589665.1 Selenicereus undatus
ATATATATATATATATGGTTAGTGTTATCCTTGATACAATGAAGTTTATTAGTATTACTATTTTATTTCAATATCCACTTTTGATACTTTAGTAGTTTGATATGAAAAAATTTAGGTTAAATAAAATAAAATTCATTGATTGGTTTGGTTTTATTGTTGATGTAGTTTACATGCGCCTGGAAATAGGTTGGAAAGATGTTCATGTCTGGAATTTTTGGTACACTTTAACTATCTTTTATATTTTTGGACTGTCACGAATTGGGGATTCTTTTAACACACTTATGGATAATTCAACTTGCAATTATTTCTTCAGTATAATTAACACTTTACTATGCCTTGAACATCAATCCTAACTTGCTAACCTGACCACTTTGCTTAAACTGCAAAAATCAAAATTTACTATTTCTTTTAATCACTGATTCCACTCAAATTTCATAGAAAAACACATTTCAAGCACTTGAAATTAAACTTAAAAATTCATGTTAGGTTCATTTGTTTCAAAATCTCCAAAAATAACATTTCCCTCCTTCCTCGATCGTTAACCTCAACCTCAACCTCAACCCTTCCAACTCATCCATGGCAAGCATCCAACACACCTAAAATCAACCTTTAATTTCATTAACAAGACAACAAAAATTTCTCAAAATTCAACACAGTCAAACTTTATAGGTACTAATTCATGACCATCATTCCTTCATAGACACCCATAAACTCCCAACCATTTCTATCCTCAAAATTATCATAATAACTCGAAATTCATACATATTAACAATTATCCAAGCTAGCAAAACATATTTAGGGGTGTTTGGTACGAGCAAATGGAATGAACTTAATACCCAAGTTCCTTACCCTAGTGTTTTGTATGATTTTATTTTATTTTATTTTTTTGGTGAGGAACTTGATACTTAGGGGTATCAAGTCACCCCAAGCTGAAAGAACTTGAACTGCCCTTAACTTTAAGGGAGATCACATCCCAACCTTGCGTAAATCAAGTCTATATTTTTCTAAACAAAGGAAAATGATACTGAAAATGTTTTGCCTCCTGGTCTTCCATACTTCAAAGACTTAGTACTTCACTGTCATTCCCCACCATAGTTTCCCCTCCCCCCCTCCCCAGAACCTTCATTTGTCTACACCACCTTCTATCTATAACAATGTGCAAATTTGTAGAGGCTTTTCACCTTTACTGAAATCCAAATGCCTCTTCTTCCCCAGAAAACATTTCAAAATTGGGAGTTTCAGATATGGAGAACCACTATTTGAAGTCAAAACCCAAGCCAACTTTGATATGGAGAACCACAGTCATTCCCCAGAAAACAAAACCCAAGCCTTCATCATCTTCTTCCTTAGATTTCCTCTATCTTCTTTCCCAAGATTGGGTCTACTCCAGGGTTGGGATTTGCAATTGGTTTATGGTTTTTTAATTTCTTTTTTTCGGTTGAACACATATGGAAATTTTTTGGGGTTGAATGGATACTGCATTGCTTCAATTTTTTCCCACTTTGATTTATGATTGAGGAAGATCATATCTCAAGTATTGTGATGTTTGCCTTGTGATGTTTGATCAAATGAAACAGATTGTGGAAATTCATCTATATGAAAGATTACAAATTAAAAATTGAAATACATAAATGGTTTGATTCCATTGCAGAACACCCACTCAAACAACAAAGACTGAAACCTAATTCCATTCCTATTCTCTATCAAATACATGACAAAAGGATTCAAGTTCCACTCCCAATCCTTAAGGTACCACACCTTGATTTCATTCCATTCTCCTTTTCATACTGGACTACCCCTTACTAATCAAATTAAGATGCAAAAAGGGTGGAAACAAGAGAGAGAGAGAGAGAGAGAGAGAGAGAGAGAGAGAGAGAGATTAGAGTTCATCTTCCAACCACCAATGAAACAAGGCAAGGAGGTATAGGAGGAGGTACTGGCTGTCGCTGGCGGTTGCAACAATCCAATGTGGCATTGGACGCCAACGACTGGCTTAGCCGGTGCTGGTAGGAACAGGGGAGGGGTTGCTACGTGAAGAAGCAGGGAAGCGGGTGTGTGGGTTGGTGAACAACGAAGGGGGGTTTACTTCGTTTTATTAAATCAAAGTTAATCTTGCTCCAAAAGTCTAGATGTTTCTGTTTATTTTTAGTCTCTTTTTCCTCCTTTTTCCCTTCCCTTTTCAACCTACAAATAATTGGACCAACACTTGGCTATTTTTAGTAACCTTGTAAATTATTTATAATAAAATCATAAGCTTCACGTGTATTGATTAACATTTACTATTGAGTTTATTTTTATTTCATTTATTCACATTATGATTTTGCTGACATAACATGGGCGAGAAAATTATATATAAGAGAATATCTTCCTTAAAAAATGATAACTTTCTGTCACAAAATTTTTCGATATCTAGAAGAATGAAGACAATGAAAATCTACGTAGAGAAATCTTCTCCATTCAACTATGAGAAGTAGAGAAGAACTAAACCCTCTATGAAATCTACTCAAAAGCACATGTAGAGTCTGATAAATGCTTTTGAACACTAATACAAAGTTAGGGTCTTTGAGGAAGAATCGAATGACAATGAAATAGTACCAATTATAGCAGGATATACAGGCAACTCTAAACCTTAGTTATGGGAAGCATTGATTTAAATGGGAGTAAATCTAGACTATCAGGGCAGATAGGATTACAAAGGAGCTCATATCAAGTATCAACTTCTAATCATATGACTGAATATGATTTTTCAAATGTTTTTAATGCTGGATGTAAATTGGATTATGTGGCTCCTATTTCTTCAAATGGTCGTCTAATTCAGAAGATTGTTGAGGATGATATATAGTCTGAGGCTAATTTCTGAAGTTCTTCAGGAGGATGTTGTATTATGTGTGCTAGTCCACCGTTAACAATAATAGAAGGGTTCCTGAAGCGGAAATGGGCAGCTAATAAAATTCACAGGGTTGTTCGCCGGGGGAATGAATCATACATAGTAAGATTGTACTCTTTGATAGATAGGGAAGATGTTCTCAAAAAGGATTGTGTATTATTTTGATAAGAAACCAACGGCGGTTAAAGAGTGGTCAATAGGCCAAGAGAGAGTTGAATATTACATCAATTCCTTTATGGGTGCAATTGCCTCAATTGCATCCTTAATTGTGAGGGGGTATAAGGACTAAGTAACTTTGCTAGTTTGCCGAGGGGACCTATTACGGATGACCGAGCCACCACTAATAAATCAAATATAAACTTTGCTCGCATCTTGGTGGAGATTGATATAGTAAAGCCAATGTTAGAAGTTGTTGAATTCATTAATGAGAACGATGAATTGGTGGAGTAGACTGTCCAATATGAATAGAAACTAGAGAGATATACCAAATATAGTTTGTTCGGGCATATGGATGAGAATTGTAGAAAGGGTATTAAAAGGGCTAGAGGAGAAAGGAGCCAGTGCTAGAACTGATACCAAACTTGCCACACCCTAAAGATCAACTGGATGAACAATTGAGGATAAATTCTATTTCGATGCCCAAAGTTTGGCATAAATAATTTTCAGAGCCTATATCTTTAGAAATAATTTCCTGATTCATCCAGCTTTGGTGCAAATAATTTCTGGAGCCAAACTTGCTAAAAGTAGTTTTTTAAATTGCAAAAAGACCCCTAAGATTTTTAATTTTTATTTTAACTCCAATCCTTAAAAACTTACTTGCGAAAATCAAAAATTTGTGTATGTGCAATTTTTCTTATAAGTACTACTCAATGTCCTCTTTCAATTGGTATCAGAGTCATGTGACCAAAGCTAATTAAGATAATTAAGCTAATTAATAATTAATTAAGCTAATTAACTATAATTAATGCTTGAATCATCACCTACTTGCCCGAGACCGAATTATTCTCACATTGTTCATTCACTGCAAGACATTTCTTCATTAGCAGCTCAATTAAATTATATCACTGATATAATTTTAGAATTAAAATAGCTAAAATAATGACCGAAGTCAAGGAGCTGAAGAAGCAATTATCTGTAATTCATCTTTCTCTAGTTAACGAAGTTAAATATAGTAGAAAATCTACTTCCAGTATTAGTACTTCATTTCAGCACAAATATCCTTTCCAAAGCTCAAAAAACAGAAATCCATTTCCTTTGTATAATATAAAAATTCAAAAAGACGTAGGAGAAAAATTAGGCGAAAAATCGGCTGAAAAAGCAGAGAAAGAAGAGGAAGATGGAGTATAAGCAGTATACTCTTGAAGAACTACGACATATGTTCGAGAGATAACAAAATCCAGAAGAATTAAATAAAATCGTGGGCGCAATTAGTGATAAACATGATGTATTATCTGATAATAATGAAGAAACTAATAATGTCCAATTAGAAGAAGAAATATATCAGTAGATGAACCTAATCAAGCTAGAAGATTTAATGATGTACCTTTAGAAGAAATTAAAAGAAAATTGGATAAAAATATGATAAAACGGTTGTTGAAGATACGATTAATGAAATTGGAAAAGAAATCGACTTAGGTGAAATAGAGACCAATCTAGTTAACAATGTTGTTCCTAAGCTTGAAGAATTTGGTGAACCGTTTAGAAGAAATACCCATTTTATAAGACCTAGGTATGTTCTAGTAGGACGCACAACCAATTTTTCCTTCGGGTTCATCCCAAGAAAACTACAACCTTTGAAGAAATTGGCCTTACTCCAGACGGGATATATCTTAAACATAAATGGAGCTCGTAATGGAGAAGAAATATTTGAACATTGAAAAGAGGCATGAATATCGTCTTAAACTTAAATACTACGTCGAGTGCTGCAGATTTTCTAAACTACATTGAATATAGTTTCTCTGACAGTGTAGCTGATAGGTATGATTCATTAAATGAAGATGGTAAAAATACATTAAGAATGATGGAAACACCAGCTGCCATGTTCAAAAATCTATGTAAGCAAATTGAAACCAAATTTATCTGAGCAAAACTTGATTCTGAAGAAAAGGCAAGAGAATGGCAGAGAAATATTAATGATATAAAATTATGGGATATGAGATATCTGAAAAATTATATTGCTGATTTTAGTCAATATTATTTCAAAATTGGGCATAATGAAACTAATCTTAGTATGTTCTATAACAAATTACCATTCAAGAATATCTTATTTAAGAAAATGGGTCAATGATCAATGTCTTGATCTCTAAAAGCAAAAGAAAATTGAGAAGCAATTCCTAACTTGCTGGGATTCACCTCACCAATGGGGAAAAGGAAACTGAAAGGAGGAGAAAAAGAAAATTTTATAAGAAAAAGCGCTTTATTAAGCGAAGGGGAGAGAAATATAGAAGAAAATATTATAATAAACCAAGTTCTAAAAAAACATAGATTTTTTAGGAAAGCTGCTTATTGTCCTACAAGGAAAAACAACTACAAATGTCGGGCATGCGGAAAAGTAGGACATTACGCTAATGAATGCAAAAATAGAAAGAATAATAAGCTTATTGAAACCTTGGGTAGCCTAGCTTATATTGAGCTTAGTGAAGATGACGCATTAGATCTAACCCTAAATAATAACAAAGGGATTGTTGAAATAATCTTGGACAATGAATACGAAGAAAGTGATTATAAAGAAACAAGTCCTATGGAAAGTAGTTCGTTTAGTCTTGGTGATCTTCAAGGAGAAGAGTTTGTTGTAGATAATGATAACAAGGAAGTCAAATGAGATTGGGTCCTTCCCATAATCCAAAAAGACATGATTTGTAAACAATACATCTTTCAATTGAAGAGCAAGTATGTTTGCGAGATGATGGAAGGAGATCTAAAAATCAAAGATTGTGAGTATGATGTGAGAGAAGTTAATCTCATTAATTGGGAAAATATCGTTAAGCAAAACAAAGATAGAAAGTATAGGTATATCCATATTGGAAGTGTCCAAGTTCAAATTACTCTATTACGATATTATGGTAAAAATATTGAACTTTATGCCTCGCTCTATGATATTAGACATACCAAATTTAATAATCAAATTATCACAGGAATTAAGACCAACTTATGTAATGGATCAGTAGGATTTAATTGTCGACATGGATATTATGTGAGTCTAAAAGAAGAATTTGCTAAAAATTTCTGATCCCTTAAAATAAAGATAGTTAGGATGGCTATGAAAAGAGGTGGATATCCATTAAGGATATTTTGTAAAATTATCTACAAATTAGACAACACTATAGATTCAAAGACTAAGGTCACTATGATAGTAGCAGAAAAATTTGAAAGTCCTACCCCTATACAAAAGATTCAGAGGATTAAATCCAATCCACAGGAGACGGGAGATAAAAATTGATCGTTCATGGATATCTAGCTTTACCAACCCTATTAAAATCAACAAGAAAAATGTAATAAAAATTGATGAGAATGATAAAATAACCATAAAACTCCAATTATTAAGAAGCATGAGCACATGATCAGAATGGGGAGAAGGATCTTCATCAACTAAAGAATAAATTAAAGAAGATGATACAATTAGTATGACTAGTGATATGAATAGAATGAGTTTTGAATCTGCAAGACCCAGGGTAGACCGAAGTATGAGTCTAGATAGAAAGGTCATTTGGTACAAAACAAGAACTGTTAGTGAAACAATTTACGAGGATGAATTAGTAAAAACCATGACTATGGAGATATGCTATGAAGTCACCAACACAAAACCTAATAGCATCTATATCCCAATAAACGTATGCTTAGAGGGATATAATAAATATGAGTTGGGTGCCTACATAGATAGTGGTTGCTTTGTATGCTTTGGGAAAAGATCATTATTTTCAGAGTTTACGTGGAAAAGATCTAAAAATCCTTTAACAGTAAAGATAGTTGATAATAGCATTATGAGTCACAATGAAGCCATAAAAGAGTTATCCATAGAACTAAGAGGAGTTCAATGCATTGTACCAGTTCTATGGGCTGTTGATCAACCCTCTCATAATCTGATTATTGGAAATAATTTTTAGATATTATATTCTCCATACGCACAGACCACAAACAAATAATATTCATAATTAATGGTCACTCAATTTCTATTGAAAAATTAAGTAAGGCTTACACTCATCAGAAAATTGAATTTACACGCAGCCAGCGTGGTGAGAAGGTAATGCCTGCACAACGAGAGACAACATTGGCAATCTCACTACTTGAGCTATCTATACAAGAGCATATTGCTGAACAACAAGAACAATTATGTAAAGAACTCTACTCACATAATCCACTAAAATTTTAGTATAAAGATAAGACATTTGCAAAAATTACTTTTTAAAATCCCAATACTGCCATTCGAGTCAGACAAATGGTGTATACACACCAAAACATCCAGGAATTTAATAAACAAATTAAAGAACTTCTTAACAAAGGATTAATTAGGAATAGCAAAAGTCCTCACATCAATTCCGCTTTCATGGCAAGAAATTATGTAGAAGAAAAAAGTGAAAAGGCAAGAATGATAATCAATTATAAAGAGCTTAATGATAATACTGTCTTTGATGATTATTATATTCCTAATCCTAACAAAACTGTCATTTTCAATAGAATTCAAGGAGCCTCTTGGTTCTAAAAAATGGATTGTAAAAGTGGTTATGCATATTAAGATGGATGAGGAAAGCATTATATTAACTGCATTTAGTGCTCCAGAAGGAATTATGAATGGATAGTAATGCCATTTGGTCTTAACATTGCACCTCAAATATTCCAAAGAAGAATGAATAACATCTTTAAAGACCTTAATCACTGTTGTTTAGTTTACATTGATGATGTCATTGTCTTTTCTAAAACCATAGAACAATACAAAGATGATGTCTTAGTTGTCACCCAAAGATGCATTGATCATGGCAATATATTGGGTAAAAACGAGTGTATTTATGCTGAACAAGAAATTGAGTTTTTAGGTCTAGAGATAAAAGTTGAACAGATCATCTTACAAAGGCATATTTTGAAAAAAAATAGAAAATTTTCCTGAAAAGATTGAAGATAGAAAGTAATTAGAAAGGTTTCTTGGATGCTTGACCTATGCTTCTGCTTTCATTAAAGATTTAGCTAAACTAAGAAAGCCATTGCAGGAGAAATTCAAGAAACAAGCAAGTTGGACATGGACCACAAATGATATAAAGATTGTTCAAATTTTCAAAAAGGTGTGTAAAAATCTTCCTGTTCTTAATTTGCTTAGTGAAGAAGATGATTTAATGCTTGAGACAGATGCCAGCAATGAGCATTGGAGCGCAGTACTGAAAATCAAAGAAGGAGAAAAACTCTACAAATATTACAATGGAAATTTTAATAAGGAAGAATGAAACTATCCCATAATGAAAAACGAAATCCTTGCACTTATAAGGGAATTGAAAGTTCTTAATCTTTTTAGCCCCAAAACCTTTTCTTATTCGAATCGATTGCAAAGAAATACTCGATTTTATGAAAAAGAATTTATCAAATATGCAAGCGCAAGGACAACTCCTGTGTTGGCAATTATGGATTAACTTCTTTTCTTTCTCTATTGAACTTATATATAGATCGAAGAACTCTCTGGCAAATAGTTTAAGTCGAGAACTCGCCAAAGGTGATCATTAGAGTAGAACTCCTGCCAGAAAAGGAAGAAATCCATAATGAAATGCCATTATTACTAGAACAGTTTCTCCTTCTGGTAAAGTCCTTATTGATAATTTAGAATTCCATACAAAAAGTAGATCACATTTTGGTCTGCTATCTTCTGCTTACCTAATAGCCCAAAGATTTTCCCTTATAGAGTTACAAGTGAATAACCTCAGATGTCTTTATGATATCTAAGAAAAAATAAGTTCTTATGTTTAAGAAAAATAGTTCAATGAGTGGTATGCAGCCTATATTGACTATTATCATCATTATTCCTATGACATTTGGGAGTCTTGGAGTACAGCGATCTAGTTTCTTAATAAGTCCAGAGTTGGTGGGTTTAGTTTCCTACTAAATTCAATCTCTTCAAATTTTTCCATTGTAATATTTTCGCTTTTAAGCTTTCAATAAAAGAAGTTTTTCAGTAGGTAGCATTATTCAATTGACTCTCATATCTTAAATATTATAATTTCTTGATTAAAGTTTCACTATCCTTGAAAAAGATTAAAAACTTGATTAGTGACTACGCTTTGAGAAAGGAAATGAAACGGATCTGTGTTGTGTCTGATCTAAGGAAGGTAGGGTTGAGATTAGCAATCTCTATAAACCGGAAGCTAAAGGAACACTGGAGTCCAGCACCGACTAAGTTCAGGTAATGGTCGAAACTCTCTAATTAATTTTAATTATTTTGCTAAGCATGGTGGGCCGTTAATCACAGAAAATATAATATTTATGATATAAGTAATATATTGTGATAACTAGTACCATTAAAGTCATTAGAAGAAGTCCAAATATAAATATAAGCTTATTTTTGTAAAACAGCCTAAAACCTTAAAGTATTTGCATTTGGAACCCTAGTTGGGCCAAAAGCAGAAAATTCATAAAGTTTAGGGACCTAAAAATAGATATTTATGACCCAGAAATCAGATAACCCAAAGTTTTGTGCTCCAAAAACCATTTACGCTAAAATAAGTAGTTCCATAAATATTTTTCTAAAAATGTGCGCTCAGAAAACCATTTCACCAAACCTCAAGGGACCCAAAAGCAATTTATTCAACAATTTACCCTACTAACTAATGTGGAACATGTGAGAACAATTAGAGAAAGGCTAGCATCCAGAATTCAAATTTAGTGGGAATTCGTTTGCACCATTACTTGAAGACATGAAATAAGAGGAACAAGGATAGCATTCCACTCAAAGTAACAAATCTGTTATGGGAATGCCTGAGCCTGGGGGAGCCCTAGGGGAAAATAATGGATAATGTGGGGATATGGAATGTGAGAGGTAGGAATGCCCGCTTTAAGCAAGAGGAAGTACAATTCATCTTGCTAAGCAAAGAAATTAAATTAGAAGGTTTGTTAGAAATAAAAAGAGCATTTAACAAGGTGAATCATAGTGTGAGCAATATATGTGGAGGTTGGAAAGTATACAACAATGCTACTGTGGGTATGAGAAGTAGGATTTGGCTCATTTGGAGGCATGATTATTATAATGTAGATGTTAATTGGGTCCATAAGTAAGTTATACATGCTTATGCCGAGCATATTACTTCTCAGTAGAGTCTCTTTGTGCCCATAGTGTATGCCTTTAATTGTTTAACGGAGAGAGAGAGAACTAGGAAACTTTGATGTGTTTGTCTGATCAAATTCAAGGCCCATATATAATTAGCGATGGGGGATTTCAACCATGTGCTAAATCTTAAAGAAAGATTAGGTAGGGCTAAGGATAATACTCATGAGATGGATGATTTTATTCAATGTTTGGATAGTTGTCGCTTACAAGATATGAAAGGGCAAGGATTTTAGCATCATGGTCCAATAAGCAGCAACTTGGACATAAGATCTTCTCTACGATTGATAGAGCCTTAATCAATGAGGATTGGGTTGTAAGCTACCCTAGAGCAAAATGTAAATTTCTACTTGAGAATGTATCTGATTATTGCTTAATGGTTGTTGACTGACATAATGTTCATAGGGCCCTAGCACCTTTTAAACTTTTTTAGTCAAAGCCACCAAAATTTTGTGCATGTTATACAAGAGAATTAGTCAGATTCATGCAATGATACAAAAATGTTCAAGGTTGTGATAAAACTGAAGTTGCTAAAGAAGGCTTTTAAAAACCGTCATAGAGAGTCTTTCTCTAATCTTGAGGTGAGGATTCAAGAAGCTAGAGATGCCTTGGGAGCCATCCAATAGAGGATCCTTGCCGAACCCACTAATTATGTGTTATATGAGCAAGAGAAAACTGCCATGAAAACGTTTGAGGGATTGAAGAAAGCTGCCAAAGAGCATTATATTTAGAGATGTTAAGAACACTGGTGTAAACAGAAATTTCGAGCCTGCAATCAATTAGACAAGAAATTGAGCAACAAAGTGAATTTTTATATTTATATCAAAGAATGGGTTCAATCTCTGCGTATTTGTTACAAATAAACAAATGAAAGTCATCTGATTCGATCTCCAGTTTGTACTTGAAGGAGGGTCGGTTGACTTGAATCCCGATCAAGTTAGTTGATTTGACTTCCTTTGAATGAACTTCAATGGATTTGGTCTTGAGAGAGGGCCTAAGAGGTTTGATCTCAATCAAGACGAGCTTTCTTTGATCTTTGATGGTGGACGACACGTGCTTTGATTGTGCTTGTTGTCTTCCTTCAGAGAAATTAGCTCATTGAGTATTCAGAACGCCTTCAGAGTGAATCTCTTCTCCCCTGAGTAGGAGGGAGTAGTGCTCTATTTATAGGCAAAGCATTCTCATCTCCTTATTAGGGTTTGCGACTTATTCGTCTTCTTGGGCCGTTGATTGGGTTGTTGACTTGTTAGTCTATTTAACTGGCGGTTTAATAGTCAATTTGACTCTTGATTTGGTAGCCGTTTGGGTCATGACTTGGTAGTCGATTCGACCTAATAAATTAATTAAATGGGCTAACCCGAAATAATTAATTTATATTAATTTTCTAATATGGCACTTGTTATTAAAATTTTAGTGCCTACATATTGCCCCCTCGAGAGTTGACCGGACCCACGCCCTTGGAGTATTAGATGCAGTCGAGTCTCGAACTTGTAAGCGCTAGTATGTTTGCTACTTGTATTACAGAGGCCCATCTTCTTGGCTTGGCAAGAATTTGAATTGGCCGAAGCATCATCATATTTCATGGCCAATTCTTTCAAATTTAGACAGCATGCTTTACATGGCAAGAATTTCACATATATTGCAGTAATCATTCTTTTGGCAGGAAGGATCAAATCTAAGATGTCGCATATCTAGAATAGGAAATTAGGTCATATAGCTCCACTTTCTTAACGCTTTGCCAAATGCAGTCGTCAATGAGTCTTTAATCTAATACAATCTATTATATAAGTTGAGCATGCCAGGAGCCCTTGAGTAATTCTTTGGCACAAATTGAAACGATTGTGATTGGATTTTTCTTTTTTCTTTTTTTTTATTGAATCTGTGCCTTGGTTGTGCTGTGGAAACCATATTAATCCAAACTTCTTGCTGTTGGCATTCACGAGTTGCAAGTTGAGACCTATTCCTTCGAGACGAGAGGAGTTCCTTGCAATCCACCTATGAGACCAACACCCTGAAGAACTTTTGCTATCAATGGTTGCACCGAGAATTGGCTTCTACTTCCTTTTCTTTTGTTTTTTCATGTTTTGTTTTTTTTTTCTTTTCTTGTTTGGTAAATGCTTTTCTCGTCTACTTGTTCCTGCTTTCTTCTTCTTGTTTTTTTTTTCTTTTCTTATTTAATGAATGCTTTTCCCGTCTCCTTGTTCCTGCTTTCTTCTTCTTGTTTGTTTTTTTTTTTTGGTGCCCCTTTTTTTTGTGTGGTTTAGATAACATCAACTTGAATCAAAATTTGCATCGTTCTTGCTTGTCTGCTTCAATCTCTCTCTTTTTTTGTATGTAAATTTGTGCAATAATTTATTGTAGTTAACCTTTGAATGTACAACCCTTTTGGATACATCAATGGGTTAACCTTGAATATTCCTAAGGCGAACTTCCCAAATGCGAAAATTCTGAAGAGGCAAATTTGATTTAATATCGGTTAACCTTTGAATGTTTAACCCTTTTGGGTGCATCAACAGGCTAACCGTGAATCCTCCTAAGGCGAACTCCCCAAAGGCAAAAAATTCTGAGGAGGCGAATTTGATTCAATATTGGTTAACCTTTGAATGTTTAACCCTTTTGGGTACATCAACGGGTTAATCGTGAATCTTCCTAAGGCGAACTCCGCAAAGGCAAAAATTTCTCAAGCGGCGAATTTGTTTCAGCATCGGTTAACCTTTGAATGTTTAACCCTTTTGGGTGCATCAACGGGTTAACCTTGAATTTCCTCCTAAGGCAACCTTCTAAAGGCGAAAGTCCTCAAGAGGCGAATTTGATTCAATATCGATTAACCTTTGAATGTTTAACCCTTTTGGGTGCATCAACGGGTTAACCGTGAATTTCCTCCTAATGCGACATTCCAAAGGCGAAAGTCCTCAAGAGGCGAATTTGTTTCAGCATCGTTTAACCTTTGAATGTTTAACCCTTTTGGGTGCATCAACGGGTTAACCTTGAATTTCCTCCTAAGGCGATCTTCCGAAGGCGAAAGTGCTCAAGAGGCGAATTTGACTTGGTGTCGGTTAACCTTTGAATGTCTAACCCTTTTGGGTACATCAACGTGTTAACCGTGAATTTTCTCATAAGGCGAAAATCATCCGAAGGCGAATTTGACTTGATTATCGGTTAACCTTTGAATGTTCCTAAGGCGAAAATCCTCCAAAGGCGAATTTGACTTGATTATCGGCTAACCTTTGAATGTCTAACCCTTTTGTGACATCTTGAACAAGGAGGCTCTAGCGTTATTATATCCAAGTCAAAGGAAAAGACATATGTCACCATTGCCCCCAATTTAAATGAGTTCCAAGAATCTACAACACTTTTGTGACAATTTAACGTCTGCTTAAATAACATAAATGTTTGCTCCACGACTTGACAGTCAGCAACTTTGATGATTTGTGGGTCTTGAACTTTGAAGACTTAGGCCCTTCTTAAACTTCAAAGACTTAGGAGTCTTAAGCTTTTGATAACTTGATAGTTCTAAACTCTTATGACTTCAGAGTCTTTACCTTTGGGGACTTAGAAGTCTTGCTTTGGATGGATTTCGATGACTTTGGCATCTTGAACTTTGAAGACTTAGGAGTCTTTATCTTCGGTGACTTGGAGTCTTGAGAGTCTTGAATTTGGGAGACTTAGTTGTCTTCAATTTTGATGACTTGAGAGTTTTTGTTTTTGATGACTTCCAAGTCTTGAACTTGGGAGACTTAAGAGTCTTTAATGTTGATGACTTTGATGACTTGTAAGTCTTGAACTTGGGAGACTTAAGAGTCTTTAATTTTGATGACTTGAGAGTCTTTAATTGGGGAGACTTGTGAGTCTTGAACTTTGGAGACTTAAGAGTCTTGATTTTGATGACTTGAAAGTCTTTTTCTTCGATGACTTGTGAGTCTTGAATTTTGGGTGACTTAGTTGTCTTTAATTTTGATGACTTGAGAGTCTTTAATTTCGATGACTTGAGAGTCTTGAACTTGGGAGACTTAAGAGTCTTTAATGTTGATGATTTGAGAGTCTTTGCCTTCAATGACTTGTGAGTCTGCAACTTGGAGACTTAAGAGTCTTGATTTTGATGACTTGAGAGTCCTTGTCTTTGATGACTTGTGAGTCTTGAATTTTGGGAGACTTAAGTGTCTTTAATGCTGATGACTTGAGAGTCTTTGCCTTCAATGACTTGTGAGTCTTGAACTTTGGAGACTTAACAGTCTTGATTTTGATGACTTGAAAGTCCTATGGGCGACTTGATAATCTGTGATGACTTGAGAGTCTAGAAATTTGGACTTGAAAGTTTTAAGGGTGACTTGAGAGTCAAAATTGTTTTGTGACTTGGGGATCTTTAAGAGTCAAAGTTGTTATTGCGACTTGAAAGTCTTCATCCTGAACGCTGATTTTGGGTTGCTCCTCTTGGAAAGCATTTTTTCAATATGATCCTAATAAATGATCAATCAGATTCTTCAGTGTCTTCTTCGTCTAATGTGATCTTTCCTTCATTTGTAAGTTTCAGGACTTGTCCCCTGAATGCCTTGCACTTCTCTATAGGATGACTGATGATCCTGTGATACTTGCAATAGTTGGGGTCATTAGTTCTTCCAATTTCTTCAGGACGCCTTGACTCTGGGGGTTCTACAAGTCCTTTCTCAAGAAGTTTGTCAAGCATTTTTGGTGCATCATACTCAGAATAAGAATATTCGTTCTTTTCAGAATCTCTTAGCATGGAGCCTCTATTTCTTGACGATGCCATTAATTCACCATCATTGACTTGTCTTCCATAGTAGGCGATTGTAAGCTCCATATCATGAGCTCGTGTTGCTAATTCTTGGAAAGTCTTGGGCTTGTTTACCTGCAAAGCGTATAAGAAATCCCACTCCATTCCTTGAGCACACATCTCAACAGCAGAAGATTCAAGCAAGTGATCCTTGCACTTCAACGAGAGGGCATGCCAACGATTGATATAATCTACGACTGGCTCTTTATCCCCTTGCCTAGTATTAGTCAATTCATTTATGCTGACCACATGGCGTGTGCTATAGAAGCGATTTAATAATTCATTTTTCATTTGCCCCCAACTATCGATGGATGTAGAAGCAAGGTCTGCATACCAGTCAAACGCAAGACCTTTAAGAGATCGCACGAATTGCTTTACTAAGAGGTCACCACTCGTGCCAGCGTTATTGCAAGTCTCGATGAAGTGCGCTATATGCTGCTTCGGGTTCCCTTTGCCATCAAATTGATGAAATTTTGGAGGTTGGAATCCCTGAGGCATCCGCAGTGCATCAATCCTTTTCGTATAAGGCTTATTGTAACGATGAGTTCTGTGAGAACCTCCTTGTAGATGAGTCTTTCCCGCATCCGCTATCAAGTTTTGAATTTCCTCAATTGACATTGAATCATTCTTTGGATTGGGCTCATCATCAGACTCCATGTTGTGATTGGACTCTTTGTCAGAATCTTCACTGCTAGAGCCTTTGCTAGAGGATTCGAATAGTCGCTTTTCCAACTTCTTCATCAGAGTAGCAATCTGCTCACTTTGACGCTTCATTTGAGCGTCTTTCTCTAAACTTTCCTTAGCGAGCCTCTCCAATGTTGCCTTCATATTTGCGAGCTGCTCTTCTACGTTGGTTGCTTCCGTCACCATGGCTGGCATAATGATAGAATTTGAAGTCTCAATCTCTGATTCAACGACTAATTCCCTTGGCGATGTCGGTGAGGAGTTATTGCTAGTATAGCCATGATATTCCTCACCGAAAGGTTGGAAGGCGGGGTTTGCCTGAGTATGGAGCCCATCCATCCCTTGAGGAATTGTTTGATGCATTTTGAAGCCAGCAACCGATCTTTGCTTCAAAGGATGGGAAGTGACTTTGTTGACTCCTTTAGACAGGTTGGAGTCAAGGCTTGGGATTTTGCGAGACTACGACGGGACAGTCCCAACTGATTGTTTTATGGCAATCACAGCAGCAACTTTTGCCATACTTCTAGTCATGACTTCGCTAGATGTAACGCTAGTGGTTGTCGATCCTTGCGATGTGGATCAGATAGCTTTCCTTGAAAGCTGAGGGATGGCGTTCTTAGGGGCCATGTCGTCTTCGAAGGAATGTAGAGTTCGTGGTTTGGAGAAAGAGATGAGAGGCAGAGAATGTCCCACCGAGCGTGCCAAATTTGTAAACAGAAATTTCGAGCCTGTAATCAATTAGACAAGAAGTTGAGCAACAAAGTGAATTTTTATATTTATATCAAAGAATGGGTTCAATCTCGGCGTATTTGTTACAAATAAACAAATGAAAGTCCTCTGATTTGATCTCCAGCTTGTACTTGAAGGAGGTTCGGTTGACTTGAATCCCGATCAAGTTAGTTGATTTGACTTCCTTTGAATGAACTTCAATGGATTTGGTCTTGAGAGAGGGCCTAAGAGGCTTGATCTCAATCAAGATGAGCTTTCTTTGATCTTCGATGGTAGACGACACATGCTTTGATTGTGCTTGTTGTCTTCCTTCAGAGAAATTAGCTCATTGAGTCTTGAGAGCGCCTTCAGAGTGAATCTCTTCTCCCCTGAGTAGGAGGGAGTAGTGCTCTATTTATAGGCAAAGAATTCCCATCTCTTTATTAGGGTTTGCGACTTATTCGTTTTCTAGGGCCGTTGATTGGGCTGTTGACTTGTTAGTCTATTTAACTGGTGGTTTAATAGTCAATTTGACTCTTGACTTGGTAGTCGTTTGGGTCATGACTTGGTAGTCGATTCGACCTAATAAATTAATTAAATGGGCTAACCCGAAATAATTAATTTATATTAATTTTCTAATATGGCACTTGTTATTAAAATTTTAGTGCCTACAACTGGATCCTTGACGGAGATAAGAATTCAAAATTCTTTTATGCTACAATTAATTAGTATACTTGTATATCAAGGATTACCTCTCTACAACTCCCTCATGGAGAGATCATCTATGATCCTGGGGGGCTGGATGATAAGTTCATATCTTATTTCTAGAGCTTGCTATGTGCAAAATCTAGAAGTTGTAGAGCAAAATGGAGGATTATGGAGCAGGGGAATTATCTATTTGTGGAACAGATAGAACAATTGATTACTCCATTTTAAGAAAATAAGGTCCAAATGGTTGCTTGGTTCTTTAGTAGCTCAAAAAAGCCAGGGCTAGATGGATTTGGTATTAATTTTATCAAGTTGCATGGACTATAATAGGAAAAGAGGTAACTGATTCTATTTTACATCTTTCTCAAGCATTCAAGACTATTGAAATGCACAATGCAACTATTATCCTTTGTGCCTAAAGTTCATTAGCTTAGAACTCCAGCTAAATTTAGGCCAATTTCTTGTTGCAATGTGATGTACAAAATGTTGTCCAAGATGATATGCATGAGGCTAAAGAAAGTTCTCCCTTGGATTAGGCAACTTTTGTTGTGGGGAGAATTATTCTGCACAATATTTTTATTGAGTTGGACTTACTGAAATACTATAGGATGAAGCATATTCTCCTAGGTGTATTATCAAAATTGACATCAAGAAGGCTTATGATACTATTACTTGGGATTTCTTAGTGGAGATGATGAAAGGTATGAAATTTCCTGAGCAATTTATAAACTGGGTTTATGAATGCATTTCCATAATACCTCTTTCCCTTAATTACAATGGCGGCTTACATGGGTTTTTCAAGACTAGGAGGGGGCTGTGACAAGGGGATCCCCTCTCCCCCCTTCTATTTGTCTTAAGAATGGAGTACTTGTCTAGAGCTTTCCAGCTAGTTGTAAATGAGAGGAAATTTACATATCATCATAGTTGTAAAGGGATTTAACTAAGTGAGCTGATCTTTATAGATGATTTATTAGTTTTTTGGTAAAGCAAACAAGGTATCTACAATAAGTTTTATGGAAATTCTTCATCACTTCTCAAAGGTTTTTGGTTTGGAAAAAAACAAGCACTCCCCCGTTTTGGTTTGGGTTGGTTTGTGTTCTTTATCCTGGCATTGGTTTTCTTCCTCTTCGCTGTTTTGCAGTTTACTTTTGTGGTTTGGTTTGTGTGCTGATTCGAACCAATTTTAGGTTCCATTGTGCCTTGATTCTAAGATGCAGTCTGATTATAGCTGTATTATCTTCATTTGAGGCAGATGGCTATAATTTCTAATTCCATTATGAGGCATATTTTTCCATGTTTTGTTGGTTCTATCTTATTCCAATTGGCTGTTCCATTGTGAAGATTGAAATTACGTTCGATTTGCTTCCAGTTGTGAAAAGGGTTGCAAATTTGATTAGCATATATAAGAGTAAGCAATCGTTTACACACTTCTTTATAATCAAGGATTTTGTTTTTAAATTTAGTCATTGTATGATTGCGTCTGAAATGAATACAGAGTAGTAATTAGTTGCGTAATTTCATATTTCGTCCCTATGAACTGACACCCGTAAGCATTACAGCGATAAAACCATACGCTTGCGAAAAATGTAACAAGTTTTTGACGCTGTTGCCCAGGATTGAATTTGTGAAACTAGGTTGCGTTAGGTTAGTTTTAGTTTAGTTCATATTTCTTTATTTTTGATTTTTGATTTGGGTTTGTATTTTGATTTTTTTTGTTTTGGTCAATTTAATCTTGATTTTTAGTGATTATTAGCTGCTACAATAAGAAACAAAACTAGCCGTTTTGGGGTTCAGATCAATGCAGGAATAGAACTGAAAAAGGTTCATATAAACTGTGCAGGGTTTTTTTCAGATTTTAGTTTCTGTTTTAATTTTTTTGGTGTTGTTCTAGTGTTTTCTGTTGTGTTGCTGTTTTTAGTGGATTCTCCATGATTTTTAGAATCTAGGAGAATTTTTGTGCAATTTTTAGGAATTTCTAAAATTTTTTGTTGATTTTTAGAAATAATTTTCTGGTGTGTATTTTCTACATTGTTTTGGAATCGAAAAAATTGAAAAAAAAAATATATTCATGTCCTCTATGATTTTACTGAATTTTCTGTGTATAATGTCTTGATTTTGGAGTTTGATTTTCTATATAATTTTATTTTTTGGTATTTGTTTTGTTTTAGGTTTTCTATTTTCTGTAAGTGTGTGAAAAAAAAATCTTGTAAAAAACTGAAAAAGAAAATGATGTTCATGCTTTGTGTTGGTGCTTGTTTTTTGTTTTTTGTGTTCGATCAATCTTTGTTGTTTAAGTCTAATTGGTCTTTCTTTTCTTTCGGTAATATAGTTTTATTTTTGTTAGTTTATTTTGTTTTGTTAACTTAATTATTTAAGTGTCTTGTTTTTTGTTTTATTCAACAGTTTATAATTAGTATCTTGGAGTCATTTCTTTACAAAAACCCTAAAACAATTTTTAAAAAAAAGAATCAAAAATCCTAAAAAATATTGGAAAATTCTTAAAATAAAAACAAAATTTCAAGAATGCTAGTTTTCAGTTTCCCAAAATTTGAGCATGAACCTTTCTGGAGTTATCTGTCGAGACTTAATGATTATCGTGCTCAATTCAATCAAAATTTTGTGAGGTCATTGTTGTGGGTCTAAATGCTAAATTCTGAGGTTATGTTGAGCCTAAGTGTCCTTGAGGTTTATTGGGATTATTGTCTAGAACTTAAGATGAGGCATGAGATTTCTTTGAAAAATTATCTTGGAACACTTATAAGTTTGAACAAGATAGAGGGACTTTAGGATACCCAACTCATGATGAGTATGTTTTCCACACTAATCCTTGCCCTCGGGATCACTTTGGGAAATCATCACACAATCCATCTTACTCTTATGTGCCTCCTGTGTTGTGCGATTAATGTGAGTCTTCTGATCATGATGCTTGTAATTGTCCTTATCGTGATTATGTTGATGCTAAATGTGCAAGTCTAGGAAAGATGATAAATGAAATGACTGATAAAATGGTAGAAACCATGAAAGAGAGAATTACTTAATATTCTCACTGCACCAGTCAGAATAGGGAGGATTATAATGAGTCCGACTCTAATTTAGGATCTCCTGAAGCGAAAGTGAGTCTTTATGATGGTTTTAAGCCCTCTTATCTGGTTAGACATGATTTAAATGATGACATTCCTTTGTCTAGCCTAGAACAAGAGAATTACATCTTTGTGTCTCTATCTCTTGACCTTGCACCTGAACCTAGCTCACCTAAGGACGTCACTTATAATGTCCTAGTTTTTCCCGTCCCACCTACCCTTTTTAACGAATGTTTTGAGTTTGAGGTGGGTGAAGAATTTGAGAGAACTAGTGAGTTAGATATAAGCATCACATCCAAAGTTGAGCATCATGATGAGTCAGAAGCTATTTGTTTCCATCAATCATGTGAGAGGGTGGTTGTGCCCACTAATTTGAAATACGATGATGATATCCTATCTATAGCATATGAACCTTTTTCATATGGGCTAGGTGATAATGAAAGTCTGAATGTGGGTTTTTGTGTTCAATATGAGTCCTTTTCCTTTGACCCTTTCATAACTGACCATATCCTCGAGAAATCCAAGTATGAATTTTTAGAGTCTAAGAACTTTGTGCCTATAAATGCTAATTTGGACCAGACTCTTAAACATGTTAAAAAAAACAGGAACTTATGGACTTAGACCCCACTATTCTGCCTAGACAGTTCATTCATGATGATCACATTTCTAGGCCAATGACCTATACGATGGCTTGTTATGATTATGTCTATCTATTTGATGTGTGGGCTTGATGTAAAGCTCAAAGGAAAAAACTCACACTCAAAGGAAAGCAAAAGAACAAGAGAAGAACTCACGACCTTCGCTTGAACTCAATGCAATTCGAAACTGAAAATGAGTTTGAGATGGAACTAATCTTGAATCTTGGATACAGAAAACACCACCAAGACCAAGGTTAGGGCCCCTAAGCTTGATTAAGATATAGAAATCACCACTTAAAGAAGTTTAGGACTATACTTGATCACCACTCTAATCGATCACAATTAGAGATAAGCAAGTTTAGTGTTTGGTTTTCAAGGAGCAAGGCTCTCTTTTCTCTCTTTTAATTCACGAAATCTGATTACAAAATAAAAGTACATAGTCCCTTATACACTAGGAAGCAAGCATACAAGCTGCTCAAGCCTAAGGAGTGAGGTTCCTTCTTGATTAGGAAAGCTCCTAATCTGGCTTAGTTCACGGTTAATGCTAACCCTTGAGTTACTAACTAGTTTCTAAGCTTAATTCTTGTTAACTACAACCATTGAACCTATTTAATTTGAAGGATTAAAGTTAAGCTAGATACTAAGCGAGTAATTAAGCAAAAAGGCAGCTGAGCATGTGAAGGAGAAAAGAGAAAAGCTCCTTGGTCCCGGTTACTCTTTATGGTTGGCCAATGGTTTTGTTTCTGCCTTTCTCTCCTTGCTTCCCATTGGATAACTAGGTGGTTGCTTCATGAGTGTGTCTAGCAGCCTTCTAACAACTTAATCATATAGCTAGACAAGGATTGGACGCTAGAAAGGACTTCAATCACCAAATGCACCAATTAGGTGCAACCGGGCAGTAGCTGGTAGATTGCAGGCTCTGATTGGAGGCCACGTTTCTCAGGCAAAATGTAGGCATGATTTGTCTTGCCATACATGATTGGAAAGCTCAGGATGTCTTCTGACTCCTCTAGGTGGAATCACACGTTTTGGAGCTCATTTGTCCAGCAAAAACCCTAGAATACTCAAACTGGTCCAAACTAGGTTCCGGCCTGCGCTGTTTGCAAAAGGTACCTGGTTCGTCAACTTCCAATTGACTTAACTTGGTTTAATCACTTGGACCAGGTAGTTAACATCTTGGGAACCCAATATATGCAAAAATTTAGGACTTAAACCTCATGGAGGCCTAAGTAATTAAGAACACAAAACCGGGTTTAAAAACTGACTTATACCCAGTACCTTCTGTTTGTGTTTCTAGCAAAAGGTGAGCCATCCTTTGAAGTTGTGACCTTGTTCTTGGACCTTTTGGACTTGTATGATCATGATCAAGGTCTTGGCTAGGTAGAAATCCATCATCCTCCCCTTATTGAAGAGATTTGATCCTCAAATCTGATAGCGAGTCATCTGAATGGTAGGGGCTCAAATCTGCCGCATTGAACGTGGATGAAACTCCATAATCTCCTCGTAAATCAACCTTGTAAGCATTCTTATTTACCTTATCTAAGACCTCAAATGGACCTTCAACTCTTGGTATCAGTTTGTTCTTCCTTTTGGAAAGGAATATCTCCTTCCTCAAGTGGATCCATACTAGGTCTCTAGGTTGAAAAACCATCTTTCTCCTACGCTTGTTGGGTTGGGCTTAGTATGATGTATTAGTTTTCTCAATTCTGCCCTTAACCAGCTCATGGAGTTTTTGAATCTCCTTTACTCTTATTGCTGCATCCGCACTTGGTTTCTGGTCTAAGGGTCTTGGACTAAGGTCAAGGGGACTTAGGGGATCAATTCCATAGACCAACTTGAAGGGAGAAAGACCAATGGTCGTGCTTGGTGCCTTGTTGTATGCAAACTCAGCATGAGGCAAGAGCAAATCCCAAGCTTTGGCATGAGGTTTAATTAAAGCCCTTAGGAGAGTGCCTAGGGTTCGATTAGTCACCTCAGTTTACCCATCAGTTTGGGGGTGAAATGTGGTACTATACATGAGTTTAGTACCAAGCTTCTTTCATAAGGTAACCTAGAAATGACTTAAAAACTTTGTATCCCTATCAAAAACAATGGACTTAGGGATACCATGTAATCTGGTTACCTCTTTGAAGTACAATTTCGCGATGTGTGTAGAATGATTGGTTTTGTTGCATGGCATAAAATGAGCCATCTTTGAAAATCTGTCTCCCACCACAAATATGAAATCTTTGTTCCTTTGGGTCTTAGGTAAACCCAAAATGAAATCCATGCTCAAGTCCTCCCAAGGCAAAGAAGGAACTGGAAGGGGTGTGTATAAGCCGTGGGGAAGAGAATGACTCTTGGCATATTCCACATCTTCTTAGGATGTCTTGAACATCTTTCTCTATTCCAAGCCAATAATAGTGTTCCCTTAACATAGTTAAGGTCTTGGATTCACCAAATGCCCAGGCAAAGAACCACCATGCACTTCTCTAATCAAGAGCTCACGGGTGCTACACTTTGGAATACACAACCGCATTCCCTTGAACAAATAGCCCTCTTTGACTAAGAAATCCCCCTTGGGGTGCTTTAGGTAGACAGAATACAATTCCCCAAGCTCTTCATCATCAGCACACAAATGTTTTATATGCTCAAAACCAAGAATAAGAGTGTCCAACTGAAAGAGGAGGAGATACCACCTAAATAATGCATCGACACCTTGATTTAACTTTCCAAACTTGTGCTTGATTGTAAAGTGAAATGGCTGGAGGTACTCAACCCATTTAGCATGGCGTGAATTTAACTTGCGTTGGCCTTGAATATACTTTAAAGCCTCATGATCAGAATGCAAAATGAACTCACTAGCCATAAGATAATGGCTCCAATGCTCAATACACCGAACAATAGCATAGAATTCCTTGTCATAGGTGGAATACTTCCTTCTTGAATCACATAACTTCTCACTAAAGAAGGCTAAAGGCTTGCCTTCCTGAGTAAGAACTCCTCCTATACCAACACTAGATGCATCACACTCAACTTCAAAGACTTTCTCAAAGCACGGCAAAGTTAGAACAGGTGCTTGAGTTAACCTTCTCTTTACTTCCTTAAAGGTAGCTTGGGCTTTAGGGGTCCATTGGAAGGACATCCCCTTAATCACCTCTGTTATAGGAGCCATAATAGTGCTGAAGCTCCTAATAAACCTCCTATAAAAGGAAGCTAATCCATGGAAATTCGAACATCATGTATGCTTTAGGTTAGAGGCTATGAACAAATTGTTTCTAACTTGCTCTCATCTGCCTTTATACCTTCTCTAGAAACAATATAACCCAAGAATGTAACCTCATGAGTGAAAAAGGTGCATTTCTTAAGGTTACCAAACAACCTCTCATGTTCAAGAACAAGCATGATCTGATTGAGATAATCTTGATGCGTTTGCTCGTCCTTAGAATAGATCAGAATATCTTCGAAGTAAACTACCACAAACTTGTCAATGTAAGGCTTGAATACTTGATTCATTAGCCTCATGAACATACTAGGAGCATTAGAAAGACCAAAGGGCATGACAAGCCACTCATATAAACCTCCCTTTGTCTTGAATGCCGTTTTGCATTCATTTCCCTCTCGGATTCTAATTTGGTAGTATCCACTTCTAAGATCGATCTTTGAAAACACTTTAGAGCTATGTAGCTCATCGAGCATATCCTCAAGTCTAGGTGTGGGATACCTATACTTGATTGTGATTTTGTTTATGGCTCTGCTATCCACACACATTCGTTGGCTACCATCTTTCTTAGAAACCAACAAGGCAGGTATGACACAAGGGCTTAAAGACTCTCGGACAAGCCCTTTGGACATTAACTCTTCCACTTGCCTTTGGATCTCCTTGGTTTCCTTTGGGTTCATCCTATAAGCTGGCTTATTAGGGAGGATAGAACCAGGAATGAGATCAATATGGTGTTGGATATCTCTTTTAGGAGGTAACCCTGTAGGTATCTCCTCAGGAAATAA
>JACYFF010031959.1:87737767-87748313 GCA_017589665.1 Selenicereus undatus
ATATCTCTTTTAGGAGGTAACCCTGTAGGTATCTCCTCAGGAAATAAGTGATTGAAATGGTGTATCAAAGTCTTAGCAAAGGGGTGGCTAGGTAGGGGAGTTTCTAGTTCCTCTTGGATGTTTAAGATCCACTCTTTAAAAGCTTTAAACTCATGATATAAGGCCTTTAAAAGAGGTTCACTAAAATATAACAAACAACCAGAATGCTCAAGCTTCTTTGTGGGTTTGCTTTTGTGGAGCTCAGATGGTGACAAAGGTACTAAGGTAATCTTCTTTCCTCCTTTTGAAAAGGAGTATGTATTCAGAAACCCATTATGCATCACCTTCCTATCGTACATCCAGGGTCTACCCAACAAGAAATGGCATGCATCTATGGGGATAACATCACACCGTAGCTCATCTTGGTAGTTCTTACCAATAGATAAAGAAATGAGGCACATGGAGTTAACTTGTAATCCCTTGCTTTGGTTTAACCATTGGCTGTTGTAAGGATGGGGGTGGGTCATGGCTTGCAAGCCTAGTTTCTCAATCATGCTGAGAGAAACTACATTGGCAAAACTCCCTCCATCTATGATCAAAGAGCAAACCTTGTCTTGAACTGTACATCTAGTATGAAAGATGTTATCTCTTTGCTCTTTTGCTCACTTCTGGCCATTCAAGACTCTTCTTAAAACCAACATCTCACCCTCATCTGCTTCCTCCTCAACCTCCTCTAGGCTCTCCTCAAGATTCCCCTCAATTTCTCCTTCAATCTCCTCCTCAATCTCTTGCTCGTCCACGACTCTCCATTCAGCTAGCATGATCACCTTTCTGTTTGGACAGTCCGAGGCTATATGTCCTAATCCTTGGCACTTAAAACACGTTATTGTGCTCATAGGATTGGGATTGGGTCTAGTTGGAGGTGGTTGGCTCTTTTGTGGAGTTGGGGTTCTTTGTGGATTGGATGGGAAATGATTTGTGGGCTTAGGAGGTAGGTTAGAACTCCCCTTGTTAAAAGGGTTGTTCTGGGGTGGAGGTTTGCTGAACTCACATTGAAAGGGCAGTTTAGCCTTCTTTTTGTTAAGCCATTAATCATGCATCATTTTATTAATTATTTTTTATTATATTTTACACATTATTGCATCTAATTTACGCTATTTTCATATATTTTTCAGGTTAGGCATTGTTTTAATAAAGAGGAGAAAACGAGTGTTGAGGCTCGGGTTTTACATGATTGGATAGAAGACGGTCCAAAAATGATAATTATGAAGATATTGTCTGGGCTAGGATTTCAAGAGTTTGAGAAGAGCTAGAAGTCTTGAGGGAGAAGAAGTTTAAGGAAGAAAGGAAGAAGGAAACCCTAGTTACTAACCCTAATCACACCCCTCCTTTCCTCCCTATGTATATGTTCATCCCATCACGCCCAACCCTTCGATCACGCTTCCTTCTCACGCAGCCCTTCATCTTCTTCCACCAACACCATCATCATCAATCATCCTACATCACCAACCCATCCCATATGATCACCTCTTCCTCTTTATCTCACCACCATCATCACGCTTGACCATCATCTAAAAACCCCACGCCTACCTACGATCCCAGGGCAAGCCTACTTCCTCACCAAAAATCAACCACACGCAGCCTTCAAGCAGCACCATCAGCCACGGCAATCCGATATCCCTCACAAACCCATGCAGCTACCTCATCTCTTCCATGCATAACCCATCTTCTTCCTCCAAAGCCACGCCTAACCCCATTCCCTCATGCTCCACGGCTGCTTTCACCACTAGAATCAGTCCATGCCTAATATATTTCTCACGGCCCACTCCTTCTTCGCCAGGATAATCTTCATCATGCCATCCATCCTTTTTTTGTTTTTAGTTTGTTTTATTTTGTTTAATTTTAGCTGTTTAGTTTATTGTTAAATATGAACTATTTGGGTGAATTTTGTGATTTTACTTTTAATATGAGTGAGCAATTTTTTTATGCTTAGTATAATCTTCTTGAAGCCATGCTAAATTTACTATTTTGAAACAAGTCTTATGCTTTATTGCCTAGTTGATTCATATTCATGATTCTATAGCGATTAGCGTTTATCATTTATGATATTCGTGTTAAATTAATTAGAATGCATGCTAGTTAGTTTAATACGATTTCGATTGATAGTTTAGAAGACTATAATACTTAAAAGTTGTAGTCTTTTATGCTTAGGTATCACTCTAATTAATCACGGATGGCTCAAACCCATCTCTTTTAATTAGGTAATCGCTTTAGATCTTTGTTAAATCGATTTGCCGGTAAATTGGTTACAAAGTGTTAAATGATATTTTTCTAATTCTTAATGCTCTAGTTTGATTAAACTTTTGCACTGGTGTAAAGGTTGTTAAATTAGTAGGGTTTACATTAGGGTTGGACCTAATTAAACTAGAATTTAAGAAAATACGGGGAAGAATCGCTGGTGGATGTCTTCTACAATTTAACTCATGAATGAAATTAACTTGTGTGTTAATGATAAATATTAATTTGCACGGTGGATTGAGATTATACTAAGTATGCTTCATAAATTTGACAACTTTTGATCATTATTTGTTACTTAGAGTTAACTTGATTAGTTTATTAATTTTTGTTCTATTTTTATTAGCTTCAATATAATTTCAACCAACCCCCCCAAAAAAAATTATAGTCTTTTAGGAGTGTCTAGGTAATTTTAGATAGTTTAGATTTTGATTTTTAGAGTGGTTATAATTTTAGATTGATTTATATTCAGTTTTAGTATTTAATTACCAGTTTGTTAGAAATTAGACTAAAAATAGTTATTTTTATTCTTTTTCTATTTTTATCAGTTCTTAGAATTTATATAGTGTCCTAGTCTGCCCATATTTAATTTCGTAATTTGTGGAAGTTATTTGATCATTTTTCAGAATTATTTTATGAAAATGATATGTGCAGGTTTTTAGGTTATTAATTCTGAAAATTTCACCTTTAATTGTTAATTCACGATTATTAGGTATTGTTAAGTCTAAAAAATTGTGTCCTAGAATTAGGGCAATTTTCTTGATTATTTTCGGATTTATATTTATGCAGATTATTTTATTTCTAATTTCAGATTTAATATTCTGCATTGATATTCTATGGTAATTTCCTGATTTGATTTTTTTGAAATTATTTGGATACAATTGAGCAGTTATAAGCTTATATACCTGAAGAATAATATTTTACATTACTGGTTGACATTTTTAATATTTATTTTCTGATTATTATTTGTTGTTTTGATTTTTAATTAGAATTTCAGTTACTATTTTGTTTTTACTTTTCTAGATTATTTAGGAAAGCTTTTTTCTGTTTTCTTTCCAGAATATAATCCAAAATATTTAGGAGCATCATTGGGTGTTTTTCCAGATTTTTATTCATTAGATTTTAATTATTTTAGAATTATTAAGATTAGATTTAATAAATTGGATTAGTAAAATCATTTAGGATTGAGCTAGCCTTTTTAAAACAATCTTTCCTTGTGGATCGATCCCTACTTCCCTATGCTATAAAAAATATTTAATAACCAAAGTAGTGGTTAAATTTGTAGCTCTCGACAAGCTTTACACTTTTGCTGCTCAACCTTGTAAGCAAGGACACATACATCATTAAAGGTGGTGTATTGTTGTAGTTCAACTACGCTAGCATACTTAGGATCAAGGCCTCCTAAGTATCTAACTATACTTTGTTCTTCTAGCTCTTGAATATCACACTTGATAATGAGTTTCTCAAACTCAAGTGTGTATTCTTCAACATTAAGGCCACCTTGAGTAAGATTGTGGAACTAAGAGTAACAATCTTGGATGTAGGTGGGTGGAAGAGACCGTGACTTAAGCTTAGCTTTCATCTTCTCCCACGTTCTGATCTTGCTTTTTCTACATCTAACCCTTTTGGCACAAAGGTTAGTCCACCATAAAGAGGTGTACTTCCTTAGCCTAAGGGCCACTAGCTTGACCTTCTTGTCATCAGGAATGTCTTTATACTCAAAGACTCTCTCCACCATATGGATCCACTCTAGAAACTCATTTGGATCCAACTTGCCTTCAAATTCTCGAATCTCAACTCTAAAATCATTAAAGTTGGCTTGAAATCTAGGCTCCATTATGGTCCTTCTTGGTGTTTCATCCTCACTAGATGAACTCATAAGATTACTTGCATCTTCTTCGTCTCTTTGAATAAACCGGGTAGGTTCCTCATTGATCTTTTGCGTCTGTTTTAGGAAAGTACCAAGTTGTTTTCTTAAGTACTCATTTTGACCCTTAAGTTGCTGATTAGAACTCTTAAGTTCTTGATTGCAAACGGAAATATCATCGTTGCTCTTCAAGACATCATCAAGTTTCTCTTCTATACTCAAGCTAGTACTCATGGTGTAACCGGCTTGATTGTAGAACAGAATCAAGGCTTGTGTTTGGGACTGTGTTAGGAATGGAACGAGAAGTGTGGGCGAGTATACTAGGTCAAGAAGAAACTCAGCTCTGAAACCAAATATGATGTAAAGCTCAAAGGAAACAACTTACACTCAAAGGAAAGCAAAAGAACAAGAGAAGAACTCACAGCCTTAGCTTGAACTCAATGCAATCCGAAACTAAAAATGAGTTTGAGATAGAACTAATTTTGAATCTTGGATACATAAAACACCACCAAGACCAAGGTTAGGGCCCCTAAGCTTGATTAAGATACAAAAATCACCACTTAAACAAGTTTAGGACTATACTCGATCACCACTCTAATCGGCCACAATTAGAGATAAGTAAGTTTAGTGTTTTGTTTTCAAGGAGCAAAGCTCTCTTTTCTCTCTTTTAATTCGCGAAATCTGATTACAAAATGATAGTACATAGTCCCTTATACACTAGCAAGCAAGCATGCAAGCAAGCTGCTCAAGCCTAAGAAGCGAGGTTCCTTCATGATTAGGAAACCTCCTAATATGGCTTAGTTCACGGTTATACTAACTAGTTTCTAGGCTTAATCATTGTTAATTACAACCATTGAACCTATTTAATCTCAAAGACTAAATTTAAGCTAGATACTAAGCAAGTAATTAAGCAAAAAGGCAGCTGAGCATGTGAAGGAGAAAACAGAAAAGCTGCTTGGTCCCGGTTACTCTTTACGGCAGGCTAATGGTTTTGTTTCTGCCTTTCTGTCCTTGCTTCCCATTGGATAACGAGGTGGTTGCTTCATGAGTGTGTCTAGCATCCTTCTAACTACTTATTCATGTAGTTAGACAAGGATTGGACATTGGAAAGGACTTCAACCACCAAATGCACCAATTAGGTGCAACCGGACAGTAGCTGGCAGATTGCAGGCTCTGATTGGAGGCCACGTTTCTTAGGCAAAACCTGGGCATGATTTGGCTTTTCATACATGGTTAGAAAGCTTAGGATTTCTTGTAGCTCCTCCATGTGGAATCACACGTTTTGGAGTTCATTTGCCCAGCAAAAACCCTAGAATACTCAAACTGGTCCAAACCAGGTTTCAGCCTACACTGTTTGGAAAAAATACCTGGTTCTTCAACTTTCACTTGACTTAACTTGATTTAATCACTTCAAACAGGTAGTTAGCATCTTGGGAACCCAAGATATGCAAAAAATTTAGGACTTAAACCTCATGGAGGCCTAAGTAATTAAGAACGCAAAACCAGGTTTAAAAACTGACCTGTACCCAGTAGCTTCTGTTTGTGTTTCTAGCAAAAGGCGAGCGATCCTTCAAACTTATGACCTTGTTCTTGGACCTTCTGGACTTGTATGATCATGATCAAGGTCTTGGCTAGGTAGGATTCCATCAGGGCCCAACAATTTTATAAGTTGAAATAGGCCCTTAACTGTGGTGCATTGACATGGTGGATGTACTCTTATAGCTCCAACTCTCTACTTTTTACTATTTCCATGTAATTGAGAGTTGTTCTTGCTAGTTTGATAAGCAACTTTGTGCTCTAATGAGGTTTGATTTGAGTAGCACCGTTCAGCTTGATGTGTAGTGGCTAATGCTCTAGGCCTCTACTTGAACGAATTTCAAGAGGCTATAGTTTAGGTGTACTTCTGCACCTGACGTGGTATAATCGTTCCTTTCTATTTTCACTTTTTATTTTGCTTTCTTTTGTATATATTTGTTGCTTTGTTTTATTTTTATTATTTTCTTTTTGAGTTTAGAGTCTAGTCATTTTTCTTTCCTTTTGCGTCTTCTTTACTTTTGTATATACATTTTTATTTTAAAATTTTATGTTTTCCTTCACTCCTAATGAGGACATTGTAAGATTTAGATGTTGGTTTAGGGAAACTTATTTCAAAAAAGGAAAAAAATGAAGAAATTGGAAATTAAAAAAATGAATTTTTTTTAAAAAATTCAAAAAGATTTTTGTTTTGTTTTGGGAAATATATATATGCTATTCAAATTGACCATGTTCTCTTGTACCTTAGTATTAGGTTGTATATAGATGTTGTGTGCATGATAGAACTTAGTCCAAAGTGCGATATTTATATACAATCCTAACCCACGATATTTTTTGAAAGCAAGCTTGACTTTGGTAGATAAACCCGTGAGATTTTGAGCCTTAAAGACTAATTCATCCTTTTTAGTCTCATTTTTCTTTCCTATGTGGCTCTTCCATGATTACATCTCTAGAACTTGTTTTGATTCTTTTCGAAATCACATTTATCATATGCATTATGATAATATGATAAAGCCATTCATTTGTTTGAAAGCCACATAGCCAAATCGCCACCCTAATTTGAAATGTTAACGTTTGCTAATCCTTTGAATTTTGACTATTTTGATTGATCATAAACCCTTCATTTTAGCCCTTGGCCTAAATACATTTCATTTACCTAAGCCAAATCTAGTGGCGACACTTTAATATTTTGTGGGTAGCTTTTGGGTATTTTATATAATTGGTGGTTGATTTTGATTATATGATGGGATGTATCATTATGACCATTTGGAAATAAAGTTGTGTTATTTTTTTACATACCCTTCATTTATTTTCTTAATGAAAAAAGCAAGAGAAACAAACAAAAAGGAAAAGAGTTTCCAAGGAAAAAGATTGAAAAAACAAATTGGAAAATTTTTCAAAAAAAGTTCAAAAAGAGTTGTGAATAAGAGTGTTTGGCATGAAATGTTATCATTGTATATACTCATTTACAGTGGTCCATTTTTGAGGGGTGCACTTTATTGTGTTATAAGTTTTGAAAGTGTGTGCTTGTTATCATTGTTGGAAGGATTTGATTGCTCATTAGCTCCTTAGCTTTTAGCTCCTTATTTCCCAAATCATTTGTCCCTCTCCTATCCATTAATCCTTAGCCCTACTACAACCTTTTTAAGTCCTCTTGATTATTGTGCTACATATTGCATTTTAGTGGTGGAGAATTGAGAATTTTAGCAAGCCCATGGTACTTTCTTCGATTGGAAGAAGAATTGAATGAACTTTGTCATATCTTAAACACATGAGCGGGAGTGTTCCACATGTCCCTAAAGTGAGGTTCTACTAGCCGAACTTATATATATTTTCTAAATGGATCATCGGTGGGGATTGAGAATTTCTTGATGTGTGCATTGTGTTTATGTGTGATCTAATGCTTATGTTATTTGAGTGGTGTGATCGACTGGAATGTGTATATATTTTTCCCCAGTGTTGTGTATATACTTTGAGGAAAAAAAATCAAAAAGATGTTCTTTACATAGATTTTGTGGGTATATATTCTACAAACACTCACGAGACCTTACTCGTCCACTAGAAGTAACCTAGGGGTTTAAAGGGCTTGCTGCATATGCTAACTGCAACCGTGATTCCTATGAAAGTGAGTCAGGATTCTATTTTTTTCTAGGGGTTTTAGTTTTAGTTTACTCAATGGTGAGCAAAATTTAGGTGTTGGGGTATTGTTTAATCAGAAATTATGACATTTATACCCTTTTATTATCTAATATTTGCTCAAAATAAATTATTAAATTAGGATTTTAATGTGTTTTTATTTATTTTGTAGGAATTTGGAAAACTTGAGAAGATGAATAAATTTCTTGAAAACATTATATCAAAAAGATGATTGGATCATGTAGAAGAAAAGAAAAAAGGATACAAGCAGGCCCCGTGACCCACTGGCCTAGGCCCCGCGCTTTGCCTAGTCTAAGGCCCAGCTTCTTTAGCTCTCTTCCTTTAATTCCTTATGCATGTTCTCTTATTGCTTGTCGAAGCTCAATTCACCCCCATCCTTTCGTAAGCCAACACTAGTCGCGGCCTCTCCCTTCTTATGCCTTTCTCTTTTTCGGGGGCCCAGTCCAAGGCCTCCCCCCATATTCTCAGTTTCTCTCCTTCTGTCTCTCCATATGGGCCTCTTCTTCCCAGGCCCAACGCTAACCAGACAGACCCAGCCCCTCCCTTACTTAATAAACCACACGTGAGGCACGTGACGCCTCTCCACACACCTCCTGCTTCTCTTCTTCCTCGTTTCCCATACCAGAAAGCATGAGCACTTATGCCCCTTCGTCCTCCTCACTCCTCCACTTGCCATAACTCACAACTTTACCTCTCTCTTTCCACTCCTTCAATCACCTTTAATTGACACTAGCCGTTACTCCTACCTCCCTCATCATTATCTTAATTCGTTTCATTAATGGGATTTAACAGTTTAGTTACAAGCTTAGGTTAAAATCAAGTTTAATGGAGGCAATCAAGAAGAACGGACTAGAGGCAGTTATTGTTGGTGATAGCAAAGGAATTGGGGGACGACAACATAGCTTAAAATTTTCTTTTCAATTTTGTTCAAAGCCCTTTCTTTTCAGATATGAAACTATAACACCCTGAATGAGAATAATAGAACTCTAGGTCTTCAATTTGCGCGTGAAGATTTTAGTTTGGTTTTGAATTCCAAATACTTGGTTCAAGAACTTTATAATTTAGGTTTTTGGCTGTGTATTGCCCTGTTTTGGTTTGGTTTGGTTTGTGTTCTTTTTCCTGGCATTGGGTTTCTTTCTCTTCTCTGTTTTACAATTTACTTCTGTGGTTTGGTTTGTGTGCTAATTCCAGCCAGTTTTGGGCTCTGTTATGCCTTGATTCTCTGATGTAGTCTGACTATAACTCTATTATCTTCATTCGGGATAGATTGCTATAACTTCTACTTCCATTATGGCTCAAGTTTTGCCATGTTTTGTTGATTTTGTCTTGCTCCAATTGACTATTCTTCACTTTCCCTTTCCCCCATTTGTAACTATTATGTTCGATTCGCTTCCATTTTCGAAAAGGGCTGTAGATTTGGTTAGCAAATGTAATAGCAAGCAATTGGTTATACACTTTTTTATAATCAAGGATTTTATTTCTAAATTCAGTCATTGTATGATTGTGTTTGAAATGAATATGGAGTAGTAATTAGTGAGGTAATTTCATATTTCATCCCTTTGGACCGACACCTGTAAGCACCACAACGATAAAACCATACATTTGTGGAAAACTACAACAGTTACTGCTAGACTTTAATCTTTTTGGGTGAAATGGGTCCATGACATTTATCCTCAAAGGCCAAAACATTTGTGGCTATGAATGCAAACCAAGTACAAGTTGGTATTGGAGGAAGATCATGAAGCAAAGAGCTCACATCCAAGAATTGTTTGGCCAGGTTAAGTGCCAATAGCTTGACCTTAAACAAGGTATATATAGCATATCATAGGCCTATAAAACTATCCTAATACACAAGCCTTTGGTTTCTTGGCATAACCTAGTCTGACATTGACTGAACATTCGAAGACATGCATTTTGTTTACAGTTGGTTATGAAAAGAAGAATGTTAACTGAAGACAGACTGAAGCAGTAGCTCCCCAATGTGGATGAGACTTGTATTTTGTGTAAGGGTCTTGAATCAATTAACCATCTTTTCTTTAAATGACCTTTTGCCTATCAGTTGTTGAATCACTTAACTACGCTATACTGTAGTGAAGATGGCAGACATGAATGAAACCATTGGCTATCTAAAGGCGGGATAAAAAGACCATAACAAGCAATGACATTTCCTCTGATTGTACTATTGCATCTTATATCTAGGAAGAGAGAAATGCACGACTATTTAGACAACACAAACATACTGTCAACTCGATTACAAAGAAGACTAAATGGGAGCTGAAAATTGAACTTGTTAATAGGAAAAATACCTTTAAGAGATGGGTAGATAGAATGCAACTCCAGCTTTGGGTATGCCCAAAGTTTTCCTTTTGTGTGTGTGTGAGTATACATATATATATACATAAATACATACATACATTCATACATACATATATATATATATATATATATATATATATATATATGTATGTATATGTATATATATATATGTATGTATGTATACACACACACACACTAATGTGATTCCTTGCTCTTTACCTTTAAAAAAAACTCTTAATCACTTTTGTAGATATGCTAGTTTTTATTTACTTATAGGTTTTGAATGATTTTATATGAAACATGAGTAAATCTTATTTAGGGGCCACTTTGTCTTCTCAATCTGCAATTTCATGGATATTACAAATATTGAACTAAAATTCGACGCTCAACTTTTTAAAA
>JACYFF010031959.1:87748323-87808012 GCA_017589665.1 Selenicereus undatus
AAGATGCTTCTCCCCATTCTGATCTAGTACTCATACTTCTTAATAATTGGGGTTTTATGGTTATTTTATCATTCTCATCAATTTTTATCACATTTTTCTTATTGATTTTTGTAGGGTTAGCAAAGGTAGATATCCATGAACGATCAATTTTTATCTCTTGTGGATTGAATTTCATCCTCTGAATCTTTTGCATAGGGTTAGGACTTTTAAATTTTTCTTCCTCTATCATTGTGACCTTAACTTTTGAGTCTATAGTATTATCTAATTTATAGATAATTTTTCAAAATATCCTTAATGGATATCCTCCTCTTTTCATATCCATTTCAACTGTTTTTATCTTAATGGATATGAAGTTTTTAGCAAACTCATCCGTTAGACTCACATAATATCCAGGTCGACAATTGAATCCTACCGAGCTATTATGTAAATTGGTCTTAATTCTTGTGATAATTTGATTATTAAATTTGGTATGCCTAATTTCACAGAGCAAAGCATAAAGATCAATATCTTTGCCATAATATTATAATAGAGTAATGTGAACTTGGAAACTTCCAACATGGATATATCGATACTTTCTATCTTTGTTATGCATAAGAATGTTTTCCCAGTTAATGAGATTAACTTCCCCAATGTTATACTCACAATCCTTTATCTCCATAGCTCCTTCCATCATTTCGCAAACATACTTGCTTTTTAATTGAAAGATGGATTTTTTATCGATCATGTCTTTTTAGATTATGGGAAGAACTCAATCTCCTTTTACTTCTTCGTTATCATTGTCTACAACAAACTCCTCTCCTTGAAGATCACCAATACTGATTGAGCCACTTTCCATCATATAACTTGTTTCTTCATAATCGCTTTCTTCATATTCATTGTCAAAGATAATTTCAACAATCCCTTTGTTGTTGCTTAGGGCCATGTTTAATGTCTCATCTTCACTAAGCTCAACATAATCTAGGCTACCCAAGGTTTTAATAATCTTGTTATTCTTCTTATTTTTGCATTCATTAGCATAATGCTCTACTTCTCCGCATGCCTAGCATTTGCAGTTGTTTTTCCCTGTAGGACAATAAGCTGTTTTCCTAAAAAAATTTCATTTTTTAGGACTTGATTTGTTATAATATTTTCTTCTATATTTCTCTCCACTTTGTTTATTAAAGCTATTTTTCTTATAAAATTTTCTTTTTCTTCTCCTTTCAGATTCTTTTCCCCATTGGTGAGGTGAATTCCAACAAGTTAGAAATTGATTCTTAATTTTCTTTTACTTTTGGAGATCAAGACATTGATCATTGACCTATTTTCTCAAATAAGAGATTCTTGACCCAAGGGTATCAATGACATCAGCATGTTCAAGCCATGCAATATATTTTTCATTAATTATGAAATTTATTGGATATGGCAATTTGTTATAGAACATACAAAGATTAGTTTCATTATGTCCAATTTTGTAATAATATTGACTAAATTCAGCAATATAATTTTTCAGATATCTCATATCCCATAATTCTATATTATTAATCTTTTGTTGCCATTCTCTTGCCTTTTCTTCAGAATCGAGTTTAGCTCCAACAAATACAGTTTCAATTTCCTTACATAAATTTTTGAACATTGTAGCTGGTGCTTCCATCATTCTTAATGTATTTTTACCATTTTCATTTAATGAATCATACCAGTCAGCTACAGTGCCCAAGAAACTATGTTCAATGTAATTTATAAAATTTACAACAGTCCATGTAGTGTTAGGTTTAACACACTATTCATGCCTCTTTTCCAATGTTCAAATATTTCTTCTCTATTACGAGCTCTATCTATGTTTAAGATATATCCCGTTTGACTAATTGAAGTAAGGCAGCTTCTTCAAAGGTTGTAGTTTTCCTTGGGATGAACCCAAAGGAAAAATTAGATGTACATCCTGTTGGAACGTATCTAGGTCTTGTAAAATGAGTGTTTCTTCTAGAAAGTTCACCGAATTCCTCAGGCTTGGGAATAACATTATTAACCAGATTGGTCTCTATTTTATTTAAGTCGAGTTCTTCTCCAATTTCATTATTCTCATCTTCAATAGTCATTTTACCATATTTTTAATCCAGTTTTCTTCTGATTTCTTCTAATGGTAACGCATTCACATCTTCTAGTTTAATAAGGTTTATCTGTTGATATATTTCTTCTTCTAATTGGACATTATTAGTCTCTTCATTATCATCAGATAATATGTCTTGTTTATCACTAATGGCGCTCATGATCTTGTTTGATTCTTCTGGATTTTGTTCTTTTTCAAACATATTTTGTAGCTCTTCAAGAGTATATTGCTTATACTCCATCTTCTTCTTCTGTTTCAGTCGATTTTTCACCTAAATTTTCTCCAACTTCTTTTTGGATTTTTATATAATGCAAAGGAAATGATTTTTTGATTTTTAGATTTTGAAAAGGATATTTATGCTAAAATGAAGTACTAATACAGAAAGTAGATTTTTCACTATGTCTAACTTCATTAACTAGAGAAAAGTGGATTACAGATAATTGCTTCTTAAGCTCCTTGACTTCAGTCTTAATTTTTGCTAATTCTGCTTTTAATTCTAAAACTATATCAGTGATATAGTTTAATTGAGGTGATATTGGAGAAAGACCTTCCAGTGAGTGAATAATATGTGAATAATTTGGTCCAGGGCAAGTAGGTGATGATTCTAGCATTAATCACAGTTAATCACAATTAGTTAGCTTAATTAATCATTAATTAGCTAAATAATCTTAATTATTTTTGGTCACGTGGCTCTGATACCAATTGAAAGAGGACATCAAGTAGTACTTATGAGCAAAAAACCACATGCACAATTTTTTATTTTTCGAAAGTAAGTTTTTAAGGATTTGGGTCAGATGTGCAAATATAAGAAACTTAGGGGCCTAAGTGCAATTTTAAAAAAAGATAAGTTTGGTCGACTTTGGTCCCAAAAAATGTTTACGTAAAGTTGGAGGGACTAGTAAATATTTATCAGAAAATGCGGGTTTGGAAAATTATTTTCCCCAACCTCGATGGTCCAAAAGATAATTTTTTTCGTCTTTAAATTTATATAATAATATGATGATATGAGTAGTTAAAATTTTTTTTAGAGAGAAATGAACATTGAAAGTTTTTAACCTGTTCTTTAGTGAAAAGGGAGGAATTTTATTAATCCATCAAATCAATTTCCACCAAGGAGGTGATCCCTAACAGAAAGTTACAAGTGAAAAATTATTCACCCCCACTACTTAGACATAGTTTAGTCGCAGGGTGCAGTATTGTATCCCCCCTCTACTTTTTCATATGACTTATCAAGAATAATAAGAAACATGAAACAAAGCATGTAATATCATTTACTATCATGTCCATGTTGACATCCCTCAAGTTCATATTGCAAACTAGAGATCAATGCAAGTGAGTTAGTTAAAATGACCATCCTTTGGAGACTCAAGTCTTTCGCAAGTTATACACTAAACTTGGCAGCTTCTGCCTCGGCCACCTCTAATTGTCCATGTCATCTCTCTCCTTCTTACACACACCACTACCAACTTTTCCCTCTCATCTCAAATTACACAGCCTCGACCCACTACTTTTCTATCCAAAAACACAATATCAATATTAGTCTTAAACATTTCCACAAGAGGAGGACACCAAGACTCAAAAGAGGCGGTCTTATCCTAGTTTGAGCTCATATAGACTTGAGTATAGTCCTTTTGCCAACTCTTTGTACCCATGAGCCAATTTACTGACATCAGGAGAACCATTATTAAATATAATATCATTCTAGTCCACCCAGCTAGCCTATGTCGTTGCCATGAGATCAACAAATTTATCTTCACTAATCTTCTCAAAAATCCACTGAGCTCATGCCACAAAGGAGACTTTGAGGGCTTACTAGATAAGTTGGGGTAAATAAGTAATACTCTGAGCATTACTCAATTTCTCAAAACAGAAAAGGTGCATTGAGGGAAGCACCGCTTTTGTCTGGCATAATACCCACGCTTACTCTTTAATAAAAGTTTTACCTTTGGGAAAGTGTAAAAAGACCACACCTTCCTCCACCAACAGTTATCAAGTCCGTCTGTATTGGCTATAGACAATTCCACATGGCCCAACATACCAAGCAATAAGCTGACTTCAATGTAAAAATTAAAAACCATTACATAGCCACCAAATTTGGACATCAGGTGGCAACCTTTAACTTAAAAGGATACTTGAAACAATATCAGCCTCTTCCTTAGGTAAGAAGGCAGCTACCTTCGCAACATTCCACTTAGCAGCCTTTTCCACCATTTACTCAACGATCTTAATCTCTAAAGCCATGTCACAATCCCATTAAGGTCCTTTTATGTTCAACTGCAGGAGGGAACCGCTCATTCCTTCATACATTGGTATGTTGTTGTCCATATCCTCCATCTTAGACTCTCCTTCAAGGGACTTTTTGCCTCACATATGCTACACCATATGTAACTAGGATTGCCACCTATGTTTGAATTCCGGAAATTCATCTTCCTGAAAATTTTGGCTTTTAGCACAGGATGCAAAAGAGAGAAATCATTCACCATGATTCACCAAGCCTACTTTGTAACGAGCAAGAGTTAATGGCTTTCAAGTTCCTAAAGCAAGTCCCTTCTATAATTTTAAGGATCATTAAAAAATTCCATGATTTCTAATGAATTTTCTACTTCCTGCCCTAAGCATCCCAACAAAATTTGGCTAGCATTAAATAAATTTCTTCCATATAAATGTTTGGTAGTTTAAAAACACTCATAGTGTAGTCACAAACTAAATAAGATCTCCTCATCCAATTTTGACAAAATTTTCTCTTCTACCCTTGTGGCCTTTTACAAATCCTACCCTTGATAAAAGCAAAAACAACTTTTTTTGATTTCACGATAATGGTAGGCAACCCCAAGTATTCCTCTATACGATTGTACATGTCGAACCTACAACATTGTCTTGATTGGAGGCCTTATCTCATGGTCAGCATTGCAATTGAAGACAATTTCAATTATATCAAACTTCACACGTTGCCTAAATGCTTACTCATAGACCTCAATGATTCTAGCAAACTTCTTGACACTCCCAAAGATTGATCCTTCAAAATAAAACAATTTTGTTGGAAAAGAAAAAGAGTAGAATCCAGAGTCCTGTCATACTTATTGTTGTATCTATATCACATTAGCGCTAGCTGGCTTAGTCAATGGCGCTGAAAATGCATCTACAAACAAAATAAAGAGGTGGGGGGACTGGGTCACCCTACCAGAGCCCCATGTGTGGTAGAAACTTCCCATCACTCTTGCCATTAATAAAAATACCAAATGAGGTGCTAGCGAGGAATCTAATAGTTTTATCAACCCATGAAGTAAAGAATCCCATTTTCAACAATACCATTGGAGAAATTCCTACTCAGCACAGTCATACACCTTGTTTATATCTAGTTTCAAGGAAATAATCCCTTTCTTACCTCATTCATCCTTTTCATACTATGAAAGACTTCAAAGGACACCAAAGTGTGGTAAGTAATCTATCTTTTTCGGATGAACACGCTTTGCTGTTGTAAAATAACACAAGAGGGGACTTTCTTCAATCAGTGAGGAATAGTTTTAGCGAGGATCTTGTACAAAACATTGCACAAGCTTGTGGACTCGAATGTGTCATTGTCCTAGGTTGTTTGACTTTCGGAATTAACACTATATTTGTCTTGTTCTCCTCTGAGTTTATGTACCCTTGCAAATCCCCTTTACATATACATAGTAATCTCTTTCCCCATTATATACCAAAATATTTGACAAAAAGGAGTGTGAAAACCATCAGGGTCGTGAGCCTTCATGGGATGCATGTCATGCAAGATAATCTTAATCTCCTTCAGGTTTGGAAGTTTGTCAAGATCAGCATTATTCCTTATATTAAGCTTGACTTCAATTTCCCTATTGCTCATATTAAGCTTGGCTTGTATTTCCCTAAGGGCCTCCTCATGATTGGTTGGACTATTAGATGTAAACAAAATGGTATAATAGTCAACATTAACCTCCTTGATCTCTTGATTAGAAGCCCACTACTGGCTATTTTTGTTTTCTATCCATTTAATCCAATTCCTCCTTTTACAATTCGCCTTATGGTGTAAATAGGTGATGTTCTTGTCATCGTCTCTCAGCTCATTACTTCTAACTCAAATAAACTAAAAAGCTTTCTTCCTCCATACACAGAACATCAAGCTTTGAACATAGCTCCTTGCATTTAAAGATCATGGTTGCTGATGGAGGTGCTTTTTTGGTAGCTTTACGGGCTTTCACCGTGACTCAAATCTCTTGTTCAATAGAACCAAATTCCTCCTGCCCCCTGTTTCAAAACTTGTACACAACTAGGACTGGCAAAAATTTGGGTCCGGGTCGATTCATGTCCGGACAAATCGGACATTTGGACAAAAACTTCATACCCAGACCCTATCCGGATTATAAATCAGACACTCTAGCCAAACCTGGACTCGAACGCGAATATCCGATGTCCGGACCCGGTTGTCCGAATGTCTGAATTTGTGACATGATTTTAGGACATTCCGACAGAAATTTTGTGTGATCGAACCCAAATTCGATTTTTTAATGTCCGAACCCGATTGTCTGAATTTGTTTTTATAAAATTTTCTAAAGAATTTGGACTAAAATCACACATAAATGTAGTTATCTGATGTCTGAACCCGATTGTCCGAATTTGTCCAAACCCGAAACGGTTCAAAAATTCGTACAACCCGAACCCGAATGTCCAAACCCGAACCCGACCCGAATTTAAATTCGAACATGACCGGTTGTCCGAATTTTAAATTCGAACATAAATTTGGTGACCGTATGTGGTTTTTTCCTGGCCGGACAAATTCGGGTAATCGGGTCGGACAGATTTTTGCCAGCCCTATGCATAACTATTAATTTGCTCCAGATTTTTCAATCTGTAAATCCCTTCCACTTAGGCTTCATAAGGTCATAACAATCATCATTGGATAACCATGGGTTGAAAACGGAAATGTCTTTCATCATCTGCCTCATCCCAACTCTTAACATTCATTTTTAATATAATGGCTGCATGGTCGAATCTATAACGAGGGAAAGATGTTACCTCGCCATGGAATATGTAGCACTTCATCCTTCATTGATAAGAAAGATATCCAATCGCTCTCTGATAATTGTGTGTAGGTCGTTACCTCTTTCCTATGTGAACTGCTCCCCTAATATGTCGAGGTCCCACAGGACATAGTAATCAACCACGTACCAAAATGCCCCCATCATATACTCCCTTCCAGTAGAGCTTCTTGATCCTTAATTCACTTCATTAGCAACGGAGTAAGATGTTTATCTGAATTGTTTGGCCACGCATTTAAGCCAGTAACTCTCCACTTTGGGGTCCCCTCCTCGTCAAGGATACCTGCAAAGCACATATGTTGTGGCTACTGAATAATATTGACGTTAATGTTGCTCCCCCAGAACCCAATTCCATCAGATCTCCCATTACCCCCCAAACAAATCGCATCCTTGAAAACATTTTTTTTTTTTGATAATTTTGAGTTCACTATCATTGATCATTGCCTCCGTAATGGAGATAATGTTTAGGTGCTCCTTCCAACACATGATTGGAGCGCATCAACTGTCCAGGAATTATCCAGTCCCTAGTAGTTTCAACTTAAAATTTTCATTGTAGGGGGGGCTTGATAAGGCCTACCTCCTTGGCCACATAAACTAGCTTTGCATTATTGTTTTCTAACAGTGGGTTTAATGGCAAAGTCCACACAGTAACATGATGACAAAAGCTACTAACCTATAACAACTTATAAAAACCTTCCTTGTTTTAACAATATATATAATATAATATAATTCTATGATTTAAATAACTAGTATAGACCCGTGCTTTACAAGGAACATTTTAATATTGAGAAGTCTTTCTAAAATATTATAGTTTTTTGTTTGAATTGAAGTAATAATAGTTAAACATATCTACTTAACAACATATTTTACTTACAGTAATGCACTCATACTCTCAAAAATATGATTAAAGAAGACAAGGTTACGGACGTGAGTCATCGTTGTGTATTATATCTCACTAAACATTGTCACGAAAAAGAGAATAATCAAGATCTTGCATTTCATATGTTCTATTTCTCCTTAATGAAATTTGCCTTTTTATGACATATATAGTCCTTGATCAGAGAAGTGTAATGCTATAGTAGTGGAGAATTACCAAGTCTTTATATACAAAATCAACTGTATAACATATAAAGTCACTCTTTTTATACCAAAAGATCAAAAACTATTGTATTGTACGTCATTTGAAGTCATTGTTGTGTCCATACAAATGCAAGATATTGTAGGTCCATTTTAGCCCACACTCATCAATGCAAGCTTGAACACGTAAGCAATTGATCACTAATAGAACAACTTGAATACTTGACCACGTTAAGAGAAACACCTCTTTGTAATTGAAATAGTAGGTGTATAACTATTTCCAAGTGTTACGAACTCCTGCAAAGTACTTTGAAAAGAAGTCCGCCTCATAAAAAAATGTATTCTATAGATTGATTTCTCAACACTGCATGCACCATAAAGACGCTTATGTGAAGGACAAATTGTAAATGAAATTTAGGAAAGTAACCATAATGCAAAATCTTGATAAGTTTAGTAGAATATCATAGACATAAATTAAAAGGCAATGAAATAAATGGGGAAAAATTGCGCAATTGTATACAAACTTATCAAACATATATAAATTTTTTTTAAAGTAGTTACTGCAATTAAACCTCTTAATCTGCATCCCTTCCTCCCCCCCCCCCGGCCAAAAAAAATCCTCTACCTCAACTCTCTTGTCTGTTGATGTTGATCCTCTTATTGATCTCTTGTAGTGCTACTTATCCTCTACTTTGAAGTTGTAATTCACCTCCTTAATAAACGCGACTACTTATCCTCAACTTTATTTCTGGCGTCCCTCTTTGACAAGCCACCTGATCACAACCCCATCTCCAAAAAAAGAAACAAATATAAAAAAAGAATATTGGTTCATAGCCATGGTTCTTGTGTTTTAAGACTTTCAAATTTTCTGAAGATTTTGGGTGTAGCAGAAGAATAGTGCTTGAAAGGGGCAGTGGATGAGTAGATACAGAATCATTCAAACCACCCTCCAAGAAAAGAACACTTGTTCATGGTCTTCCTTCCGAACACTTGTTAGCTTGATACAACTTTTAGGAGTCTTTTCAATGAAACCCATAGTCCAATATGCAAAAACCCAAACCGCCTTCGCTCAACATTCATCTCATGTTCTCAACACAGGTCAAATATAATTACAAATAAAATCAATTCAGCAATCTTACACATCTAATTCATCAAAATGTGAAAGCAAAATCCTTCAAAACAAATGGGGTTGGATCTTAGACATCATGCTCTTTCGTGCTTAATCAAGGAACTGTTCACGACTCCTCGCACCAAGAACTATAAATTAATTGAAAAATTAAGTATAAATACTCCGAAGTTTACAAGCAAAAAATTCCTATTAGAGGAGAAAATACATAATGACATTATCATCATACCCTATCCTTCTACCAAAACCGACACAAACAACGTGAACTAAAATCCTACAACTATAGGCCTAATATAAAACTTCAAATGTCACACCCCATTGTCATTTTTTTAAAACTATATCATTGAACTTAACCCGTCTCGAACATGGAGAACAAAAACTAAAGTTGTTGAGACAAACATGAAATCTCTCATAATCAAGAGAACAGTTAAAATTAAAGATTGTAAGATAAAAATGGAACAACAGACACTTTTTTTTCGGGGGAGGGGGGGGGGAGGAGAAAGAGTAAAAATAGGTGAAGAAATGAACATCAAATATCCATGATAATAATGGTAATTGTAATGTTTGGAAGCTCAACATTGGACAATTGCAAAGGAGAGATTGAATCATACTCGACTTACTCAATCTTCCTATTTCCATCTTTCCTTTTTTGTCTTTCAAAATAACCTTGGTCAGGCACAAATAAGAGTGAGCCTTCAAACTTCAATCGAGCGTGGCTGTCTTGATCCTTACCTTCAAAGTGAAAAAGAAACAAACCCTAATTGAAGTCGCGGATTAACAAATTGTGGAGTTTAGTGAACCCAGCTAATTTACAAATGGGCAATTAAAGTCCAATGATGAAGTGGTCATTATTCATTAATTAATTGAAAGTTCAAATTTTATGAAAGAGGCAATTGAGAATATGTGTATACATCAAATCATAACTACTAAATGAAATTATAGTCTAAAACTATAAGCCTAATCTACAAAATAAATGAAATTATAATATGAGTCCCTTAACCGACCTAGTGGCGTCAATAATGGTGGTGGGATCACGATAATGTAAAAACCCAGATTACGGAAAGCGATAGAAAGAGCAGGTACAAAGATGACTAACCAATCGCTGAAGAGAATGACAAATAAGGGTGGGCACGGTTTCGTTACAACCTTCTAAGGCTCAACCCTAAAATTTCCAGCAACTTGAAAATGCAAAGAATCAATCAATTGAATAGAAACCTGAAAAATTGAGGTATTGAATCCCAAATCCATACAAACTCAAATTGAACACAGGTGACAAAATACAGATAAGTTAAACCAATATAGAAAGGCAAAAAGTGCACATGGATTAGAAGGCTATACCTACATGTGAAAATTATAGGAGCTGTGAAAACTAAAAAGGGGACACGAAATGAAAGAGGAGACCTACAATAAAATAGTACTTAAATTATCATTCAAGAAAAAAAATTATCCCAGACTTTGATCTTTCTAGCACTTGTGTAGGGCGTCAAAGTGCCTCCCTAATTTCTGAAAGCCCAAAAACACTAATAGTCAGAATTTGCAGACAAACTTTTATGTATATAATTTAGTTTTGCAAAGATATTTGCATTTTGGGTGAAAAAAGAAGGAAAGTAAAAGAAGAATGGGTGAACTACAAATAGTGGATAGGAAAAGAGAGAGAGAGAGAGAGAGAGAGAGAGAGAGAGAGAGAGAGAGAGAGAGAGAGAGCTCTAGTGTTTTGGGTGTGGGAAAATACAAAGATGGGGATATGCAATAGGCTGTAGGATGCGCGTGACGGTTATTTGAGAGGGAAGGAAATTGAATGGGAAGACACGTGGTACTCTGGGACGCAACTATTTCTTTAAAAAATAAATAATCCAATGCGATGAACAGCTACGATGCAATATTAGGAGCAAATAAGCGGTTGCTAGCAATCAAAATTCTGCAAATTACTCTAGATGCAATATTTGATAGTTGTCAAAAGATTGTTATTTATAGTAACAGACATAGATAGAGAGATATTTTAAATTTTAATTTTGAAAAAGATGACAAAAAATGGGAATGAATCACAATTTACGGTGACTATTTGTGGGCCTCTCAACCCTTAACACATTTTTAGATTTATAATATAAAAATTTAGACAAACATTTTAAATTGTAAAATGGAATAAAAAAAGGTTACCCAAGTTATCCAGCCGTAGCCCGTACCAGCCAAGCCAACTTGCAAGGCAGTGTTGTGCGGTTCACAGTCGGTTATGGGCCGATTTGCCTACTCCCCTCCACCCCCACCAAAAAAATAAATAAAATATTCTTAGGCCCTGTTCTTTTCATTGGTAACTACAAATTTACCAATCTCGGCAAACTTCAACTCATATCAATCCACTTCAATCCACTTCCTAAACTTCAATAAAAAAAATACCAATTTCAACTAATGTCAACCACCTTCAACTAACTTTAACCCATTTCAACCTAATTCAACCAACTTCAACCTCATTTTTCACTATTTTAATCAACTTTTACCCATTATAAAATAAAATTCAATCAACTTTAATTTATTTTAATTAACTTTAATCTATTTCAACTCATTTTAATAAAAAATATTTAATTTAACGTACTTTAATATATTTTTATTAATTTGAACCAACTTTACCTATTTACGGATCAATATTTTCAAAGTAAAGAACAGATTTATGTTTTGCCCACTTTCGAGTTTGACGGCTTCTTTCGATTGTCTTTCCTCACACCGCCAACTGCTGCGTCTGCCCAGTTCTCCGCGGACACTGCTGCCCCCACCTACCTTCAAAGCCAATTCAATCCCAAAACAGAAAGCTACGAAACCCTAGGAGAGAGAAAATTTGACTATTGTATCGAATTCGAGACCGGGTAAGTTTCTCTCTAACCCTCAAATTCCATCATGTCATCCATCAAACCGTGTGCTTTTGTATACTTGTCTGTTATTTTTCCTCGTTATCATGCTTTACTAAGTGACCTGAATTGTATGCAACAGCTGGATCGATTCGCACATATATAGTGGCCAAATTGATATCGTTTTAGTCGTTGCAATGAGTAGTAAATCCAAAAACTTCCGTCGTCGAGCTGACGATGATGATGAGAACAATGAGGATAATGGCACCAATGGTGGTGGAGTTCCTTCTAAAGCTAAAGCTAACGCTATTAAGTCCTCATCCAAGCCCACCCCCTCTGAGAAATCAAAGAAGACCCACCAAAAGCTGTTGAGTTTTGCTGAAGATGACGAGGATAGTGAGTCACCATTTTCTCGCCCACCAAAATCTAGCTCTTCATCCCGGCTTGCAAGACATACATCATCCCATAAGATAGTGTCTGGCAAAGATCGTGTTGGGTCTTCCCCTGCTTCAGTTCCGGTTCCATCTAATGTCCAGCCTCAAGCTGGCCAGTATACCAAAGAAGCCCTTCTTGAGCTCCAAAAAAACACTAGGACCCTTGCGAGCTCGAGCTCTAGATTGAGACCATCAGGATCGGATCTGAAACCGGCTTCTACATCTGAGCCTGTTATTGTTCTCAAGGGTTTGGTAAAACCCGTTTTGGGAACTGGCAAGGATGATGAGATGAATGAAGACAAGCTTAGAACGGATCAAGAGACTGATTCTCTTAAGAGGCACAAGGATGATGCTGAGAGGAGGTTGGGTTTGATGGGTATTGGGAAGGGAGAGGCTCTGGAAGGAAAGGATTCGGGGATCCCAGATCAGGAAATGATTAATGCTATACGGGCTAAAAGAGAGCGTCTTCGACAGTCAAGAGCTGCAGCACCAGATTACATATCATTAGATGGAGGAAGCAATCACGGAGCAGCAGAGGGCTTAAGTGATGAGGAACCAGAGTTTCAAACCCGAATTGCTATGCTTGGGGAAGTGGGTTCTGCTAAGAAAGGTGTGTTTGAGGATGTGGATGAAAGGGCAGTGCGAGCCGGGCAGTTAACAGTTGAGGATGATGAAGATGAGGAGGAGAGGAAATGGGAAGAGGAGCAGTTCAGGAAAGGGCTGGGGAAGAGGATGGATGAGGGAACTGGTGCAGTAAGCAGGACTGTAATCACAGCTCAATCTGCTCAGCCGCAAAGCTATATGTATACAACACCTGTTTCTTATTCATCTGTTGCCAGTATTGCTACTGGACCGCCTAGTATTGGAGGGGTGATAGGAGGTCTTCCCATGGGTGAAACTATGTCAATATCTCAACAAGCTGAAATTGCTAAGCAAGCTTTGCGGGATAACATGAGGAGACTTAGGGTACGTGTGCTTCTTAATTATTGAGTTGTATTTCTGCGAGATATCAATGAAGTGCTATTTGATGTTATCTGTCTCTTATTGGTCCCATTGTCAGATCTATATGGTTTATACGTGAAAATGTAAAGAAAAAAAATATTGTATACAAGGATTTAACTTTCATAATTTCTCAGAGGATAGAGTTCCTCTTTATATATGCTTCCGTGATCTATGAGGAGAGACCATTGTTGACTGGTAGATAGAATTATTCTTGTCTTTGCATTATTGCTGCTGTATGCCAAGGGTTTGCCTTGTATGCCCTCTTTTAATGATGTTTAGATGAGGTAAAATTGATTAAGTTTCATATGCTTATTTTGCTAGAGTTACACTGCATGGGTGGTTAAGGCAAAATATCTTCAGTGGCTGTCCTTTACGTCCTTTTGTTGTGAAGGAGTGGGCGTCAACACCTTTCCTTTTAGCATCTGATGGAAATTGAAATGGTTTCTTTGCTATAGAATTGTATGGGTAAGGTTCTTTATGTGCACCTGTAGTTATAGGGAGCTCTCAAAAGCCCCACGATCCGTATTCCTAGGACAAGCGATCCAGAGCCTAATTTGCATTTGCATACCTGACTATTCTAATGTTTGTAGTGCTACACTTTACACGAAAGGATGTTCTGTTGCATCCGTCTAAAATTGATTTCGTCTTAACGTGCTTGTCCTACTTCTTCAGGAAACTCATGGGAAAACCACGACATCACTTGCTCGGGCTGATGAAAATGTATCTACATCGTTGAGAAATATTACAGATCTTGAGAAGTCTTTATCTGGTGCTGGCGAGAAGTATATCTTCATGCAAAAGCTTCGTGACTTTATTTCTGTTATTTGTGACTTCTTACAGGTATTGTTTTATTGAACTTCTTGATTTGCATGATTTTAGCGTGTGAGTTATCCATACATTATCAGCAAGTGAGCATTGAACTCATGCTATTTTAGATACACTAAAATTGTGTTTTTGTGTTGGGTAAGAAAGACAAATTACACGGTTTTACTTGTTATAACTCGACTTGCTTAAGCAGGAACTGCTATATCCAGATTTGGCGCACCTAAATCTAAGGCAATATTGTAAGATTAAGTGCAAACCTTTCTAGAGCTGCAGATGCCTATTTCCTTACTAGCATAATATTCCCTTTTCAAAAGGGAAATATTCATGTCTGACATTAGTATTTTATTTTTCAAAATAATAGAGTATCCATCTTTGTGAATGTTGTTTTATAGTGCAAGTAATACAGGCCAATGATATGGTGCCATGGGGCAACTCCCTACCGGTTTGGAGCTGGTACCTCACACATAAGAAATCTAGTATTTATTTTAAAGATAAAAATGTATTTTTAAATAAGCTAATATGCATTTTTCCATGAGTAAACCATTTGTGCACATATGTATTCAGCAAACAAAGGAATTTTAGACGCTGTTAACCCCAATTCTGGGCGGACATCCTTCCTAACTTAAAATTTGACACATGACATTGCCTGACTTTGCATTGTGTGTGACTAGGGGTGTGTGTGTGTGTTTGTGGATACCATTCTTTGTTGCTGGCTGAACATCCATGAAATATTGCGCCTGAAATGGTAAATTAAGGCATATACACTAATGTTGTGACTGAGATTTAGTCTACCAACCTATCTAGATCCTCTGATGCTGAGTATGTAGAGCACTAATTTTAAAGTTGTGACTATCCCTACATATGACCCATATTTGGGGTTAATAGCATCCTCAAATCCTTAAATAGAATGATCAGAAAGTTTCCTATTAATTTTACTTTAAAAAATGCATCTGACTAGTGACTGTGGCACTCTCTTTTGATTCACTGTCAGCCCCCTTTTATCCCCTCCTTTCCCATGCCCATAACCTCCATCTGCTAACCTACTGTCCTGCACCTCCACTGATGTCTTCTCAACCATGGTTCCCCACTGGCTGTCTCTAGTCCCCAAACCTTAGTCCCCTCCTCTACCCATGCCATTGTTAGGTCACCTCACATTTTACCTTTAGAAACCTCTAATACTCCCTTGCTGTCATTGTCTCCTCCCTAAACCTTTAAAAAAAAATAAAAATTCTACCACCATTTCTCTCCTATCTCAGCCATTGTGAGAGTTGTTGCTTGTCAGCGACTTTGTACTGCTGCCACCAAGAAGCCTAAGATGAAAGAGCCCCTAAAAGAGATAAAAAAATATACATAAACCATTGAGTATGAGTTTTATGCAAGGAAATTAATCTTCTTTAGATATGCTTGATTTGGTTGACGGTCTTTTCATGAGACATAATCCTCTTTTTGTAAAATGCATGCTTCCCATCGGACCCATCCAATTCTTTTGGTCTCTTTGATAAATTAAACCTTCCTTGATTCCTTTAGAAAAGAAAGGTTCGCTTTATGGGATCATTGTCCTTTGACTGGAGGTCTTAAACATTTGCTAACAAGTGCACGACTATTTCTCCTAAAAGCTTACCTTGTGTATCAAACACATCGCTGTGTCTGGGTGATTTCCTTGTCGTGATTTGGTGTATTTATTGCCCTATTGTCTGTTATGTCATGAGTTCTTCTGTAGCTCAATGGCAAATACTAGATCTACTGATTATAGGGAGGAGAGAAATGAGGGCTGATGTTTCCCCTATAAAGGATGCGCATCCGGACCTTAAATCCTTGTGCCTGCGTGGCTCTTGTCGCAGCTGTTTACTGTCGAAGCATTCGGTAAATTGTGATTACACTTTCTGTGATAGTGTTCCAAACCTGCCCCATTTCGTAAAGCTGTAGAGGTTCTGGTTTACTTTGACTCAGAACACATGCAATTTGTCTCACAGCCGGCCTCCGAATTGTGCTTTTTCATACTGAGTAGTAATAAGTAATGGTTCGGATGTAAACTCCTCGTTACCTCTGCCAATTCATTGTTAATACAAGAGGAAGAGCAAGAATTTGCAATAACAGCAAGAAGCCTTAGTAGATTGGTTTAGCACACAATGTGAAGGTAGATACCATTATAGTAATGCACGTATTACTTGGACTCCACAATTTTATCATTCATCCATGTTGAAGATTGCACAACTTTATGATTATTAACAAAAACTATATGAATGTGTCACTAAGATGATGTCCCCATGTATGAAGGGGGCAACAAATCATCATGCCTTCAAGCTTTCGTGAATAATATTATCTACAAAATTCAAAAAAGTCAACTGTGAAGCATAATTGAGAACTTAATTCCAACTATACAAGATTCATAGGAAATAAAGCTTGCAGTCTTGATAAGACGCAGTCTTGCCCTAGAAAATCCGACGATTTCTTGCCTTTCCTTATAAGTAGGGCAGATCATAACAGTTAGCTGCCAATACAGTAGAAGTGAGGTGGCCTAGTATGTGTTGGCAACTATGAGCGCAAACATGTTTTTTGAGCACACATGTATCTGACATGAGCATACACATGCTGAACTGATGGCAGATATGGAAACTCAAAGACTCAAAGTGTTGGCATGTAGAGGAGCTCAGCACTGAATGGACACATGATTTTTACACACTTGACTTAGGCAGTCTTAACTTCCATGGAGCCTTAACCTTGCATGATAGCTTGGAAGCAGTTAGTCTGCTGCAGCATTAGTCTGCTGCAGCATTGTTCTTTGCTGTTACCACATCATCTCGTCATATGCTCCAACTTTTGGACAGTGTCTAACAATTCCCATATACTGTCTTAATGGTTTGAACTTGGAAAAGAGTGATCCCTTCCTCTCCGTTTCCCCCTATAATTGAGATTTTCCATTGAGGTTTAGATTGGTTTGCGGAAGGATCCGATTCTGGAAAGAGATATATGGAAAAATTCTGTTTGTGTAATTGGAGTTAGAAGAAAGTTTTGGCTGTTGGGAAGATGAGTCTGTGAACCTTATTGTGTTCATGGATCAGGAATAAAAGTATGAGTTGGGGGCGGAGATGGATAACTAGGACCCAAGGAATGAGCCAACTGGCCTAGTACCTCGATCTGCTATTGGCAGATAAAGTTAAGACTTAAGACTTATAAAAGTTCTTTTCCTCTTTTTGGTTTTATCTCTGTTAAAAACAACTTATGTTTCCCATTAAAACAAGTCACAATAAGGTGACTCAAGTCATGGGATAAAGGACTGTGCAATAGACATGCATTAAAGTTGGCTACAAATTTGACTTTTTATAAGTTATATGGCCATTCACATTGATAGATATAATTGTCACATGAACTTGTGCTGCATGTCTTGTTTTAATGTTTCAAAAATCATGTTTCATTGTGTCTGTACATACATGTTGTGAATTTGAATTGGTGCTTCTCATTTTTTAACATCACCTACTATTTTATTTGCTGTTAGTCTTGATAGAATACCTTTGTTGCTCGTGGTTTCCAAAAACCAAGGCATGGGAATGGGGATTTGGGTTTAAAAGCAATATTTGTGGCAATGGCTTTAAAGGAAGTTAAAGGTATAAGGGAAGCTGACATACGTTCAATATATACAACCTTTTAGGGCAAGGTCCACATTGCACTTATAACAATACCTAGTGTCCAGATCTGGCGTAGGAGGCTCTTGAATTTGAATGCCAGTTGTATGCATTTTGAGAAACCTATAAAAATTTTTTGTACAAATGTTTTTGATTAAAATTTTTTGCGAGAATGCAGACTTGAGGATTCAGAGGAAGACGAATAAGGGAGAGAGGCAATGCTATCAAGTCATTTTAGAGAGAGAAATTGTATATTGATCATCCTGCAGAATCAGCACATAACCTCCTTATTTATACTACAATACGGACAAAAAGGAGCTAACAGCATGACACAAACTATTGCTAGCTCAGCATGAGCCTAACCAACTTGATTCCCTAAAAACCACAGTGTTGCAATGATGCATATTCTTCTACACTCCCCCTCAAGTTGGGTGTGTAGGGAAAGCAGACACGCCCAACTTGGACGGCAATGACCTTTGTTGTGCAACAGACACCACCTTAGTAAACACATCAGCCAACAGAAGTTTAGTATTAGCATGAGCAGGCTTGATTCTGCCAATTTTGAGTTGATTGTGAATATAATGACAATAAAATTCGATATGTTTTTCCATTCATGAAACACGGGGTTGTTAACTATGTGAAGAGTAGCTTTATTGTCACAATGTAGAGTGACAGAAGCTAGATTGCATAGACCAAGATCCCTGAGTAATGATAAGAGCCACACAATTTCACAGCATGTAAGAGCCACTGCTCTATACTATGCTTTAGCAGAAGAACGGGCAGTAACTGACTGTTTCTTGGACCTCCGGGAGATTGGAGAATAGCCCAATAGCACACAATAGGAAGTGGTAGATTTGCGAGACATGCAACACCTGCCCTAGTCTGAATCACAGAAGGAAGTCAGAACAAGTGTAGAAGAACTGGACATAAGAATTCCTTGAGTGGATGTGCCCTTGAGATATGTCACAACATTCACAACTGCTTGCATATGAGCTTTGCTGGGGTTCCTGGCTTGCTGCATGAATTGGCTTAACGCTTGCCTGAATAGCAAATGTCAGGTTGAGTGATTCTTAGATAGATTAGCTTGCCAACTAATCTTCTAAACTGATTAGGATGTGTCAAAAGCTCTCCTCCTTCATTACTCAGCTTGAGATGAGAATCCATGGGAACTTGCAATAATTTAGCCTCACTGAGACCAACCTCCTTAAAAAGATCCAAAATATATTTTCTTTGGCAAACAAAAAGACCTTGAACTGATTTATCAACTTCAAGTCCCAAAAAAATATCTAAGACTTCCCAAGTCTTTCATATGAAAATGAAATCTAGACTTTAGAAATTGCTTGATATTTTGAAGGTGCCAGTTGAGACCATATGATCAACATAGATCAAAATAGCTGAGAAAGCAGAACCAGTAGACTTGGTAAACAAGGAATAATTTGCCTTGGATTGTTTAAATCCATAATCTGCTAATCTAGCAAATCCTCTGAGAACATAGCAAACCACTGTCTTGGGGCTTGTTTTAAGCCATACAAGGATTTAACAAGCTTGCAAACTAATTTGGAGTTTGAAGGCCTCTTAATAGGACTCCCTCTGTCCAAGGCAGGCTGAGATGGTGGGATTTCACAGCCGAGACCAGTGTATCCCAAGGGCATGGTCATATAAACATCTTTAAGATCACCATGTAAAAATGCATTGGTGATATCCGTCTGATACGCTGATCAGTTTTTCATGGCTATAACAGCCAATAGAGCCCTGACAATGGTCATTTTGGCCACAGAAGCAAATGTCTCCTCATAGTCTTCACCATATCTCTATGTGCAACCTAATATGACTAGGCTTGCCTTATGTCTCTCAATAGATCCATCTGAGTTGTGCTTAGTTTTTTTTAACCATTTAGAGCCTATCACCTTCCTGGCAGGTAGTAGTGTAGTAACTTCCCAAGTGCCATTGTCCTCAAGAGCTCTCAGCCCCTTGTTCATAGCTTCACCCCATTTCTTGTCCTGTATGGCTACTGAAAAATGGACAGGATCTGAATTGGCTGCTAATGCAGAGAAAAACGCATGATACTGAGAAGACAGAAGGCTGTCTGAGGTAGCTGTGTAGCTGACATAATCAGCAAGCCATGCAGGCCGGTGTGAAATCCTAGAGGATTTTCTGAGGGGAACCTCCAGAGAAACAGGAGTGCTGAGCGCAGAAGATTGTGTAGGGGATGGAGAGGATGATGCTGAGTTGTTTGGCTACCCAATGTTTAAAAAATCTTTTGTCCAAGTAGGAACTCAATAGAGAGGGGTAGGAGTAGGTTGCATATATTGTGTATGACTATTGAACTTGTAGGGAAATATATGTTCTTGAAAAGTAACTTCTCTGGAAACAAATGTTTGATTGGGCAGTAAATTCAGCAACTTGTAACCTTTCTGAGTTTGTGGACCCAAAAACACACATGGCACTCCTCTAGGCTGGTATTTATCAGTTGTTTTGATTAGATTATAAGCAAAGGCAAGACATTCAAATGTTTAGAAATGTTCACAGGTGGGAGTTTGTCCCAGCAAAAGCTCATAAGGGGTCTTATTGTGAAGCATAGCTGAAGGCAGTCTATTGATGATATATGTTGCAGTGAGAACTGCATCACCCTAGAAATGTAAAGGAAGAGAAGCATGGAATCTCAATGCCCTAGATATCTTAAGTAAATGCCTATGTTTCCTCTCCACTACTTCATTTTGTTGAGGCCTATGTACGTGAGATGTTTGATGAATAATGCCAACCTTTGCAAAATAATCTTGACATGGTAGTGAGTCAAACTCCAGAGCATTGTCACTTCTAATATTTTGCACTTCACTGCCAAACTGAGTAGAAGCATAGCTGCAGAATGCTTGAATACAAGCAAGTGACTGAGACTTGTGCTTCAGGAGATATGTCCAGGTTGCTCTAGTAAAATCATCCACAACAGTTAATATTTCTTTCTTGTTCTAATGTTATACGCACACATGGCTCGAAGAGAGAGAGAGAGAGGGCAGGCCGGTTCGTGGGTGGCTCAGGGTTGACGTGAGGTCATCGGAGGGCTGCCTGGGGTTCGCTGGACCTCGGGTCTCCTGGAGCCGCGGGCGTCTCTGCTCACCGGCGGCTGGTGCGTGTGAGTTGGCGTTCTTCCTCTTTTTTCTTCAGATTTTCTCTGGTCCTTCAGTTTCTCTCTTGGATGCGGCCTCTGCGGTGGTCGCCGGCTGGCTCTGTGGCCGAAGGAGAGCCTTCCACTGGTAGTCTTGTTGCCGGCGAGCTTCCTAGGGCAGCGATAGTGCAACGGCCGACTTTTTCTCCAGTTTGGCTCTCTCCTCTTTGGTTTTCTTCCTTCTTGAGGCGTCCAGTGCGCCGGCCGACTCTCTCTGTCGCCGCCGGGGAGGTTCTCGCTGGAAACTGGTCGCCGGCGACTTTTCCGGTCACCGGAGGGTCGCCGGAGCTTCAGTTTCTTGCGCGTGTCTTTTCGGTAGTGTCGTCTGAAGAGTTCTTGGGCCAGGTCTGCTCTTGTTTCATTCTCTGGTTTGCTGGCTGGGGCTTTTTCTGGCAAGTGCTCCCTGTCTGTTAGCTTGCTTGCTAAGAATAATAGTATGAGAGGAGGTTGCAAGAGCTTTGTGGCAATTGAGAGCAAATCCTTTGATTTTTCTATTGTTGGGACAGCAGAGGTTGTTCTGAAAATTCCTGAGAATGGAAGGGGGCGGAGAACTTCAATTTGGTTGTCCGAGAGTGTTGCTTTATGGTTATTGAAGGCCTGGGGCAGATTTTATAAATCCAAGTCCTCCAATTGGTGTAATCAAGTGTGCCATGGCGCTAGTATTTTTCTTTTAGAATATAAGAGAAATAGGGCGGGTAAGTTTCTGCAGTGTTCGGCTATAATCCAGGGCAAGAGATCTTTTGTTATTTTCTCAGGAGGCTGGAATGAAAGAGATTGGGCAAAAATCTTTGAAGCTATTACCGAGATTGTTAATCTCGCTTTCTCTGCCGCTCCAGGAGTAACGAGGAGGCCTCCATACCGCTTCCCCTTGTCCACCTCTACCTCCGCCGCCACCTCCGGGCTGTTGCCCAAAGTGTGGTTTTATTGGCGAACCAAAACACTTCCTTCCTGCGGCCCCAGAAACTACGCCAGCGAGGTTTGGTAAGGAAGCTAATAAGGAGCTTTTGTTATCCAGGCACATGAAAGGGGATAGGGGAAAGCAAAAGGTCTTTAAAGAGCCTGGTTTGAGAGCTTCCGGAGCGGTCACCACACAAGTTTACGTCCGGCGTAACAGTGTCGGAAATAGAAGCAACAGGTTGGGGTTTAGCAGTGAGGGTAGTAGCTGTTCAAATTGGCCTCCAGACTCTTTGCTGGTGTGTGATAAAAGCTCTTCCTTGCAATATGAGGCTAAATGTGTTGATCCTGCACTGTTTGAAGCTAGCATTTATGGTCAGTTGCGAGGAACTGGTTTGCCCCTTTAGCAAGGGATGCTGTACTCTCTCACCAAGTCCACAAGGGTTCTCTTGTTTTGGACTTTCATCCTATACCAGTCTCCTTGAACCATTCGAACGAGCTGGCTACATCATCTTCTACGAGCTTGCTGTGGTTATTTGAGGAGAAGGATTAGGCAACCTCCTTAGTGGTTAATGCCCCTTCTTCGGTGTTTTCTATGGGTAATCACGCATCACTTTCACCGTATAGTTGGGGGTTGGATTTATGTGATAGTGTTCCTTGTGATTTGCCTCGGGAAGTGGTTCGTGATGCAATTGCAATGAGCGTGAGCTTTCGCAATAATGCTCCTAATTCCAGGTTTCGGGACATACCTCAAGAGCTTGTCGGACATGAGTGGCCGGTGGTGCCAATGGGTAGTTGCTCAAGAGTAGACGATTCGGTAGCACCGCTTGCCGTTGATTACTCTTGGTTTCAAGGCCATAACAATTCCTATTTGGTGGAAGACGTATGGGATGGAATGAATGTTAATTTTGATAAGGTCTCCAAGTGGGTAGCTTCCAAACTTAGAAGCATCGCCGCCTGTATTGGGGGGGCTTTCTCGGGTTATGAGCATGAAGTGATTCATCTTCTAGCTAGAATTGAGAATAGTAATGTTACGTCCAAGCCAGCTGTGCAGAGAACACCACCTTCTTCTAGGAGGCAGAGGGAACTCAAGAGACTTGAGTTTGGAGTTAACTATGATAGGCCGAGCACTTCTACTAGTGGGTTGATGGTGCCTTATGTGTAGGTTTATCTCTTGGAATGTGAGGGGCATTAACGACCGGGACAAGAGAGCCTTGCTTAAAAATTTTCTGAGGGATTGGAAGTGTGATCTCATCTGTATCCAAGAGACGAAACTTGAGGAAGTTGCGCTTCCTGATATTCGTAGCATTTGGGGAAACTAAGCTGTTGGTTTTGCGGTTCTTAAGGCTATTGGGACAGCCGGAGGAATTTTAGTTATGTGGAATAAAAATTCTTTTCATTGGATTTCCTCGCATTGTGGGGAATTCTCAATTACGTGTTTCTTACAGATGAGGGATGACAGCACCACTTGGGCCTTTACGGGTGTATATGGTCCGCATGTTAGAGGGGACAAATTGAGGATGTGGGACGAACTGCGTTGGGTTCGGGATGGTTGGTTAGGCCCTTGGTGCATAGGAGGGGACTTTAATGAAATTTTGCTCCCTCAAGAAAGAAGTTCGGGTGTTTGTCCTTCTAATGCAATGGTGGAATTCCGGGATTTCATCAATCACGCAGGCTTGTTGGACCTACCCTTGAAGGGTGGAGATTTTACGTGGTCTAGGAGTGGAGATGAATCGGTTTGTTCAAGATTAGACCGTTTTCTCGTGTTGGCAGACCGGGAAGAGCTCTTTCCAGACATGTTTCAAAAGAGGCTTCCAAGGCCAATGTCGGATCACTTCCCTATTTGTCTTGAGCAGACAAGGCTTGAAAGGGGAAGGACTCCCTTCAAATTTGAGAAAATGTGGTTGGAATTTGGGGGATTCTTGGACCTTATCAAAGAGTGGTGGGGGGAGGCTCAAGTTGATGGGTATGCCAGCTATATTGTTGCAACTAAGCTCAAGTTCGTCAAAGAGAAGCTTAAGAATTGGAACGGGGATGTGTTCGGAGACATCAAGACGCAAAAGTTAAACTTTTGGGACTTATAAATACCCTCGATCTAAAAGAGGAGACTTCTGGCCTCACTACCCTTGAATGTCAGCAACGAAGGGACGCAAAAGAGGATTGGACTAAAATTACTTTGATGGAGGAGATCTCTTGGAGGCAAAAGTCGAGGGCTTTATGGCTTAAGGTCGGTGATCGTAACACCAAATTCTTCCATAGGGTAGCAAATATGCGCTGGAAGGTTAACTCTATGGCTTTTGTGGTGGTGGATGGGGTTCAATATGATGCACTCCCAACTATGAAGGCTGCAATCTACAACTTCTACAAATCTCTTTTTTCTGAGTCAGAACCGTGGAGGCCTAAAGTCGATTCTTTGACTTTGCCCTTGTTACGAGATTCGGAAAAAGAGTTTATTGAGATGCCTTTCAGGGAAGAAGAAGTCACTAAAGCTCTTCTTGATTGCTGTGGAGATAAGGCCCCCAGACCGGACGGTATGACCATGGCATTCCTTCAAGGCAATTGGGACACTGTCAGTGGAGATGTGATGAGAATGTTTGTCGAGTTCTTCTCTTCAGGTAGATTCGTGGCCAGCCTTAATGCCACCTTTATTGGCTTTATTCCTAAGAAAGCAAATGTTGAAGATATCAGAGACTTTCGACCAATTAGCATGGTTGGTTGCATTTATAAATTGCTCTCAAAGGTTTTAGCTCGAAGGTTAAGAAGTATCATTGGGAATCTCATTTCAGAGAACCAGAATGCCTTTGTTGGAGGCCGTCAGATCATTGATGCGGTGCTTATAGCAAATGAGCTTATTGATTCTAGGGTTAAGTCGGGGAAGCCGGGTGTGGTCTGTAAGTTGGACATTGAGAAAGCATATTATCATGTGAATTGGGACCTTTTGCTGTATGTAATGAGGAGAATGGGCTTTGGGGAAACGTGGATCGGGTGGATCTGTAAGTGCATATCCTCTACCTCCTTTGTAGTTCTTGTCAACGGTTCTCCATTGGAGTTCTTTTCGGCGTCTAGAGGTCTTCGTTAGGGAGACCCCTTATCCCCCCTTTTGTTTCTGCTGGTTATGGAAGTATTTACAAGGATGATTGATGCAGCATCTAGTGCAGGGCTTATTTTTGGGTTTCAAGTGGGCTGCTCGAGTACGACATCTTTGAGTGTATCTTATCTTCTTTTTGCAGATGACACTATTGTTTTTTGTGATAATGATTGTGAGCAGATGGTGAATCTTTGGTGTGTACTCACTTGGTTTCAGGCAGTCTCGGGTCTTAGGGTTAACTTGGCAGAGAGCTCTATCCTACCTATTGGGCACATGGACAATATTCAACTGCTGGCTGGTGTTTTAGGTTGCAAAGTTGATGCCTTTCCGTCGACCTACCTAGGTCTCCCTCTCGGTGCTAAATTTAAGGAGAAAGCCATTTGGGACCCAATTATCGAGAAGTTTGCGAAAAGACTGTCGGGATGGAAGTCTATGTATCTTTCAAAAGGGGGGAGATTAACTCTCGTCAAGAGCGTTCTCTCAAGCATCCCTACTTACTTCCTATCTCTGTTTCCCTTACCTTTTTCGGTGGCCATTAAGTTAGAAGCACTCTAGAGGAATTTTCTTTGGGGTTCTTTTGGGAGTGACTTCAAGTTTCATCTTGTAAGGTGGAATATTGTGAAGCAACCACTGCTTTTAGGAGGGTTAGGTATAAGGGACTTGCGTCTCTTTAACGAGGCACTTTTGGTAAGTGGGTGTGTAGATTTATGACTGAAAAGGGCAATCTATGGAGGAAGGATGTTACCATCAAGTATGGGGACGGTGGTTTTGGTTGGTTCCCCTCTTCCGCGAGAGGCTCTTATGGGTATAGTCTTTGGAGATTTATCTGCAAAGGTTGGGGGAGATTCCATCCACACTGCTCCTTTGAGGTAGGAGATGGCTCCTCTATCTTTTTTTGGCATGATCGCTGGTACGACGAGGTTCCCCTCAAAGTCTTGTTCCCTAGGCTTTATGTTTTGGCAGTGGACAAAAATGCCCCTGTAGCTGATTACCAGGAGCAGGTTCATGGTAATAGTGTGTGGGCACCTGTGTTTGTTCGAGAGGGATTCGTTGATGATGAGTCCTTGGTCAGCTTTTTCAATAAGCTTAATGAGGCCAAAGTAGGAGAATCTTCTGTTGATAGGGTACGGTGGGATCTAACCAATCAGGGGTGCTTCACTGTTAGATCTTTTTATTTGAAACTTTTTGCGGGGAAGTTTCCACCACAGGAGATTCATTTTGAAAAAGGTTTCCCTTGCAATCTCATTTGGAAGTCCTTAGCCCCCTTGAAGGTTTCATTCTTTGTTTGGGAAGCTGCGCATGGAAACATGCTAACGTGTGACAACCTACAAAAAAGGGAGAAAGTTTTGGTGAATAGATGTTTTATGTGCAAAAGGAGTTGGGAATCTACGGATCATATACGGATCATATACTGCTCCATTGCCAGGTTGCAAGCATGCTTTGGGGTCTTGCTTTCAGTTGCTTGGGCATGTCCTGGGTTGCTCCTGATTCTTTTAGGAACCATCTTTTGGCTTGGGAAGGTTCCTTTGGTAGGAGGGTTAAGAAGAAGAAGAAGAAGGAGAAAGTCATGGTCCTACCTCATGTCATCGTTTGGATTATTTGGAGGGAGAGAAATCGAAGAGTTTTTGATAACGTTGAAATCCCTCTTCAGCGTTTGAAAGAGAATTTCATCAAAATTCTCTTCTTTTGGAAGAATGGGAAGTTTAGCTCTTCCTTTTTTGATTTGGCAGATTGTGTAGATAGTCTATTCTTGGGTTGTAAATAGTTGTTTGTACAGTGCTCACTGTGCACCTCAGATTTGGTTCTTAATATTAATATATATCCTTTTCCTTACAAAAAAAAATAAAAAATCATCCACAACAGTCATGAAATATCTATACTTGCCATTAGTAAGAACTCTTTAAGGGCCCCAAAGATCAATTGTGAATCAATTGAAAAGCGTGAGTGGTAACAGATGTGCTGTATCTATAAGGCAATTCAGTAAATTTTGCCATAGGACATGTAATACAAACCTTTGCCGCATTCCAGTTACATGTATTACTTGGACAAATTTCAACCAATTCAAAGATATATGACACAATCTATGATGCCATAAAGTCACATTGCAACTATTGGCATTATTTCAGTATTGCTTGATATCAAGGGGACTATTCATGGGCTCAATACAGCTAGCTATTACTGTAGGGCTATAAGCATACAAGCAGTAACTAAACATTAAATGTTAATCCTGTATCAATGGAGTAACTGAAGGCATAAAATAATTGTCTATAGGGCTTGGACAAATATTACTATAGGACTATTCTTGGGCTTGCAATAGTCTATAGGGCTTGGACAAATATCAATGGAGTAGCGGAAGGCATAAAATAATTGTAGTAAGTCGCAAGCAATACAGCTAGCTATTACTACAGGGCTATAAGCATACCAGCAGTAAATAAACATTAACAATTGACTATTATATAAGCAATGAAAAGCTTAGATTAGGCTCACCTTAGGGAAAGCAATGGTCTATGGTATTGGTAACCAACACCACACTAGGGTCTCATCAGTCTAAAGTTTCATAAGTCTAAAGATTGTGCATAGAATGTGTTGATGAGCAAGTTTGAAAGAGTGCTACTTGCCCGTTAAGACACTTAAAGAAGTATGTTTAGGGCATTATTCATCTAACATCGTCTACTGCTCAAAACTTTTATGCTTGTCTTCTGTAGGTTGCGAGTGATTAAATCAAATGTGACATCCTCATCCCAAGTCTTCTTAGGTTTTCAATTCCCTCTAAGGGCTTGTTTGGTTCATCAAAGCTGGAATGAAATGGAATCAGGAATGATACCTGAAGGAATAGGAATGGAACTTGATTCATGAAATAAGATGTTTGTTTCAGAATAGGAATGGAATTAGAACCCAGTTTCTATTGTTTGGTTCAGTTATGGAATGGAATCAAATATGACTTTTTATTGTATTCAATATAACTGCTGTTATTTTAATTTTTTTTTTTTTTGTGGTTGATATTAATGTACTAAAAAACCATATTGCTAAACTCATTTTATTTTGATATAACAAGCCTTTTGTATCTTTATTTTTTAATTAATTAATTTTAATTCTTAACCAATTTAGCATGAAAAACGTTAATATTTAATTTTTCACATTGCTAATATTCACAATTTACAAGAGTTGTACCTAGCTCATAGTGATAATTGATACTCGTGAACTTTTATTATCATAAGTCGTAACATGCTACTTTCAACCCCCCCCCCCCCCCAAAAAAAACTTTCGAAAAGACAAAACATTACTTTAATAACATGCACATAAGCTTCATCGATATGAGCTGAATAACATGTTCCAAATTAGCTATGTAGTATCCAAATACAAAATTGTCACAATGAGTTCAACATTCATTACCACAAATTGACATCAACACCCATAAACATTAAATTCCAAAACCACCACAAATTAGGTTTATGTTCATCTTCTGCAATAAACGTAGAACATGATATCCACACCCAAAATACCACAAACTATGGTTCATGTTCACTTTCTTAAATGACAATTGAGAACATAAAGGTCACATCCACAACAAAGTAATTATTGCATTTCAACCCATGAATGTTGGATGAATAATGTTGAGAATCCCATCCTTCTTCCACTCCTCCGGGCATTGGTAAAAGATGGGAAGAAGACATGAGTTACATGCCAACTTATTCACCGCCTTCATTGCTTCATCTTTGGTAAGATCGGGAAGAAGCTATCCAACATTCAAACTATCCAACATTCATCTTTGGTAGAAGATGGGAAGAAGCTATCCAACATTCAAGCTAGAAAACCAATGGAAACAAAAGGTTATGTAATCCTTTTTGGTATTTAACAAACAAACACTCCAAAATGCACGCCTCAACAATCAACAAATCTGAGCATGAAAATAGCATCAACCATGAAACCACATCACACTAAGTTGTTACAAACTTCTTGAGGAATTGTAATCTCTACTAGTAACTCAAGTGTTTACTATTGTTGTTAATCCCATTTTCTTATTTTCGTTGCTATGTCCTTATACGAATGGGTTCAGAAGATTGTCTTGTTAATTTCCTCTGTCAAGTGCAAAATAGCATGATAGCATATATCAGCCATGAAAGCATAAACCATGAAAGCACATTAACCATGAAAATAGCATCAACCATGAACATGAACAAGTCGACCAAACACCTAGGGCTGTCCAAAATTTCGAAAATATGGGGAGGGGGAAAGAGATCTAGCATTTTTGGGGAGGGAGAGCAGACCGAATTTCTGGGAGAGGGGAACAAACAAACGAACCAAGCTTATGGGGGAACAAACCAGCAAAACGAACCGGAATTATGGGGGAGGGGAAGTAGATCGGAAATCTCCAGCCATGGCAGGTTCGAAATCTTAGGCGAATTTGGACGGGGGAGGCGAGTCTAGAACGAAATCTCACAGGCGAATCTAGAACGAAAGCAAAACGAACCTGGATGGAGGTCGCTGCTGTTGTCGCTGCACGTGAGGTGGAGGTTTCCGGCGTCCTGTTGTTGCCGACTGCGGTGGATCTCGCCGCCTCACTTCTCTCTCCTCTTGTTTTCTTTCTCTCTCTCTCTCTAGGGTTTGGAGGTGCCTCTTGATGGTATGGAACTTGAAACCCCTCCTAAAGTGGGGGAATCAAGTTGCTGAAAAATTTGGGGGGGGGGGGATTTGATACCTAAAGGAATCAAGTCCCATACCCTTATTCTCCAAACCAAACAATAGGTACGGGAACTTGATACCTAAAGGTATCAAGTCCCATTCCTTTTTTCCCAACCAAACAGGCCCTAAATGTTAATATTGTATCTCCTCGCTAGTGCATCTAGTAAGCTTTTCACTTGTATAGCCATTTGAGCCTTGCATCCTGCATGTCAGTTTTAAAATCCAAAATTTTTTAATTAAACCTGCATTTTTTGATGCTTGGAATTTTCTTCTGACTAGAAGTTCTCCTCGCCCATGTTCTGAGTTTAAGAGAACGTCCTGGGCTCCTCCTGCCCTGAATTTTGAGCTGTGTAGGCAGCCAGAGTATTACCTGGGAATACCTCCTGGATCCTTTTACCTAGACTTATCACTTATCACACAACTTCTGTCCTAATTTTGGCTTTGTGTCGTGGCCTTGTCTGTTGAAGATGTGTGGTGGTGAGCATTCATGTGATATTATTAGTTCGACACTATATATGTACTTGGCGCAATATGTGTACCCATATATAGGTAACATAGGGGGAAAAAATTCATTGAGAGTTGGCCTGGCATTTTGGGGGGGGGGGCCCGTTGTGTAATTTGAAGATGTCTAGGGTTATTGGACATGATAACTTAGAAGTACCATGTTGCCATAGGAAATGTACTGGACATTATTTCTTGCTATGCAAATTTGAGTTTCATATTCAGTATTTTGGGTGAAGACTAATTGGCAGGGTGGGGATGGGACTTCTATGGGACGGAATAGTGTACATTGGGATGCTAAATTTGCTGATGATTTTTACCTTCACACTTCTAGTATGGTGAATTCCTAGCATTTCTTATCCAACTTGGTACTATTTATTGGCGTGCTTGTTTAGTCAATTTCCTGCACCTTTATTGTCAATATCATTTGATGTAATTTGTCCTGAACTTTTGTCAGTGGTATTCTGCAAGTCGCTGTAGTTCAACTAATTTTATTGCACCATTTTTCAGCACAAAGCTCCTTACATTGAGGAACTAGAGGAACAAACACAGGAGCTCCATAAAAAACGTGCCTCAGCCATCTTAGAAAGACGAGCTGCTGATATTGACGATGAACTGCCAGAAATTCAAGCAGCTGTGGATGCAGCAATGTCGGTGCTGAAGAAAGGTGGCAGCAATGCTGCAACAGTTGCTGCTGCCACCAGCGCTGCCGTGGCTGCATCTGCTGCCATCAGGCAGCAGAAGAACCTTCCTGTGAAGTTAGACGACTTTGGCCGAGATTTAAACCTGCAAAAACGTATGGATATGGATCGGAGAGCTGCTGCTCGGCAGCGTAGGAGAGCTCGATCAGATAGTACGAGAATGTCAGCAGCTAAAAACAATGTCTCCTATACAAAAATTGAGGGTGAATCCAGTACTGATGAGAGTGATGATGAGAGCAAGGCTTATAAATCAAGCCGTGATTTGTTGCTTCAGACAGCTGAAGGAATCTTCAGTGATGCAGCTCAAGAATATTCTCAACTTTCTTTGGTTGAAGAGAGATTTGAAAAATGGAAAAGATTATATCCTGGGAGTTACCGTGATGCTTATATGTCATTAAGTATTCCAGCTATTTTCTCTCCATATGTGAGATTGGAGCTTCTAAAGTGGGACCCGCTTCATGAAGATGTGGACTTCTATGACATGAGATGGTCTGTAAGTACCTATGTTGCACTGGATGATAGCTGTATTTTTGCTCACACTTGTGTGCTGAAGAGTCACTTGGTTGATTTTTCATGATTATTCTTCTCTGCAATTGCATTCTCGTCATTTTTGTGTTTCTTATTGGCATATTGTATTTATGCAGGCATTCGTTGCTGTTTGATTATGGTGTTCCAGAAAACGGAAGTGAGTTCAGTCCTGATGATGCAGATGCTGATCTTGTTCCTGGGTTAGTGGAAAAGGTTGCACTTCCAATATTGCATCATGACATAGCTCACTGTTGGGATATGCTAAGCGCCAGAGAGACCAAGAATGCAGTTTCTGCTACGAGCTTAATTATAAATTATGTTCCTGCTTCAAGCGAGGCCCTCAAGGAACTAATAGCAACTATACATGATAGGCTAGCAGAAGCAGTCTCTGATCTTGTGGTATGTATGACAACAAGTGGAGGCCCCTTGAAGGCTTGGCATGTCCTCTGTGATATAATCACGATGAATGAAGGCATTAATCCGTTTCTCTGATCTTCTGGTATAGGTCCCTGCATGGAGTGCTGTTGTGATGAAAGCTGTGCCAAATGCTGCAAGGATGGCAGCATATCGATTTGGTGTAGCTGTTAGATTGATGAGGAATATCTGCATGTGGAAAGATATTCTTGCAATGCCAGTTTTGGAGAAGCTTGCTCTTGATGAACTTTTGGGTAGAAAAGTTCTCCCTCATGTTCAAAACCTTACACCAGAGATTCATGATGCAATTACAAGAACAGAAAGAATAATTGCTTCATTGTCTGGTGTGTGGGCAGGTGCAAGTGTTGTGGGTGCTCGCAGGTATCATTTCAAAATTGCATTTAATGCTTCTTGTGTTCCTTTGGTATGATTTAGATGGAACTTGAAACAGTGTATAGCCTATGTTGATTCATCTCCCATCTTTTGGAATGTTGGATGGTGCTTTCATGGTTTCCTCTTAACCAATATTGTTTTGGCGGGGAAGGAGTTGGACAACCCCCCCCCCCCCCAAAAAAAAAAATTACAGAGATGAGGTTGTACACCCTTTTTCTTTCTTGTTGTCTTTTTCCTTTTTTTTTTGCTTGGGGCGATTTTTTTGGGGGGGAGGGGTGTGACTCATCTAGTGTCTCTGTTACTGAGCATCACCACAAGGGGCAAAGATGCTTGGAAGGAGGGTTGAGGGGACTCCTAATTGCCCTTGGTGGGAATTTCAAGTTTCAAGCCTTTTACCTTTGTAGAAGGTGGATCAAATGCTATTAGACCAGTTCTTTGGCAGTTGAGACAAAGATGTTGCGCACATAGGAGATGGGCGACTTGTGGTTAGAGGATCTTGAGGTTTTTAGGGTCATGTTTGGGTTTTCTAATGTTGGTGTGTGGTTGTTGGCTTTGATGCATTGGTCTTTCTTTTTATTTCCAGTGTATGAGTAGTTGCATTTTTAGTTTCCAGCTGTCAAAGTAAATGTCTTTTGATTTTGGGATTTTCAAAATAAGCATGTTTTTCCTTCTAAAAAACTTATTACGTGGGAATTTCCGATAAACTACTGACAAACTACTGACGAATAATGGTTATGCAGTGGCAGGTTGCAGCCACTTGTGGACTATGTGAAAACACTTGGGAAGACTTTGGAGAAGAGACATGTGTCAGAGACTGAAACTAGTGGGCTTGCCCGTCGCCTGAAGAAGATGCTGGTGGAGCTGAACGAGTATGATGAGGCGAGAGCAATATCAAGAACCTTTCATCTCAAGGAAGCACTATGAGTTGTAACTTCTTTGTAAGAAATTTTGACGACCATGTTCTGTTTCTACTACCTGAAAGTTCGAGAAGGTTCGTCAGGCATGTGTTGTTTTCGATCAAGTTGGTACGATAGAAATGCTATGTTGTAGTGCTGAGTTTCTCTCTTTTTACCTTTCAGTAGAACAGATAACGTGTCTTCAGAGCATCAGTTGGTTGAAAGCTGAAACTAGTTTTAACGCCAAATGTGTAGACTGATTATCTCTTTGGCTTGGTAATGCGTGTCTAATTTTTAGGTCCTCATACAAAGCTACCTCTAATTTAGATATAAAAAGCATTGGTTGTGCAGGGGCCGAGAGACACAATAAAGTTATGCACCCCCACCGCCCCCGCCGGGGCCAATCCCAACATTCTTTAAAAATGTCGTACGTCAACTTTTCTTTAAAAATGTCGTACGTCAACTGTTGTTTGGTATGATTTCTTCAGAAGTTTACAAAGTTCCTCTAGTTTTTACATAATTGTTAATCTAGAGTTGTATATCAAGCTTTTTTGTTTGGTTTCTTCAAAATTTTACATAGTTCCTCTAGTTTTTGCATAGTTGTTAATCTAGAGTTGTGAAGCTAATGGCAGGGAGTGGTAAACTTGGCTGTTCCAACCTTGGCTCTTTTTGAATTGCATTAGAGGGCCTTTGGTTTTCTTTGTAGATGGAAGAATAACAACGATTCTCAATGTGAGTTTCGTTTGCATGGAGCTTGTGGAGATTTAGATGTAAGTAGTCTTATTTTTGTAGGTATCATTATCTATAAAGAGATCTATTCCAATAGATCTACAAAAAATTTAAGAAAACATTTTTGAATTGAGAAACTTTGGTATGGAAGGGAGCAAAACCATGGACCTGCAAGACTCAACAAGAAGTAAGAAGGGGTAAATATGGTGCTACAAAAAATAATAGCATACACATGCACTGTCGTTGCAAGAAAGATGACAGCCAGATCCACACATCAGTAAATCTTATGCCCTCGAGATCCGAGGGAGATCCAATAGTGCTTTACAGAAGGTCTGCAACCTAATCCTAGATCTCCAAAGCTTCCTATCCTGACCCATGTCTTCAAGTCTTGTCTAATCACTCTGTCCAACTCTTCGTAGGCTTATCTCAACCCGTTCTACATTCCGGAAGAATAATCCTTGCTTCTCCTCATTGGTGCATCCGCACTACTCTTCCTCACATGATCAAACCATCTAAGTCTAGCATCTCTCATCTTATCGTCGATGGATACCACTCCGACTCTGTCTCTATCACCACATTTCTAATCTTATCCAATCTCGTTTAACCACATATCTAATGAATTATCCTTAGACCTGTTAGTTCAGGCGGGCGGGTTAAATACCAGTCAGATGTATTCAAGTTCAGGTAAAATATCGATCGAGTGTATTTCGAATTCGGGTAAAATAGAGGTAGACATATTTCGGTTTTATGAGTTTCTGGTCAACCTAACAAATCTGTAACACCTTTTTAGTGAGTTATTTCTCTTTTTGTCAAAATCAAAGTCTTGGCATATTTATTATTTAAAATTGTTTGTATTTAATGAACAAGCATTCTAATTGTAATTTCTTAAAAGAATATAAAAAATATTCAAACTTTTCAATATGATATATGAACGCTATGTACCAGTGGACAATGAGTCACGCTTGAGTGGGTTAGTCTGTATATCAAAATATTAATAACAGGTCGGGTCATTCATGGGCCAACTAATCTAAAGCATGATAACAGGTTGGAGCGGTTCTACTCATTAATAACCTATTTAATGATTCAATATTGTGTTAATTAACCTACCATTATCTAATCTGGTATACTTTATTAGTTGGGCATTCCTAATACGAACATAGGTTGGTCCATTTTACCCAACACTGACATAAAGTTCGAGACCAATTAGAAGGAAGCCAAATGAAAGAATATTATAGACGCACAAGATATTACAATTACTTATCAATTATAGCATCAAAAGTTTAGATTATTATTGAGTAATATTCTTTACAATGCGATGGGACATATTCATTTTAATAAGAATAGTATGACTTGCACATTTTCAACACTTGTGTTATTATACATTGATTTTCTTAAGTCTAAATATTTCATGCCTATTTTCTAAAATTGTTTCATTTATAAGTTGTATGCGACGTGATCTTATGAGAATGAATTTGAAAAATAATGTGTACTATCGTCTAATTTACAAAGGGATGCAATAGCTATATAACATCTCTCTAAACGATTCATTAGAATGAAAAACTATTATTATCAAGGGGGAAAAAATCAAGAAAAATAAAGCATACGCATATAATATTCAGGTTGAGTAGACGGGTTTGGGTTCGGGTTTGACCCAAAATTTGTGGGGTTTTCAAGTTCGGTTTACTTATGGTTTTGTAACGCCCCCAAAATGCCAATGCCATGATTTACGGAAAACTGCAGTGGAAGACTTAATAATAGAAGGCGCTACCGCTGTCCTGATAAGGACAAGGCTTACTGAAACCATTTAATCTTACAACTCATGTTTACAATCACAAAATCTATTAACTAGAAACACTTCAAGACCAAAGTCCATAATAATTCAACTTCAATACCATCGACTTAATCATACCATGCGTTAACTCGCACTCCACACTACACAAGTATATTGAATATAGACCCAACTTGACCATGAGGTCGATCCCAACATTCATGCTACGCTGAATCCACTGTGAGCATCTGATGACTTTCAAAAGAGCTTGTTAAAAAGAGAAACATGTGATACTTCATCACCTAAAATGGAAAACATGAAAACAATTTGAAAATGTGAGCAAAAACTCAATGCATACATTCCTGTATTGTAAAATGAGCATAGTAACATTGTTGATGGGTACTCACCTTTGCAATTCATTTAGTTGGCAATAATAATGAAAATAAAAGTAATATGAAACTGAATTGCTCATCATTATCTGGATGTGAACCCCTTGCAATGATATGATCTACACATAGGTGTACACCTGCCAATCCGATTAAGAGTTGGCCTGAAGCCGCACAGGTAAATGATGGGCTGACGTCCTATAGATGATAGTTGACAGGGTCACAAGTTAAATGACAAATCACTGTATAAACTGATTCATTGATAACCTCATTAAGAGTTGTAACTTGATAAACATGTTCTGCTTTCTGAAGATACAGGCAATGGACGTACATTGAGTCTTTAAAAATGTCATCTGACTTGATAAAAGTCAACTGTTTCATAAATGTCATCTGACTTGATAACACTTATGCATATCGGGGAACGATAACTGGGCCTCGACTCTGTTTCATAAATGTTAATGTAAGTATGTGTAGTCAGTAAATGATCCTTACTCACATAATTGAGTAAGTAAAGTATGTGTTACAGAAATTGAGTAATTAAATAGTATACATAACTTGGGTATTTCAATATAACTTCAAAACTAAATTGATGAAAGTAATTAAATCCGATATAAAGTAAATGAAAATAAAATAGTCCACAATGAGATAAACGAGATTACAAAGGAAAAGGTCTTGATGGTGATAATTGAGAGAGTGGTTGTGACCTTTTCTGAAATAGGTTGCTGATACGGGTTTAAGGCTTGCTGATATATAGCTTGGTTCAAGATAACAATGAGTATACTAGATTGGCTTGATAAATACATTTGATACATTCTGAATCGAGTAAGTAATAAAGGTTTGAGGCTAAGAGAGATATATCTTAGTTCAAAATAGTATAAACTGTAATAACTTTGTTTGATAAATATGGTTTTTGAGTGAAAAATTCTCCCCACCTCCCATATTTCATTCATAAATCCATTACATATAGAATTTCACCCCAAATGAATCATTGAACTCAAAAGAAGCTATTAAGCTCGTTAAATGTGGTATTTTCTTTGAAACATTCATAATTGATTCAAAGCTCATAAACAAGCTTTCAAATTGTATATTTGTCTTCTTCTTTCTCATTAATCAAGCTAAAAGCTCCATGAAAGTCCATAAATATTGATTTTCCCCTTAAATAACCTTGCTTGGCCCAAAATACACAGAATGAGTGCATGATCAATCTCACTTAATTTTTATTATTGCTCATTACACAATTACTCAAAATGCTTCCGAAATTCAACAAACTCAAAATACTAAATCAAAATTCATGAGATCTTATAGGAAATTCAAAAATAATATGAAAAATCTATAATAAAATTTTTCAGAATTTTCCTTCAAGTATACACTGCACAGAAATTGCAATAATAGCCCAATTGCACCAAAGTAGGTCAGTACACTTCAAAATTTCATAACTTTCATCCTTGACCTCAACTGGAGATCCAAAACCCCAATATGAAAAGATTAAGAAGTCCCCACAAACTTTCATTTAAAACACAAAATATGATTCCCACAATAGGGTTCCCAAAATGGGGCTAAAACACAAGTATGTAAGTTTTGATCCATTTTGTACAGTTTTGGTAAAACGACCACAACTTTTTCCACAGACCTAGGATTAAGGCGATTCAAAAGCCATTTGAAATTTAACACAATGAACTATCTACCTATGAAAAATCATAATTTGCCCATGGGCTGATCATTACCAGTTTAATCCTGAAGTCTGCCCTGTTTTTTCGAAATTTCCAGCCTTCACTGTTTTAGTTTTTCCTTCTCTTTTCACACAAATCCTCAATCTAAACCATTCCTTAACAGCATGTAAATAAGCTTTGGTCCTTCCCATCACCAAGAACAACATCATAAACATTAATAGGTAAAAGATGACCAAATCAAAGATAAAACAATCAAAATTCAACATTTTTACATTAAGCTTGCATGAACATGATTACCCTTAAACCCTAGCATGCTCCAAGCTTATTTCAATCGATAAAAACATCAAAATAACCCTTGATTCTATCAATCCAACATGATCAACAACCATAAATAGCAAAACAAGCATCAAAATCAAAAATTCAAAGAGACAAGTTTAGGGTTACTCACTTTGATCTTGAAAGAAGTAGAGATGAAGGTGATATTTGATGGTTTGAGGATGGAGGATGGTGGCTAGAGGTTTTAGGGCGTTGGGGGAGTCGGAGGTGGCTGGAAATTCGCCAGAACAGTGCTAGAATAGTGCTGGCCTTGTAGGGGGAGAGAGAGGAGAGAGAAAATGGTTTGGAGTTTTGGTTGTGAATTTTTGACTTATCAAACATTTGGCTGAAATTTTATCTAGAAAAGTGACTATTTAGCTAACCATGGTTAAGCTTAATCATGATAATTAGTTAGGTTAAAGAATGCAAACTTGTTGGGCTTCAAGTTGGGTCGAAATAAGTTGGGTTTAGGAATAAACGCTTTGTAATGATAACATTTTTATGTCACTTGAAATTAAATTTTTATGACGATATGGAAAATTAAATTTTTGAGATGATATGGAAAATTAAATTTTTGTCGCTTGGATTATAATTATTAGGGCTTACTATCAATTTTTCCGAATTTTTTTTAATAAGTAAATGAATAAATAAATAAATAAACCCGAATTACAAAGTGAGGGCCCAAATAAATTTTTTCCCACCGGGTTGATTAAATTTAATCGCTTAATAATCGTTGAATCATGCTTACCGAGGCCTAATATCGATTCACTCGATATTTAATCAATCAACAAAACTTGAATTGACAATCAATGAAACTTGAATTGCAAAGTGGGACCCAAAATGAAATATCTCCCAACTAGGATTATTAAATACGATAAATGAAGGTGAAAAATTTAAATAACATAATGGAATTCATTCGATAAATAAATTGAGTGTAATTGAATTAATAAACATGATTTGGTTAAATAAATAACCATGACCAATTAAATCAATAAACATGATTAATTAAATGAATAAATGTGATTAATTAAATAAATAAATATGATTTAAATAAATAAATATAGGTTAGGGTCAGGTTATTACAGTCTTCCCCCCTTAAAGAGTTTCGTCATCGAAACTTATGAAGCTTATTCATGTATGCAATGTTGCCTCAAGTATGGATAATTGGTTTTCACTGCTTCCTTCAAAAAAGGTATGATTAGCCCAAAGTGCATAGGTGCTTAATCCTGCAGTCGAGTATCTAGATCCTTAGTGACTTCACTGACTTGATTACTTTTGCTCAAAATTGATATTCTCTTTGAAAGAAAAGAACCTTGTTACTAGCAAGGAGGTGCTCACTACTAGTTCATCACCTTGTCCACTAAAGGAAACTGTTGTATACCCTGATAAGTACTCTGATACTATTACGAGCTATAAAACATGTTATACACATGTTCGGGTTCAACAGGTAGGTGCAGTCAACAAGCTATAGGATTTAACCTTTCAATGAATCATAGGGCCCCATATAACTAGTCCCTAATTGTCCGTGGATAGTCAGTCTCTGACTACCTTAATTAAAAAAGAATTTTGAAATACTTCATAACCCATCTGAGACTTTGGTTATTTCCTTGTTTTGCCAGCACAACTCTTTTGTCGACCTTGTATCACCTCAACATGCACTTAAATTTTCCCTCTTAATGCTTGCTTGGGTTAGCTCTGACCTTATACTCAATGTTTCTTCTGACTCACTCCAATATAATTAGACAATGCTTGAGATTATGCCCATATTAAAAAGTCCTCATCTGATATTCCTAATGCATTACATGATCTCTCCTCATCAGACTACTCAAGGATCTGCTCCCGGTCGATAATGGGCAATGAAATAACCATGATTAGGGATAAGAGTGATGAAATTCTCATCCAAGCGAATCATTGCATATAAAAGAAATGAACAATGAGACTAGAAAAGGCAAAGAAAGGAGAGATTATCATGGGGGGTTATAATAAGGATAACCATAAGTATATTATGAATTATGAAATATAACGACACAAGAATTGTGGTTTATAAATATGGATCATAAAGGGTCCAATAAATAATTAATTAAGGAGAAAGATGGCCCGATTATACTCGGGTTTAGCTTATGAATTGGAAACAAGATGACTAGCAACTGAGCTTCAACTAGGTGACTTTATAGCCTCAAGTAACAAGATAAGTGCAATAAATAGATGGGACAAGCAATGTATAATGGATAGATAAATGGATTGGATAGTAAAGTGCAATTGATAGACAAATAGATTGGATAAGAAAAGTGCCAATGGATAGATAAATAGATTGAGCAAGCTACAATAGGAACATGCCTTTACTCACATGAAGCCAATTCGAGTACAACAATAAGATTAAATAGAGAATGCGAAAGTTTATTTATCAGAATGTAAGATATATGTGTAGGAGTTGAAGTTCAAAATAGGGGATTATGACATTCGCAATCACCCACACCAATAAGAGTTGAATTACATTATGAATTCAGAACAAGTTATATGAGCTTATCATTATGAATAAATGAGATGTAAGCTAGATGTGTGAATCAACTCTCACCAAAATGAACTACAACTCATGATCATGAAATAAAGATGGTGAAGGCCGAGAACACTGGAATGTTGACAACCATATAAGATTGAATGAAAAATGTATTGCACATTTAACAATGGGTTTGCAGTGACATGGAAGATCACGCTAATAGAAAATTATCGGGTTGAAAAGTAAGGGAGATTAAACAACATTGGATAGTATCAAGTTTTGAAGATGAGACAAGGAAACAATTTCAAGAATTACTATAAAAGGGCATTCTTGCAAAAGATAAACCGTGGTTGCATAGTTTAGGTGTGATATCCAAATCTCAAATCATTCCTGAAAAAGACTTCTATTGTTGGCAATTAATCCCATAAATCATTTGTTCAAGGTATAGGGCCCTTATTTTGATAGTGATCTCTCTGTACACAGTACACAACCATAAGGTTCTATCTTTCTTCTTCATATAAACCTGAGGTTCCCCACGGGGACACATTTGGTCAAATAAATCCCTCACAACTCATCCACTGAATATTTAATTCTTTGAACTCTATTAGGGGTCATATGATAGCGGTTTTGAAAATGGGTTGAGCATCAAGAGTTAGGTCGATCTGAAAATCAATGTTTCTTGGGGAGAAACAGTCCTGATAGTCCTCAGATAGAACATATCTAAATCCACCAACTGTAAATATAGATATGGATATACTGAGTGTGGTTGACATAAGACTGACACAGTAACTTACTTACTTGTACAATGTAATTGGGGGGATCAATAGGGCTTTTCTTCCCTCGGCCCGTAGAAACACACGTTTAGTCAATCCTCATCACTCAAGCTAACCTTAAGATCCCTACCATTCATCTTAGTCTTGTAAGTATACAGTTAGTTTACCCCCATAATGATACAAAATTTGCCAATCAAACTAGATTGAATATCCAGTGAATATGGTTCCAGCAATACTACTAGAGCCATGTGTATAAAAGATAAACATTCAACTACCTACTGGTCTCAATACATTGAAATGACCGATGACAGATCTAAAGTGTAGAGAGATGTAACCACACCATGAACTCTTGCAAAGATATTTCTTTATTGGTTATAAAGGACTGGCATGTAAGCTGAATGAATGAAAGGACGAAGATTCGTAATGAAAGAGGTAAGGCATATAAATGTCCTACATATACAAGACATGCATTTTATTCATGATGGTCATGATAGTAAAGTAAATGAACAATGTTATGAAGTTGAGAGGGAGTATTAAGTAATAAAGGTGAAGAAATGTAGCAGATTACCAAAGCGGCTTTTGAAAAGTCATACGGTATCCGTATGTGAGTAAAATGACGAAGATAAGGGTCAACACTACCATAAGGAAAATTTTATTCTTCTGGTGTTTGAAAGGACAATACGTCAAGATGAAGGAGTCAGTCTTATGACTGAACATGATGAGATCCATCAATAACACATTTTGCAGTAAATGGAAGTCTTGGGTAGGCATATAAAATTCAAAACCGCTGGCAGATGGAAATAGCACAAATCGTTGTTTATCATTAATAAGATAGGCTGTACTAGTAAAGAAAGGATTACCAAAATAACTTGATTAACGACAAGCAGTCACGGCCATAGAGTAGTATGCCAACATGACGTTATGGTGCTATAGAAACACGAACAATATGGATACATTTAATTGTTGAAAAGGCGTTCAATGATTGGGTCCGAAACAACTAAAGGCTTTGCAAGCAATAAATGAATAGTGTCCAAATAAAAGCAAGGAGTTAAAGTAGGTGACAGTAAAAATATGAACATAGTGGTGACTGAACTGTAAGTAGAATGGATCAAATATGCTTAGGAAGAACCACAAATCACACAGTAACGCATACCAGGGGTCATTATAGGCTCCATTATGGAAACAGAGAATTAAACGGCTATGATTGTGAGGGTTTGAATCGCCTATAAGAAAGGTTCATCAGATGTGTTTGAAGAATTCCCTACAGACCACATATGAGAATTTCCATAAACACTATTACAAATCAAGAGTGTTATAGTAAAGAAATGATACATCTGATCAATTCAAGGTAACTAGGGCAGAAATAAGTCAATGACTGAAAGTAATGAGAGCATTGCTAATGTAAGGTCTTAGTGTCAAGACTAGATAATTCATATACATGGTGGCTTAATCTTACTTGTACCACACATATAATGCCAAGTAGCACACCATAAGCTACTCATTGTTATCACCATACATAAGCACTCATTGTAGTGTTCATCTCATACTAGTTCATCTAAAAGATATTGCCCCACAAGGCATTCCTCATCTAGAGGTTTATATCTAACTTGACACTGTATTAATCCCTTAAGAAGCTGCAAATGGCATCCCCACATCGGGTTTCAACCATCACTGTACCCAAGATCAGGTACATTAACACATCTCAATAAGACTCTCAAATTCTGGGGCAAAACGGACAGAGTTTCGCCTAAAAACTGACTACAACCCAGGCTTAAAGCCTTACAAGAGATACCTGAAAGGGAGAGAAACACTTCAATACCTTAACGGCCACACGCCGGAGTTTATAACTCAACGGGTCACACACCCGGAGTGCATGATTGCAAAAATTTAAACAAATAAGAGAAATGAAACATACAATACAACTCTCAGATAAATGAAAGCATGCCTCACTAACAGGTGACCCAAATGGTTCCACACTCCACTAGTCTTAGGATATTACCAAATGATTGAGTCACCCAAATGAAAATAATTCCTCCATATATGCCTATACATATGAACTTATAGTCAATAGCTCATTTAACTGGTCCAACATAACTCATACACACCTTGATAGCTAACTCATAAACACTTGATAGCTCACAGTGGCCCTTAAAACCTTAGCTCTGATACCAAATCTGTAACGCCCCCAAAATGCTAATGACATAAATTACGGAAAACTACAGTAGAAGACTTAATAATAGAAGACACTACCGCCGTCCTAATAAGGACAAAGCTCACTGAAACCATTTAATCTTGCAACTCGTGTTCACAATCATAAAATCTATTAAACTGAAACATTTCAAGACCAAAGTCCATAATAGTTCAACTTCAATACCATCAACTTAATCATATCATATTATGTGCTAACTTGCACTACACACTACACAAGTATATTGAATATAGACCCAACTTGACCCTGAGGTCGATCCCAACATTCATGCTATGCTGAATCCACTGTGAGCATCTGATGACTTCAAAAAGGGCTTGCTAAATGGAGAAACATGTGATATTTCATCACCTAAAATGGAAAACATGAAAACAATTCAAAAATGTGAGCAAAATCTCAATACATGCATTCTTGTATTATAAAATGAGCATAGAAATACTATTAATGGGTACCCGCCTTTGCAATTCATTTAGTTGGCAATAACAATGAAAATGAAAGTAATATGAAACTGAATTGCTCATTATTATCTGGATGTGAACCCCTTGCAATGATATGATCTATACATAGGCGTACACCTGCCAATCCGATTAAGAGTTGGCCTGAAGCAGCGCAGGTAAATGATGGGTTGACGCCCTATAGGTGATAGTTGACGGGGTCACAAGTTAAATGGCAAATCACTGTATAAACTGATTCATTGATCGTCTCATTAAGAGTTGTAACTTGATAAACATGTTCTGCTTCTGAAGATACAGGCAATGGACGTACCTTGAGTCTTTAAAAATGTCATCTGACTTGATAAAAGTCAGCTGTTTCACAAATGTCATCTGACTTGATAACACTTATGCATAACGGGGAACGATAACTAGGCATCGACTCTGTTTCATAAATGTTAATGTAAGTATGTGTAGTCAGTAAATGATCCTTACTCACATTATTGAGCAAGTAAAAGTATGTGTAACAGAAATTGAGTAATTAAATAGTATACATAACTTAGGTATTTCAATATAACTTCAAAACTGAATTGATGAAAGTAATTAAATCCGATATAAAGTAAGTGAAAGTAAAATAGTCCACAATGAGATAAATGAGATTACAAAGGAAAAGGCCTTGATGGTAACAATTGAGAGAGTGGTTGTGACCTTTTCTGAAATAGGTTGCCGATACGGGTTTAAGGCTCGCTGATATATAGCTTGGTACAAGATAACAACGAGTATACTAGACTGGCTTGATAAATACATTTGATACATTCTGAATCGAGTAAGTAATAAAGGTTTAAGGTCAAGAGAGATATATCTTGGTTCAAAATAGCAAAAACTGCAATAACTTGGTCTGATAAATATGATTTTTGAGTGAAAAATTCTCCCCACCTCCCATATTTCATTCATAAATCCATTAGATATAGAATTCCACCCAGAATGAATAATTGAATTCAATAGAAGCTATTAGCTCGCTAAATGTGGTATTTTCTTTGTAAAATCCATGATTGATTCAAAGCTCATAAACAAGCTTTCAAATTGTATACTTGTCTTCTTTTTTCTCATTAATCAAGATCAAAGCTCCATGAAAGTCCATGAACATTCATTTCCCCCTTAAATAACCTTGCTTGACCCAAAATACACAAAATGAGCTCATGATCAATCTCACTTAATTTTATTATTGCTCTTTACACAATTACTCAAAATGCTTCCATAAATCACCAAACTCTACCAAAATTCACGAAATCTTATAGGAAATGCAAAAATAATATGAAAAATCTATAGTAAAATTTTTAGAAATTTCCTCCAAGTATACACTGCACAAAAATTGTAATAACAACCCAATTGCACCTAAGTAGGTCAGTTCACTTCAAAAATTCATAACTTTCACCCTTGAGCTAAAATGGAGACTTGAAACCCCAATATGAAAAGATTAAGAAGTCCCCAAAAACTGTAATTTATAACACAAAATATGATTCCCACAATAGGGTTCCCAAAATGGGCTTAAAACGCAAGTGTGTCAGTTTTGGTCCATTATGCATAGTTTTGGTAAAATGACTATAACTTTTCCCACAAACCTCGGATTGAGGTGATTGAAAATCATTTGAAAGCTAGCATAATGAACTATCTACCAATCAAAAATCATAATTTTCCCATGGTTTGATCATTACCAGTTTAATCCCGAAGTCTGTCCTGTTTTCCTGAAATTTCCAACCTTCACTGTTTTAGCTTTTCCCTCTCTTTTCACGCAAATCCTCAATTTAAACCATTCCTTAACAGCATGTAAACAAGCTGTGGTCCTTCCCATCACCAAAAACAACATCATAAACATTAATAGGTAAAAGATGACCAAATCAAAGATAAAACAATCAAAATCCAATATTTTTACATTAAGCTTGCATGAACATGATTACCCTTAAACCCTAGCATGCTCCAAGCTTATTTCAATCAATAAAAACATCAAAATAACCCTTGATTCTATGAATCAAACATGATCAACAACCATAAATAGTAAAACAAGCATCAAAACCAAAAATCCAAAGAGATAAGTATAGGGTTGGTCACTTTGATCTTGAAAGAAGTAGAGATGGAGGTGATATTTGATGGTTTGAGGATGGACGATGGTGGCTAGAGGTGTTAGGGCATTGGGGGAGGTTGGAGGTGGCCGAAAACTGGCCAGAACAATGCTAGAATAGTGCTGGCCGTGTAGGGGGAGAGAGAGGAGAGAGAAAATGGGTTTGGAGTTTTGGTTGTGAATTTTTGACTCATCAAACATTTGGCTGAAATTTTATCTAAGAAAGTGACTATTTAGCTAACCATGGTTAAGCATAATCATGGTAATTAGTTAGGTTAAAGAATGCAAACTTGTTGGGTTTCTAGTTGGGTCGAAATAAGTTGGGTTCAGGAATAAACGCTTCGTAACGATAATGTTTTTATGTCACTTGAAATTAAATTTTTGTGACGACATGGAAAAATAAATTAAATCACTTGGATTATAATTATTAGGGTTTACTATCAATTTTTCCGAAATTTTCTTTAATAAGTAAATGAATAAATGAATAAATAAATAAATAAATAAATAAACTCGAATTGCATAGTGAGGAACCAAATAAATTTTTTCCCACAGGGATGATTAAATTTAATTGCTTAATAATCACTGAATCATGCTTACCAAGGCCTGATATCGTTTTACTCGATATTTAATCAATCAAAGAAACTTGAATTGACAATCAATGAAACTTGAATTGCAAAGTGGGACCCAAAATAAAATATCTCCCTATCGGGATTATTAAATACGGTAAATGAATTTGAAAAATTTAAAGAACATAATGGAATTCATTCGATAAATAATTTGAGTATAATTGAATTAATAAATATGATTTGGTTAAATAAATAAACATGACCAATCAAATCAATAAACATGATTAATTAAATGAATAAATATGATTAATTAAATAAATACATATGATTTAAATAAATAAATATAGGTTAGGGTTGGGTTATTATAGGTTTGGGCTGAGAAAATCATGTTCAAAATCCATAACTTTCAGACGGGTTTGGGTCCGCTCAGTTTTTCCTAGGTCTAATTGCCTTCATCTTTGCTATTAACATCTTATGGACGTGGGTTTTCTTGATTGGGCAACACTCCACACCATGTAACAATGTTGGCTTAACAACCATATGATAAATCTTCCAATTTAATTTTAGTGGGATCTTCTTATCACACAACAACCCTAAAGTATTCTTTCATTTTTTTCCATCCCACCTTTATTCGATGGTTAATATCGTCATCAATATTCCCTTTCTCTTTATTGGTTGATCCCAGATATCTGAACTTTTCAATCGTTGGTATAGCCACACCCCTTAAGACTACCTTGTCTTCCATACGACCTTCCCCTTCACTAAAACGACATTTTAAGTATTCAGCCTTAGACCTACTCAACCCGAAACCTTTAGTCTCCACGTTATCTCTCTAGCGCTCTAACTTGTTGTTAAACCCCACCCTAGTCTCATCCATAAGAACTACGTCGTCAGTAAAAAGCATACACCCTAGTACCTCTTCTTGCATCGCTTTCGTGAGCTCATCCATAGCCATAGTAGAAAGAAAGAGTCTCATTATTGCTCCTTGATGAAGTCCAATATCTATAGAGAAGTCATCTATTTCCCCTTTTAGTGTCCTAACTCGGACTCTTACTCCCTCATACATATCTTTAATAACTCTAATATAGGTACCTGACACCTCTCTCTTTTCTAAGCACTTTCACAATATTTCCCTTGGTACTTTATCATATGCTTTCTCTAAGTTAATGAACAATATGTGGAGATCCATTTCCTATCCTTATAGAACTCCATGAACCTACATAAAAGATGAATAGCTTCTATAGTAGACCTATCTGAAATAAAACCAAACTGGTTCTCTGAAATCGTTACATCCCCCATCAACCTTCCCTCAATCACCCTTTCCCATAGCTTCATTGTGTAACTAAGTAATTTTATATCTCCATATTGTTGCAGTCTTGTATATCAACTTTGTTCTTATACAGAGGAATAACTGTACTAGATCTCCATTCATGAGACATCTTCGTGGTTCTTAATATAACATTAAATAACTCTGAGCCATTCAAGGCCTTCCTCACCCCAAATACTTCTAGATTTTCCACAGGAATATTATCTCGGCCGACTGTCTTTTCAGTCTTCATCTTCCTTATTGCCTCTTCAATCTCCCTTCTGATAATATGTTGGCAAGACCTAGAGTATAGTTCTTCCTCACAACACCTTTGCTCACTAAGTTGGGATAAGTCACACCTATCTCCATTAAAGAACTTGCAGAAATAGGTATCCCATCTTTCCTAAATTTTGGTATCCTCGATTAGGGCCTTGTTGTCTTCATCTTTAATGCACCTTGAACTACCTAAGACTCTAATTTTTCTTGCTCTTGCTAGCTTGGAGACCTCCTTCGCACCTTCATTAGACTCCAGTTTCTAATACAATGTTTCATATGCCCTATTCTTTCCTATTGCAATTGCTTTCTTTGTTTCCCTTTTCATAATCTTGTACCTCACTCTATTGACCTCTGTTTCCTCCTCAGTTCCACTACTCCTAAAGCCGTATAAGCCTCTTATTTCGCCTTGACTTTCTCATTCACCTCTTCATTCCACCACCAAGCTCCTTTCCTTCCCTCACTACCCTTTTAGATACTTCTAAGATTTCCTTAGTTGACCTTCGAATACATTCCGTCATTTCTCCTCACATTGTGTCTGCATCTGATAAACCTCTATTTTACCCCCTTTTAACATGATTTTTACCCCTCATTTTGGCGATTTTCGTTAAAACTTCAAGAGCATAAAGGTTGATTAGTCATTCTTTACCCTAAATCTGCCTAAATGTTGTGCTTTTGTATTTTCAGGAGTTCGATTGAAAGGAATGAGGGAAACTAGTTGATATCGCGCCAAATAGGAGCCAACAGAGTAGATTTTGAGCCAAGAGGAAGTGGCGTGGGGGCACCATGCCAAACAGGGTGATCGTGCCACCCCAGGGAAGCAAGAGAACAAGGAGCAGCAAAGTGGCACGGTGGCACTGTGCCTAGTGGTACGACCGTGCCACTTTAATTTCCCCGTTATGTGCAATTTGGCGTTGTAATTTGGCACTTCTTCTTTTCCCTCGTTTTTCCTATCTCGAAAACGGCAATTTTAGGTTTTTAGATTGGATATTGGTTGTTCTTGATTTGAATGCTTTGGATTGAATTCGATTGTTGAATCTGGTAGATTATTACTCCAATCAATAGAAAGTACGTTCCTTTACCCTTTTTCTTTGCGTTTTAATTCAATGGTAGCACTTTTAATCATGTTCATATTGGTGATTGTGGTTGTGATTTTGATGATGATTAGGGGCTAAATTTATTGTCTTGGATTGGGTGTAGCCCCTATTGTGCGACTTGGATTTGTATTCTAGATTTATGTGAATGAATGCCCACGTTGTAATTGAACTCTCACTTAAGCATGCTAAGTGTTCGATGAATTGCCTGAGAGGGTTGATTCACGTTTGTTATTGGGTTTGGGAGATTAACGAGAGTTAAATCCTCTACCTAGAGCTACTTAGTGAACAATTGGATTTCTTAACATGAAAATAGTTAGGTTTCAATTGGGAATTAAGGGTTACTCAATCTCGTGGTTTCGTGATTCTAGTTTCATGACAATAGATAACTAGGAAAACTTGATCAGTCTAATGACCTTTGAGAGAAGACATAGATACGCTTAGCTTGTAACCATTCCATTTCAATTGTCTGTGTGGGCAGATTCACATGATCTAGTTTATAGTCCAAGGAACACAATAGTGTGGTAAACCCCAATCCAGGACTTTTGTTAATATTGATTTAGACAATAGTAGTAACTTTCAGTAGAATACAATTGTTATTGAGTAAAAACCATTGTTAGTAGACTTTGGCCTAAATAGAGTGTTAAAGATTAGCTCGGTGGTTGAAACCGAGTTCGTTGTGGACATGACCCGTACTTGCCGTTGCTAGCTACAACTGGCACCGTGCACCTGCGGTATTTTTAACTCAACAAGTTTTTGGCGTAGTTGCTGGGGAACTTGGTTGTTTCAACATTGAAAGCGATTTTAAACGCTTTAGATTAGGCTTTTTCTTTTTCTTTTCCACTTTTCCTTTTCCTTTTCCTTCTCGTTCTTTTAGCTTTGCTTGAACCTGCTTACGCTTGGTGTAGTTTTTGGCTTTGTATGCACAAGCGCGGTCAGGGGGGCGACCACTCATTCCCTTTGACCCTGAGATCAAAGCCACTGCGCGAAGGCAAAGCGGTGCAAGAAAGAGGCAATTGCAACAAGATACCACTATGGCTGAGACAAATCCTAGGGTTCTGCGGGACTGTGTCCTACCGCAGGCCATCGGCCTTACTTCGTCCATAGTGAATTAGGCCATCGAAGCAAACAACTTCGAGCTACGGCCCGCCCTTGTATCCTTCGTGGAGAAGGATAAGTTTAGTGGGCATCCCATGGAGAACCCTCATATTCACCTTCGCAAGTTCCTGGCGAAGTGTGACACGATAAAGCTTAACAGGGTCTTTGCTGACGCCATCAGACTTCGGCTCTTCCCCTTCTCGCTGACGGACCGAGCCAGTGACTGGCTCCTTAATGAAGAGCCCAATTCCTTCACCACCTGGGAGGCCCTATCGACTGTATTTATGAACAAGTACTTTTCCCCGGGCAAGACCGCTAAGTTGAGAGCGGAAATCACCTCTTTCTCTCAACGAGGCGATGAGTCACTTTATGAGGCGTGGGAAAGGTTCAAGGATCTTCAACGCCAATGCCCCCACCACAGAGTACCCGACTAGCTTCTAATCCAAACCTTCTATAATGGATTAGACCAGTCATTGAAGATGTCCGTCGAAGCCGCAGCTGGGGGTGAGCTTATGGGGAATTCGATAGAGGCTGCGAAGGCCTTGTTGGAGGAGATGGCATCCAACAACTATCATTAGTCTGGTGAGAGGGCAGCCCCCAAGAGGGGTAGTGGGATTTATGGCGTGGATGCTGTGGATATGCTGGCTAGCAAGGTGGATGCTTTAGCGCAGCGTTTTGACAGGCTTGGAGCTCCCTCTCTAGGGAGTTTAGGGGGTGGTCCCTCAGGTGTAATGTTTGAAGTTGGGGTCCCGTTTGAGATTTGTGACATTCAAGGCCACATTGCTGCTGAGTGCCAGTCTGCTTTCCCAGGCGTTGAGCATACAAATGCAATACAAAACTATGGCCCACGCCCACCACCACAGAACAATCCCTACTCAAACACGTACAACCCCGGTTGGAGAAATCATCCTAACTTTTCCTACCGGAACAACAACCCCTTGCCACCCAATGCCTCTCTGCCCCCCTGGTTTTCAACATAGGGCACTCTACAATCCATTTAGCCCACAACCACCCCCACAACCCAAGTCTAACCTGGAAAACCTTATGAAACGCTTCATAGTAACCCAAACCAAGACAAATGAAGTTTTTAGTGAGCAAATCAACCAACTGAACTCCAAGTTCGATGCCATGGCCTCCCCTCAAAAGGTGATGGACACTCAGATTGAGCAGATTGTTCAACATGTTAGTAGTTTGTCCCGACCGCAAGGACAACTATCGGGCTAGTCCGATGTCAACCCCAGGGGTCACGTCAAAGCCGTTTATACGAGAAATGAGGGGGTTGTGGAAAGTCCTGTGATGGTAGTTCAGGAAGAGGCCCCGGTTCCTATTTCTACAGGAACAACTACGTTGAAGAAGGAAGGGGTTCCGAATCAAGAAGAGGAGGGTCATCAACCTCCTCCAGTCCACCTTATCAGCCTCCTGTTTCTTACCCTCAGAGGTTGGCCTGGGCTAAGCTCTCTCAACTTGAGCCCCGGTTTGTGCGATCCATGGAAACCCTAAGGCAGGTTTACGCTGATACCCCTATTTGGGAGGCTCTTCAGAAAGCACCAGCCTACCTCAAATTTTTGAGAGAGCTCCTTCCCAAGCGAGGTGAGCCCGAAGGGGTTCCAGTGGCCTATATGGGAGAAGTCTGCAACTCAATCTTCCAAAGCCAGTCACCATCGAAGTTGCAGGATCATGTTAGCTTCTCTATCCCTTGCTACATCGCGGGTACGTAAATCGAGAAAGCTCTTTGTGATTTGGGGGCCAGTGTGAGTTTAATGCCGCTTTCTCTATGCAAGAAGCTTGAACTATCGCACCTGAGGCCCACCACCACGCTTATACAGCTAGCGAATCGCACCCCCATGCAATCTGCAGGTGTTTTGGAGGACGTCCCTGTCCAGGTGGGTAAGTTCATCATCCCCTGCGACTTTATTATGATGGATATGGATGAGAACCCCCAAATCCCTATCATCCTTAGGAGGTCATCTCTGGCTACTGCGGGGGCAATGATCGATGTAAAGGCAGGAACTATATCTTTCCAGTTTTGTGGTGAGACAATTGATTTCTGTTTCCCTCCACCACTACCTTCTTCAGTTCCTGCTCCTCTCTTTCCTCCCGAAGGCCTTGCATATCCTACCCCTCACGCGGCTAATTCTGGCATCACAGTGCTTGATGGGGATAGAGGACCTAATATGAGGTTTGTAGCGCTGTTTGATTTACATCCACCCATACCAACTGCTCTTGGAGGCGGTACCTTTTGCCATGGGGAGGTTCTGGAGGGAACACCATTCATCACTCCACCATCTTCACCTCCCTCCTTCTTGTCATCATTTCCCAATTTGAGGTAATAGTCAAGCTAAAGACCTAAAACAAGCGCTTCTTGGGAGGCAACCCAAGCTTTATTGCTTTAAAAAAAAATTTGAGATGAGAGGAAAAAGGTTCAAAAAAAGAAAAACAGTTGAATGAGAAAAAGAAGCAACAAATTTGGAATGAGATGGTTTGGAGGGCAGACAGTTGGCATGGGCACCCCATGCCGTACGACATGAGCATGCCACCCCTCATCTGGACTTGAAAAAAAATGAAGAAAAAAAAAGAGGGAGCACGAAAGAAACCAGTGCCATTGATCAGAAAAGTGGCACGGTCACACCGTGCCAGTAGGTACGACCGTGCCACTCCCTGATTTTCTAAGCGCTGACCGCATGGTGGCACGGTTACCCCGTGCCGACAGGCACGACTGTGCCACATTAAAACGCGGACCAAAAGGCCGAAATCTCTTTTTTCTTCCTCCTTCCTCCATTCAAACTCTCATCCTTCTCTCTCTACAAACCGAAAACCCCTCTCTCTCCCTTACCATACCCACTCCAATCTCCCCCCCAAACCCTCTAATTCCCTCAATTTCTTCCCAATTTCTTCAATTCTTTCACTTCCATTCATTCTCCTCTCAAAATTCCTCACCTTTTCATCTCAAACTCATCCCCTCCCATACTCAATTTCTCTCTCTACAACCCTAACCTCCATTGTTGAGGTTGAAGGTGGTAGAGAAAGAAATTAGCCCTTTTCTTGTTATTTTTAGCCTCTACCTCTGCTTTTAGGCCCTAATCTGTTGTTAATTTGCACCATGGGCAAGAAACGAGCTGGAGAAACTTCAAGGGCTCCATCCCATCCCAAGAAATCATCCCGGGCAATCTCCTCTTCCACTGCAACTGCAACTGCCTCTGCTAAAGGTTCTAAAGATGCCTACCCTCTTATTTTACCTGCTAGCACTAGGGGTTTGCAATTTGTTAATGATGAACAAAAGTCCCGTTATGAGCTTTTAACCACTAGGAACACTAGTGAGCATAAATACTTTCATGCTGACTCATTGCGATCCTTGGGAATGTTGGATGATATGCTGACCCTACTTGGTAGATTAGGATGGACTGAGTATATACTTATGCAATGTACATCCTATAATCGCCTTATGGTTAAGTTTTTGAGTTCCCTCAATGTCGATTGGGATGAGAACTATGGTGGTCATGAGGTTGCTATTTACTTTTGAATGTTTACCATTGACCACCGGATGAGTTTGAGGATGTTTAATGAGCTTTTGAGATTCCCGGTGGTCGATGGGGCTTATAGGGATGTGCCCTCCTTGTGGAGACCTGACCCCGTTTGGTTGAGCATCACTTGCTCCAAACGGAAGGAGTATACTGATAGGTGGGGGAGACCTCGGGTTTTTGATCCCCGACAGGCCAAGGCCACTGACATCTGTAATGTCAACCTGCGGTACCTGCAGCGCCTAACCGCTAATATTGTTTTCGGCCATAACGACAACCAAAATGGTTGTTGGAAGGCCAAACTGTTTATTATTTGGTGTACCCTGTCAGGTACCCCTATTGACATGGGGGCCTTCATAATCCGCCACTTAGCGTAAGTAGCCAAGACTAGCAACAAGAATGTCATTAGCATTGGTGGTACTGTTACCGCCATTACTAATGCCCTAGGCTACAACTCACGGCTCTCCGGTCTTGAGCCTCATTTCCTAGGTGGTCACCTCGACCTTAGTACCCTTTACCATATGCATATTATAGATACTCGAGGTGACACCATTGGGTACCCCTACCACAAAACCATCCTTTTCATCTTTCCCACTTCTGAGCGCACCACGGTCGCTAACGAAAGAAACTGGAACTGCGACCGGCGGATTATTAGGGTAGTTGTTCTCCCTTGGGAGGAACAGTTAGCAGTTGATGAGGACCTTAAGGTCGATGGGGGTGGGGATGAGGAGTGTGATGATGATGAGGAGGATGAGGACATTCATGCGGGCGAAGTAGAGCCCGAGCTCGAGGATATCCCTGCTGCGGAGGCGACTATCCCACCACCTCCACCACCACTTTACCCACCATTCACCCACGAGATGGGCGGGTCTTTTTCCTCGGCGGCATATATGCCGCTCGCCGCTCGATCCCGCCTTTCTCCAACCTCCAAGTGGAGGTTTCCGGGCTTCGGGAGGGTTTCACTGGCATGCGTGCCGATATTGGTTTCCTCTCTGGGCTTATGGACTCCATTGAGGAGGGAGTCTCCTATTTTCGGTGTTTCGTTGACCGCTAGGAGGAGCGGGAGTAGTGGCGGATTCAGCGGGAGGAGGAACGGGCTATGAGGGAAGCCCGAGAGTACGAGGAGAGCCGGCGAATGAACGGGCTACTTTGGCGCCAGTCGGAGTGCATTCGACAGTTGGAAGAGCGTTTACGCTCCTTTCAGGGCGATCAGGGTGGCTCCTCATCCTTCCCATCTCATGATTCCTCCACCTTTCATCCCTTTCCTCCGCATTTCTGGCCCCCTCTAGGGCCCGACAGCACCCAGTGACTGTAAGTGTATTCCCTCTTCCCCTTCTTTTCTTGTGCATCATGTTTTCATTGGGGACAATGAAGGGTCCATGCATGAGGGGATGTCTATATCGGCTTAGTGGGGTGCATTGTATATATTTGTTTGCATTTAACACTTTAGGTTTCATTATAGTTTAGCAGCATGTTTAGGGTACATTTGTTTTCCTTTTATTCATTCATTTAGCAAAGCATGTAGGATAATGCATATAGGTAGGTGATGCATTGTACATATTTTATTTTTTAGCAAAGCATGTAGGATAATGCATATAGGTAGGTGATGCATTGTACATATTTTATTTCCTAACCCTTGGTCTCGAGTGGAAATGTGTTGAGTGTAGCTTCACAAGACTGCGAGGTAATTCTTCTTACTCTTCTCTTCATTTATCCACTAGTTATCTGCTTAGGGTGATTTATTGCTTTGAAAAAAAAATGAAAAAAAAGCCCATCTTATGATGATAGCCAAGGCATTGGTGATCAGTTGGTTGGCATGGTTGTGCATACTTGTGGATTGTTTGTGGCAAATGCCTTTGGTTGATAGTTTTGAAAGTGTTTTGACCACACTGTTTGGTTTGCATGCTGGTTGGCCTTGAACTCCTCTCATCATGATTGATTATTCCTTTTAAGTGGGACATCTTTGGGGTTAGTTTTGTGTTTGGTAGTGTGACCCGTGAGATTTTGAGCCTATAGACTAATTCATCAATTTAGTCTCACATTTTCTTTTATGTGTGTCTCTTCCATGACTACATCTCTAGAACTTGGTTTGATTCTTTTTGAAATCGCATTCAGCAGGTGCATTATGATAATGTGATAAAGGCATTCATTTGTTTTTCTGAGCTACATAGCCAAATCTGCCACCCATGGTTGAATGTTTTGATCCCTTGCTTACCCCCTTTGAGCCTTGCCCGTTTTTGTTGTGAACCCTTCACTATTAGCTATTGGCCTAAACACATCTCCTACCTTTAAGCCAAAGCCAGTGAGGCAACACTTCGTTACTTTGTGGGTAGTTTTTGAATGCTATGCAAATTGGTGATTTGTTTTGGTATATGCAGGGATGTATGACGGTGATCATTGGGGATTGAGTGTATAATTATTGTGCATGCCAATCATTCATTTCCTTTTCAAAAAAAAAAGAAAAAAAGAAAGAAAGAGGAAAAACATGTTTCCAAAGAAAAAAAAAAGAGAAAAAAAAGGGGAACTTGTTGAGATTCTTTTGACAAACAGAAAGAAAAGGACTGGTGAATGAAAGTGTTTGGCATGTTATCGCAATTCATTCCCGATGGTCCATCTGGTTAAGGGCGTATTCTTATTGTGTTTTAGGGAAGTGTGCGGTGTAGTTGGTTCAATTGTTGGTTGCTCATTGGCTTCGGCTGTTAGCTCCTCATTTTTCCAAATTGTTTGTCCCCCTTCTACCGGTGCCCTTAGCCCCATTACAACCCTGAAAAATCCTCTTGATTATTGTTTTGCATATTGCATCTTCGCAGTGGAGAATTGAGAATCCTACCAAGCCTATGGTAATTTGTTCGATTGGAAGAGAGTTGAGTGAACCTTTCTACATCTTAAACACATGTGAGGGAGCGCATTTGCTTTGTTCCCCCTATGAGAGTCATTGCCAGGCCTTCTAGCCCACCACTTATTTGGAGGCGTCTTGATTGGGGAGGGGTGTGATATGGTATGACTAGATGACAAGTTGAACGTGTGGTCTTCCAAATGATTTTCAAATGAGTTTTAAAACTATGTATTTATGCCTTGAATGGTTCTGCTAGTTGTGCACACCTATGCTTGATTTAGATGGTTTCCCATCCGCCTTGCCTGAGCAGGCGAGTAATTAGAGGTCTCAACCCCCCGTCAGTTTAATCACGTCTTAGTCTTGCTTGGGGACAAGCAAAGAATAAGCATGGGGGAGTTGATAAACCTCCATTTTACCCCCTTTTGACATGATTTTTACCCCTCATTTCGGCGTTTTTCAATAAAACTTCAAGAGCATAAAGGTTGATTAGTCATTCTTTACCCTAAATCTGCCTAAATGTTGTGCTTTTGTGTTTTCAGGAGTTCGATTGAAAGGAACGAGAAAAACCAATTGATATCGCGCCAAATAGGAGCCAGAAGAGTAGATTTTAAGCCAAGAGGAAGTGGCACGGGGGCACCATGCCAAACAGGGTGACCGTGCCACCGTAGGGAAGCAAGAAAACAAGGAGCAGCAAAGTGGCACGGTGGCACGACCGTGCCACTTTAATTTCCCCATTATGTGCAATTTGGCGTTGTAATTTGGCACTTCTTCTTTTCTCTCGTTTTTCCTCTCTCGAAAACGGCGATTTTAGGTTTTTAGATTGGATATTGGTTGTTCTTGATTTGAATGCTTTGGATTAAATTCGATTGTTGAATCTGGTAGATTATTACTCCAATCAATAGAAAGTACGTTCCTTTACCCTTTTTCTTTGCGTTTTAATTCAAAGTTAGCACTTTTAATCATGTTCATATTGGTGATTGTGGTTGTGATTTTGATGATAATTAGGGGCTAAATTTATTGTCTTGGATTGGGTGTAGCCCCTATTGTGCGACTTGGATTTGTATTCTAGATTTGTGTGAATGAATGCCCACGTTGTAATTGAACTCTCACTTAAACATGCCAGGTGTTCGATGAATTGTCTGAGAGGGTTGATTCATATTTGTAATTGGGTTTGGGAGATTAACGAGAGTTAAATCCTCTACCTAGAGCTACTTAGTGAACTATTGGATTTCTTAACATAAAAATAGTTAGGTTTCAATTGGCAATTAAGGGTTATTCAATCTTGTAGTTTCGTGATTCTAGTTTCATAACAATAGATAACTAGGAAAACTTGATCAGTCTAATGAATTTTGAGAGAAGGCGTAGATACGCTTAGCTTGTAACCATTCCATTTCAATTGTCTGTGTGGGCAGATTCACATGATCTAGTTTATAGTGCAAGGAACACAATAGTGTGATGAACCCTAATCCAGGACTTTCGTTAATATTGATTTAGACAATAGTAGTAACTTTCAGTAGAATACAATTGTGATTGAGTAAAACCCATTGCTAGTAGACTCTAGCCTAAATAGAGTGTTAAAGATTGGTTCGGTGGTTGAAACCGAGTTCCTTGTGGACACGACCCATACTTGCCGTTGCTAGTTACAACTGGCACCGTGCATTTGCGGTATTTTTAACTCAACAGCATCCTCTGCTAGGCTCCAATTACTAGCTCTTTGATCTTCTCGGTTAAATTACTCACATTCTCACTCGTTAGATCCCACCATTTAACTCTAAAGTCCCTAAAAGTCCTGTTCTTCCTCTTAACACGTTTAATCTCCACATCCATAACCAATAGCTTGCATTGTGTCAAGATGCCCTCACTTGGTATTACTTTATGATCTCTACACAACCTTTTATTGTTCGCACTCACTAGAAAGTGGTTAATTTGTGTCCCAGTATAGCCACTCTTAAAAGTCACCAAGTGATCTTCCTTCTTCTTGAAATAAGAGCTAACAATTGATAGCTCATATGCAACAGCAAAGTCCAAGATGGACACTCATGCATTGTTTCTCTCCCCGTAACTGAAACTTCCATGTGCTGGACTGTAACCATCGCCTTCTCTTCACATATGTCCATTAAAATCACCCCTAATTAACAACTTCTCATAATAAGGTATACTGTGGATAACCTCATCTAAATCCTCCCAGAAAACCTCTTGGTATCCTCCCTCGATCCTACATGAGGCGCATAAACACTTATTACATTAAGGATCTCTAAACCCATCACTAAATTGACAAACATAATGTGGTCACTCTTACGGCTCACTTTGACAACTAGCTCCTTCTTGACCAAAATTCTAACTCCCTTCTTGGCGCTATTAAAGCCTGACTATCAAAGTTTATACCCATCAATCTCCTTTTCTTCAGCACCTACCCTCTTAGTTTCTTGAATACAAGCTATGCTAATTTTATGCTTATGCAAAATCTTAACTAATGTTATAGACCTACCCATAAGCGTACTAATATTCCACGATGCACAACGCATTCTAGTGAACCCATTTCTCCTCCTGGTCCCTCCTCCCCGAGGACAAGCACTGCATACTACATTATCCGCCACTAGAGAAAACAAGTAAAAATACTAAGATAAAACTACTAACAACAACAACCCAAGGGCGATAATGGCAAATACAACTACAATAGAAAGGTTATGACAATCCTAAAACTAAAAATGATAACAACAACAACAACAACAACGATAATAATAATAATAATAATAATAATAATAATAATAATAATAATAAT
>JACYFF010031959.1:87856754-87867655 GCA_017589665.1 Selenicereus undatus
AAAGTCTTATTCCTGCAAGTACAAGGATGTAAGTGTAGTAGAGAAAATTCAATTGTAGAGGCAAGGCTAGTGCATAATTCCCCCCCCCCCCCCTCGCCTCACAAAACCTACCATAGTCTAGCATCTAGTGTGTTTGTATGGATTGGAAATGTCTAGCAGGGCATGGTGAGTTGTTAAGAAATTGGGTTATTCCTTTTCGAAGGCTTGTACACCCCCCCCCCCTTTTTTTCCTTCCAGGAAAAAAAGAAAGAAAATTAGAGAGAGAGATAAAAGATATGCAATGGGAAGCGCTCGTAAACAGCAGTGTCATAGACTGGTAGAAGGAAACAAAACTCTTGTTTTCACCTTTGATGCTTGACAGTTGCAAGGCTTGGTTCCAAAGGCTTCTGATCTATACTTGAATTGGAGGCCATTGGGCACCACTTTCGTGAGGATGAGTGGGAGAACCTTAAAAAACATCACGACATTGATTATGTGTACCTGACCTGAAGCTGTTTCACCCATGCATTTATGGCTACTCTGTTGCTATATTGTTGCTTGTGTACTCAGATAGATATAGATATGCACATCAATATGAACTTCCAAACAACAATACATTGTAAGGTGACTTTTTAGTAATTGGGGACTACTCTTACATAAATATGAACATCCCTTATCCCCATTCTCCTTGATATAATACTCAAGTCAATGGCTAAAAATCAGAAATATATCTTTATGTCTTGTCTCCCTCTTAGCACATTTGGGCCCTACATGTAATGGTCCCTCCATTCAAACTACCTACCAGAGCGTGAAAATTAAGTCAACGATAAACCGTAATCATTGAAGATATGATAACAAAACAAATGGACAAGGTTTAAGTACAATACTTACACTTGTTCACCAATACGTCTCAAAAACATACACGAAGGTACACCACTCCATATGACAACTTATTGCAAAATACCATATAGTGTCCACTACTTTCCAGAAAATTGGGAAGTAAGGATGGTTAGCGCAAACACTCATAGCCCAACATCACACTAAGTCTTTAAGTCCTCCATTTTCAGCTTTGTCCGTATGATATCTTTTGGCCCAACAGAAGGATTAGTGACATTAAAAGCCAAATTGGCAAACCCTACTATGTCCTTGCATTTTTCATTTATCTCCTCTCAAATCTAAACCACCATATGGACTATCATTATTTGACAAAGAAAGAGGTCAACTATGGACCATTTGAATTGTATATCAAGAAAACAAACCTCAAGCCTGAAGGATAAGAATAACTCACAAGCTTTGCTAGTCATGATAGTCACAATCAATATATGGACCATAATTAGTTGCAAACATTAAATTATATAGAGAATGAATTAATTTTGAAAGTATTCACCTATCTATAACCACATGTAAATTAACTTTTGTAATTGTATTGAAAGATGCAGTGCCTCTATACAGGTCAACTAATATGTAAATAAAGTGTTCACCTATCTATAACCACCCTCACAAAGTCGTACAAAAAACCCAGAAAAAAAACAGAGAAGGAGAAATCCTTAGCTATGAAACTGATTTTGACTTCGATAGACTCTTCAATAGCCAAAGCTGGTGTACTTAGTTCCATATGAGTACACCTGGTTGCTACCTTAAAGACTGAAACACTTGGCAAGGCCTACATTGATAGCATATTTGAATAAATAGGTACTACAAAAGCTCTATGGCTCAAAAACCTGCAACTCCAACATCATCCCAATATCACAACCCTCACAGAGTCTTTTCCTATGTTAATTGCAGATCAATTTAGAAATTAGACATATGTATTCTTACTAATATAAAGTACATCAAAGAAAAATTAGACATATATTCTGACTAATAGAAGATATATCAAAGTTTTGAACAAAAATGATATACATATCATCGAAAAATCTCTAATGTCTACAAATAACAAACATGATATGAAATCCAAGAAGGTAGGAGGACAAGTAAAATCTTACAAGCTTCATACTTTATATCTAGACAAGGTTACTCATAAAGTTACACCAAATCATTCAAGTCACTTTTATAAGTACAACAAGCCCAAAGAAGGGCAAAAGAAAACTATATACTGTATTCTAAGTCTCAAGATTCAGGAATGTAGAAAGCTAAAAAACAGAGAATCATTTTGAGAAGCAATACATGATTAAATTGACATGGAACCAATAGAGCAAAGAGAAAATAGTGAATGAAAGGAAGTAGAGAAACAACCCAGACTAAATGTCAAGATGCAATATGTAATTCAATCGAACAAGCCAAAATCAAGAAGAAAATGAAGGAGAGCCAACCTTGTGGAAGAGCAACACAGAAAAACTCAAAAAAGAAAATAACTCCTCTCCATGGAAATATTTTGCATATTTTTTATACCATGAAATTATCAGGAGAGCTAGTAAACATAAGAAGAAAATGTAATCAAATCTAACCTGTTCAATGAAGAAATCAAATTGTGGCAGGTATTACATTTGCTCGCCGCAAGACTTCAAAAGCCACAATATTTTGAATCAAAGTCCTATGTTTAGGTAGTAAAGAGTCCCCATCATAAAAAATCTTTAGCTTATCTGCACTGCGAACCCTTGACAATGCAATGTAAAACTGGCCATGGGAAAAACATGGTTGCTTCAAATAAACAACTACTTGATTAAGTGTTTGACCTTGGGCTTTGTTAATTGTCATATCAAAGCTTAGCTTGATTGGAAATTGTTTCCTGAGAAATTGAACAGGAAATTTTGATGAAGTTGAGGGTCTCATTGATATCCTTGGCAAGATAACAACAGTGCCTTTGTGATATCCCATTGCAATTTCACACTGTATCGTGTTTTTAGTGAAGCCTTTGCATATCAATCTTGTCCCGTTGCACATCCCACTGGATGGATCTAAGTTACGCAAAAGTATGACAGGGAAACTTTTCTTGAGCACAAGTTCATGCGGGCTGATTTCTGATGGCAGATTCAGTGTTTAAGATAGAATCATAACTTCTGTAAATTACAGGGTCAACTGGGAGTTGATCAATGATTTCTTTATTAATGGCATCGACGTCTCGATTGTGTGGAGTAAGTATAGCTTGTTGAGAGAAAGTATAAGGATCTGGGAGGATTTCCTCAATAAGGCTTGTGAGCGATGGGTCTGTTGTCTAAATAAAAAAGGTTACGTTGCTTGGTAATTTGACGAAGCAATTAGACTCTTGTTGGAGTTGCCCATTGCCAAATCGAAGTAGAAAATCTACAAATGCAAGGTCCTCTCTTGCACGTATGTTTTCAACCAGTGAAAATTTCTTTAGTAGGGACCATATCGATGAGCTAACCAAGCTTGCCTCAACAGCTTCAAACTGTGTTTTTCTGGGTACAACTGGGAGCACTTGTCTGAAATCACTTACAAAAACTATAACCTTCCCTCCAAATAATTGCTCTGTTTCACAAACATCACGTAACATGGCATTTAAGGATTCAATGTTATGTTTGTGAGCCATTGACGCTTCATCCCATATGATCAAAGAATCTTCCTTAAGCAACTGTGCAAGGCTTGTTTGCTTGCGAACAAAACATGTATTGGACGGGTCATCGTCAACAGGCAACTTGAATCTAGAATGGGTAGTCCGTCCTGTAGGTATATTTGAAGCTGTGATGCCCGAGCTTGCTGTTGGCAACACAATTTTGCCTAGTTGACGAAGCCTTGTATATAAAGCACAATACAAAAATGTGTTTCCAGTCCCCCCAGGGTCATCAACAAAAAAAGCACCTGGCTTCTTGTTTTTTACATGAAACAGAATTTGTTTATAAGCATATCTGTGCCCTTCATTAAGCTCTTTTCAAGCATTTATTTATTCAGTTAGTATCACAACATTAAGTGCATCTATCACATCTTGTGTGCACTGAATATCACATTCTTGAGAAGCAAGCAAATCAACTAGCCCAAAATCTGAAAAAGATTTACCTTACCTATGTTGTCAAGCGACTCTTGAACATTTCTTACTGTGAGTTTCATGACCAATTGAGGATTATTAGGATCCATATGGTGAAAATCTTCTGATAGATGTAGATAATATGTACTCCAAAACTCCCTGGGATGTAGAGGTGTACAAAACACCAATAAAGATGCAAATAATTTCCGAAGGGTACATGGCATCTGGTATTGACATTCTCTAAGAAGCACAGTTCTACTACATTGTTTGTTGCAATAATCCCAAGTTTTAGAGTTGCTTCTTAGATTGAAGAGCAGGTGTATCCATTAACAGTAAGGAGATCACTGAAAGATTTAGGGCCTTTGACATGCGCTAGCAAGACTTTTAAATAGTACCTTTCACTTTTTGATGGAGCAGTATGGGCAATACATCCAATTGAGATACCTCTTTGGCGTGGCTTCGATTCTTTCTTTTTTTCGTCCCAAAAAAAATGCTCTGGGAACTCTGAGTACAAATACTTCTTGGCGTCTGTTGATTGAGAGTTCCAAGAGAAAAATTGCAATAGCTTGGTTTTTGTTTGCAACTCATCTGATGCAACATCTTCTAAATTCTCAGAATCATCAAATTGGATGGATTGCATATGCTGAGTGTGGATAGGCGGTGGCTGAACAGGAGGATGCATGTCATAAATATCGAACCCCAAAAGTCTCCATGCAGCTTCTGGTGGTGAAATCCATCTTGCTGATTGATGATTTTGAATTTCATCATAATTTTCATCATCATTGTTCCCCTCAACTCTTAACGAAACACAGTCATGTCTCTTGTATACATAATTATACAAGTACTTTACAGCCTTGATAGTAGAACAGATTTCCACATTCAAGTGGCAGTCAAACGTTGCAAGAAGGAATGGATTATAGGGTATTACCCATCTATTATCCATATCTAAACCGCGTACACGCACTTTTTTTCCTGTGTCACACCGTTGTAAGAAGGAATGGTTTAGGGTATGATGATTTACATTGAGTTGATGACCTATAAGCTGCCTACATGCACATTTTGGAAAATCAGGGCCACATGGCCCGTGCATCATACGTTGCACCACAGCCAAGCGCAAGTGACGGTGCTCATGGCTTGGTAGTTCTGCTGAAACATACTTGTCAAACTCACCTGGGTCCTTGATTTTTTGATTTTGATTGAGGATAAGTAGTATATGGGCATGTGGGAGTCTTCTCTTTTGAAATTCAACAACCTGTATCTTGGCAGCAACCGGACTAAAAATATTTCCTTTCATTAATAACATGGACATATGAACCAATTTAGCTCGATAGATCCTTGCCACCAAATCAAGCCTATTTTTTGCGAGCTCACCAGGTTGCAACTGTTCTTGTATCTCAGGCTACTTTGGATTGCAGATCATTGTAATAAAAAGATGCGGTTTGCCATTTCTCTGAGCCAAAGTTAAAGCATTAAGGAAACGTCGTTTCATATCACGTGGCCCTCCAACAAAAGAAGGTGGTAAAATCACTGTACAACCCACCTTTGCTGCAGATGTTTCCCCTTCAGTGATGCTGTCTAGAATCCCTTGGTACAGCTCTACTCTTATTATTTTTTGATTATTTCTAAAGAAGTCTAACCGTGTATTCTCAAGCTTGACATACATGTCAAAAATGTATTGTTGGAAAAGGGGGCCCATTCTCAATAGATACATATAATTTGTTGCCCTCATTTGAAGTTTATAGGCGTAGTATTCACGACATGACACCCTTTTACTATCATGCTCTAGTGGCTCATTATGAAGCAGGGCTGTTTTTCCACAAAAAAAAAAGTTAGACAATGTATTTGATGTTTTCTTGAATAGGCATGAACAAGTAAACATAAAAAGAGTAGGCTATTAAGATAAGTTTGTAGAATCTCATAGGAGTAATGATAGTCCATTAACTACACTAAGCATTGAATAACAGAGACAAGTGATGCAAACAAACCTGTGGCTTCAGTTGATAGAAAGAATTGTTCAATGTTAGCATCTACATCTTCCATAACTGAAGGAACATATGAAACTCTGATATTTTGAATTATCTTCTTTAAGCCTAGATGCTAACCACAATCCCCTGAAGGAAAAATGAGCGGATATTGGAGGGGATCATAGCACCCATAATAATGCTTAATCCTATGGCTCTGGTTAGATTTTCCATGTACAAGAATATGTGGACCACCAATGCTTGACCCAACTGATCTATCAACCCATATGCCAGCAACTTCATCTGATGTTGGAGCATTGAATGTCTTCTGGTCAGGAACGGTGTTCTTATTAATAATAATTTTTGTAGTATCTTCAATCACAAAGGTCTGTAGTGATCTGAAAAATTGTGTGTATGGATTTTCTCTAACCACTTCAATCAACTTGGCAACAACGTTAGCCCTGAGCTCTTTTATTGCTCTTGTTTGATTCTCAAGGTCATTTTGTGCATCATAAAAATACAGCTATAAATACTTTGGAGGATTGCTAACCTTAGGCATAAGGTCTGGTACATAGTGATATAATTGCCCTTGGAGTTGGAAAACATAAATGGCTTTTTGGGATTTGCCACTGCAATCCACCAAGTGAGCTGAATCCAAAAAGATTGTGTAAAGTCTAATAAACTTGCGACAATGGATCTCATCTTCTTCTTTTGTAGTTAACAATCGAATCATTTCTTTTGGCATGCGATTGTTGGCAATTATAACTGATCCTCTTTTGCAACAAAATGTACGTGGTTCATCCTGAAAGAGTTTGGCACCACAATATTCACATGGCTCGCACTCGCATAATTTTGATGGAGCATCTGGACTAGAATGAAGTCTCAATGCAAGGAGTACATCTGTAAGGGAAGGACATTCGAGAAAATTGGATAAGTAGAAGCATATCTACTTTGTGTGTAAACTTATTTAAATATAGGTGGTTGTCTTGTTAAGAGGAAGTGCTTACTTGTTCTATTTCGGTGCCGTTACTGACCACCTCTAGATTGAGTTGTGTTACTTACTGAATTGAGAAAGGTTACTTGTTTTAGTTACTTTGTGTATTTATAGACATTCATAACTTCTAACATGAAATAGCTGTGACATATGCAATGTGAGAACTCGGTGTACATAAATTAAGCTATTGGATGAGATATAGTGATGAAAGCATAGCATAATGCTGCACAAAGTTTAACTAGGAGATGTATCCAAATACATATCTTGGTCCTGGTGTTGAGGTTTTTTTTTTGGTCTTTGATTATTAGTTGCAGTTGTGGCCTTCCTCCTCTTGTTAACCTTGTTGTTACTTATCTCCTGATTGGGCTCATTGAATTGCTTATAAAGCTCAGCAACTCGACTTTTTCGGTGTCATTTTTTTTTCTTCGGTAAAACTTCAGGATATGATGTTATAATTGTTCCGAACATAGCTCATTAGCTTCAGTGTAGAATAATATCAAGATTTAATGTATTAACACTGAACTGGAAGAATGACACTTAGATATCTAGTTCAGCATGGCTAATAATTTATTGGCACGACGCGCAGAATGCATATACACTGATCTCGATTATCTTCAATGGTTGAGTTCATCAATAAGGTACCCTATGAAGCAGATGTGTCTGTATAGCTTTTTGGGGCCTATGCTAGATTTCCTTGGCATTGCATTTCAATATTATCCTCCATCAGCGAGCTTTTGCATGTTATATCTATAGTAGCAAAATGTATCATGTTAATGATAGATTTACAAGGTAGCAATAAATGAAACTTTGTTGAAGTAATGTGAATACACCACAAAACAAGACAAATCATGCACTTGTAGTAGCCAAATTGAATCCACAAGTGCAAACTATTGTTGTATAACATCTTATTATAACATGTATGTGTCAGTTGAGAAAGGAAAATTTCTAATGTTTGGACATATGAAACTGTTGGCTATTTTTTTGTTCTATACATTCATGCATTCATATTTGCAATAGTAGTGCAAACGATGTATTTCAGTGCTCGATTTATAGCTTTCTAGAACATCAATTAATATAATTTTGTTGTAAAAGGATGCATGGTGCAAATATATCTTGAACAATTATCAAAACCTCTCCTTATTTTGCCATTTTCAATAGTATGATTTCTGCGTAATACTGTGATGATGATATAATATATAATATAATAAACAAGAGCATAACATATTCCACTAAAAAAGTTGCCAACATATAATATAAGTTCACATTACAGCATCGATAGTTAGCTACAGCAAAATGCAAAGTATGAATCGAGCCTTTGAGGCGAAGTTATAGCGCTACAACCAGTCTAAAAGTGCTACATAGATTAACCAGATCTTTGCCTCAACAAAAGTTTTTCCCAATCCAAAACAAATGAAAAAGTTGAGAAAGGAGGATTCTCCTCGTAAATATAGCAACTACGTAGCATTAAAAAACATTAGAACTGAATACTTTTGTCTATATAGATAGGAATGAAGTTGCTGCATCAGCAAGCCTTAAGCCTTAATAGTTGTTGCCAGCAATTTTGCAAAGCAACAGGGCTCCTAACTTATGGCTTATGAAAGGCTGAAAGGCTGCCTCAGCAACATTAGTAGCAACACGATAGGATCCTACTGGGTCTATGCGAATATCAAACCTGTGAGACAACTTTCTTTTTTTGTGAGGCAATAGAGTAGGAAATTTTAATGGTTCCATCGTTCCCGAAGGTCCTGGAGACCAGTTTTCTCCAAATGTTTCAGCTATGAGGTTGGAAACCCTATGCTTTTCTTTCTTAGCTACCCTCTCTTCCAAAGCTTTGCATTTTTTTTGGAACAGTGAGCACTTAGTCCAAGCACGAATCATTGGCACAAAGTTGACATCACGCACAGTGAATTTGTAATCATATTGGAGTTGGGTAATAGCTTTTTTTGCAACATTTTGCTTAACTTCAGCTCCACGTGTACAACTATCACCTAAAATGTATTGAGGAGTCTCATGTAAACTTGGATAGTAGAGCTCAATACATGCTTGAAACATGTTTGGCTCCACCGGCATAATATCAATTTTTCTCATTGGTATGCCCAATCTATAGGTGATGTTTGCAAGGAAATCAAAGAAATCCAACTCCACAGTTTTGAGCGGCAGGCAATGGGGTCGCTCAACTTGTTGAGCTAGATGCTTTTCCCCAAGTTCATCCTCCAACGCTGTTGCTCGATCTTGATAGAATGTTGAACACTTCTTATACATCATAAACTGCTCGAAGTTGACATCACAGATTTCTACACTGTACTTTTTGCATATAAATCGTATTGCCTTAAGAGCAGCATCCTTTTGAGAGTCCAGGATAGTTTCTTTCTCATCTCCTTGGAAGTAATCATCTTTAGTTGCAGAGGTGTTGCTTCTGAGAAGCACATAGTAGGTGTTTTGAGAAAGAATGCTACAATTATACACAGGTGGGGGCAGGTTTAGACGTTCAATGACCCTAAGCAATAATTTCTTGAAAGAAATCTCATATTGAGGTCCTAAGACATCCATATCCTGATAAAAATCAATATAATCATAATCTTTTAGATTTAAGTTTTTGTCATTATATTATACAAACAAATTCTTAGTTTCGGCTTGGATACATGAACAAGCTATGCTAATAGGAATAATTTTTTATGTTCATCCAGTTAAAACTCAAAGAAAATTTCTAGTAAAAGCAAATATGAGAACATATACAAGCTAAGATAATGCAAATAATTTTTTAATCAAATATGCTAATACAAATAATCAATTAGTGCATGTTATATTTATCCATTGATTGTTTGTTCAAAAGTAATTGTTTGGGTCCTAAGAGGCAATGAAATATTAGTCATGTATTGGGCAACTTTAACAAATATGCATCACTTATAATTATCAAAAAAAAAAAAGGATGACAGCATACCTCAAGCTATATGTTTAGAATTCTCATCAAATAGATAATGGTGATCCAAGAACCAGTTAACTCTATAACACATGAAATGAATTGAATAAGAACATTACTTCTAATAAAAACCACGATGTGAACAATGCAAATATTATAAATATTATCGCATTATTTTCCATCAGGAATACCATAAGAAGCTACTGCAAATTGCAAATATAGTTTTTTGAAGGACTAAAACATTAAAAGTTAGTAAAGGCAAGTTAATCATATATATTGAGAAATTCCATTCTCCTTCATCGATTAAGTGGTCTTTAAGACAAGTAAATCAATGGGAATAAATGTTAAATTTATCAATATCATCTTCGCCATTGGGTTTAAATTTTGGAAGAAGTTATAGCCCATCCAAACGCATGTAGCATACTGTTCTATTGACCAACATCAAAAGATAAGCACTATGAAGATAATGCAACAAAAGTTTCAAGAACATTAGATGATTAAAAAAATGCATGGCTTGTCTTTGAGCCTTTTTGACTGTATGTAAAGAAGCTACAAATTTGTATAACATTTAATGCACATGAATGATTTCATTTTAAGGTGAAAGGTTGAACATACGCATTTAATGTAATGTAAAGAGATGCATTTCATTATAGACATAGAGAAATTTTGACTATAAAATGAAGTGCAAAAAACACAAAACCACATTTATTGGTTAAAACATCAGCATTTTTTAATGTTACTCTTACTAAATTTGGAGAACTTCAATAGAGAAGAATAATATTTTGAGGAGGACACAATACCTTCCTAAGAGGTAACTTTAACTTCTTAAAATGACTCAATGGTAATGACCACACACACACACACACGCACACACACACACACACACACACACACATGTGTGTGTGTGTGTGTGTGTACATATACGGGTACCCTTTTTTTATGTGCGTGCGTGTGTGTCTGTGTGTGTGTGTGTGTGTACATATAAGGGTACCTTTTTTTAGGTGGGGGGATCAGTAATTTCAATACTAAGTTCATTCTAAAGTAGCCAGAAAAGAAAAAGGAAAAAAAACTGCCTGTGAACTCATTAATGAAAAATTTAAGAATAAAGTATTTTTTGTTTGTCAC
>JACYFF010031959.1:87881429-87895426 GCA_017589665.1 Selenicereus undatus
CCTTCCAACCTCCTAAATTCCCAGTGGTTGATCAAATGAAACTCGCTTGAGTAACCATTTAAGCATGTGACTAATCACCAACCCGGGAAAAGGCGCCACTTCAACATAGAACGCCTTCTTCACCAATTCCACACCAATTTCATGTAAGAAATGATCACGCTCCTACATGACAGAAGCAGAACCCTGAAAGTACGTAGTTTGAGGCAATTGCTTGTGTCATTCTAGGATATTAGCCACACCTAAACACACATACATGCGTATCTTCTTTCTTAACATTGCATCTAAATCTAGTTAACAGAAGCAACCACATTTAACAGGTAACAAAGGAGGAAACCTCGATCTAAAAACCACTGTAAGCCAAATCACAAGCAACTATTTAACCTACCACGTATGAATAACATACCTCATAAGACATATCATACATATGATTAGCCGTGGTTTCGAGTATTTTTTGAGCTAAAAGCAGATAGCTTCACCATTGCTTTGTCATCCGTGAATTGAAAAGGAAGCGTCATCTTGTCCACAAAGTTGTATTACCATACTTGCATTCCCTACAGTTAAGTTGTTATTATTTTTTTTTTTTTAAAAAAAAGATCAACAAAAGAATAAACAAGCACTTGGGGCCAGATATGCGTAGCTTCCCCTTGCAGTAATTACTTGTGCATGTAAATTGTTGACCCCTGTCTATTTTGATTTTTTTCCTGTAAGTGTGACACCCAAGATATAACCTTATCCCCTTGCTATCCACCTCAGCAATGTGGCCGTATAGCCAAACCTTTTCATCAGCAATAATTTCATAATGCTAAAACACAGGACAATATTATAGTTACTTTTCCTAAAACTAAAGACTTTGGAAGTAGTTGACTGCATAAAAAATATATAAATGGATCACCTGCTTGCTATTAAGTTCAACCACCTTCAACAACTTGGGGTGAATCTTGGAAAGTCGTGCCTCACAAACTCTTGTCCTTATTGAATTTAATAGATGAACATTATTTGTAGCCCTAAAATAGAAGAATCAATTAGGGAATAGAGAAACATACTTAATCCATCGAATGTCAATCGAAATACTCAAGAACAACACAAACCATTCAGTTAATGCTGCAGGCTTTTCTCCCGAAGGCTCAAATATAAATTGTGTTGACAATGATGTTGAAAGAGAGAAACCTATCATAAGCTATCTTAGTCAACCACAGAACATTGTTTCTAATGAATAGACATATTCATTAGTGCAAACCAAAGGCGAAAAAAATTCCATACAGAAGACATAATTTTAAACACAAACCTTTGTAGTTGGACACTCGTAAAGACATAATGCCAATAACTGTGGCAGATTCAATAAGCAAAGACACCCACTCACACCCAATTCTTGCCAAATCACCCCAAACAGTGCTTAACACTGGACAACAATAAAGGCATTGAAATTTAGATCAAAAGAAACCAACCAGATGATGAAATAAAGAAAAATTGGAATAAAGTATGAACCTATCATCAAATATAACCAGTTCACGGACATCGACATCCCTAGACCCATCTCTCTTTGAAATAGTACGATTTAGCTCAAGAAACAGCACAATCCCAACATTTAGCATTTTCATATCCAGTGAATATGAAGGAACATAAAAATATTAAAACAAATGGCGAACTGGCCAACTTGAGGGGCTTGCCAAGAAGCTTAATAGCAAAAACACTTAAAAACAAAAATCACAAACAACCTATAAAGTATAAAGAAAATAAATTAGAAGAATGCCTTGCAACTGTTTTGCATCTGAATTAGGCACGATTGATGATAATGCAACATGCTTAACTATGGAATCCCCATCATCAGCACCAAATAGTGCCCGTATTACAGTGTAAGGTGTAAATTGCATCTCAAGTTGGTCAGGCCTCTTCTGAAACTCTTTCTTTACCAAATTTATCTTAGCATTTGAAATTTCATATCATCCATGTTGCTTGATGGTTTTGTCATACTCGTCAACATCATCACCAAATACAGTTGCACTAGTCTCATCGCCCTATCCAATAGACTCAAATTGTCAGGTGTATACATTAATTGATCACAACAATCGATCAACACATTTTTTAACACACCTTTTCACCTCGCATGACATGTCATTGGTATTTTGTCTTCTTAGGAGAACACATAGGCCTAAACTTTTCGACAATCTTTACCTTTAGCGTGCAATGCCCAGATTTCTCTGTGAGCTCACCAATCAATTTCTTTGAAGGGCTCATGACATTTAATAAGCAATCTTGAGCTGCAAAATTTCCAATTCCACAATGTAGTAATTTTTTAAAAAGATGAGAACAATGTTACTTGTTGTTGAAGCTACAATAGTATAGACTACCAAAATAGAATAAAATAAATGTGAATTGAAGCAAGCGCATACAAACTACCTGAGCACTACCTAAATGCACCAAACCCACCCCCTTTTTTTACTCCCTTAGTTAATAGATAGCCCCCAAGACCAAGCATTTACAAATAGCACAATTTTGAAAGAATTTGATAAAACCAGGGATATGATCTCTTTTGAAAGAACAATAATTATAAAACCACTATGAGGCTCCTTTCACTCGACAAACTTGAGCTCAAACTCATTTTATACAGCAAATGAACAGTTTATACAGTCTACACAGATCAAATGCAAAAATACAGTCTACACACATCAAATGCAAAAATATCTACACAGTTCATGCATTTGCGTAAACATATAAGAGCGACTAAATAAAAGTTTGGTAAGCAAAAGGGACCTCATATTACTTTTCCCCATATTTTTCACCCATTCTTCTCTAACTCTTTTGCAATTTACTTTAAATATTTCGTACTCGATAAAATATTTTTTGAAAACATTTGGGACTTTCTAAATAGAGACCCTACTTATCAAGGGCAATATTAGTTATATCTACACCTTCCAGTATTTACATACGCAGGATCCACCCACAATCGTTGCTGTAAACCAGTTGTTGTGGCTGCGTCGTTATAGGTGAACTACGAGAAATGAGTTGGAGGGAAATGCAGCTGGATATAGTGTTTAGAAATGAAGAGACACACTGTAAATGTTGTCCATCCTTAAATACAGGAGAATACTAATAATATGATAAAAGAAATCCTATAGAATCCTAAAAACAATACCACAATAGCAACATAATCTTCCCTCAGAAAGAAATGTTTTTAATCTCGTGGCATCCAGCTTCAAATCTTCCAACGCTCTGTCCAAATAATTTTCTTCAAAAAGTAGGCCTAAGATCAATCCAGCTACTCTACAAGCCAATGCAATTGAAACTCAAGCAATGGAATTAAAGTAATTTCCTCTAAACCTTCCTGATAAATACCACCAAGATATTTAATTTTCTTTTATGGAAGTGGTGTGGAAAAGGATGCAGGGAAAATTTATATCACATAAAATTGAAGCTGACAGGGACGACACAACAATATGACATGGACCCAACCATAAGTTATCAAGAGAAACATGAGCTGAACACAACATGATGCAATTTTGACTCGAAATGGGTTTGATCATTTCTTGTGAAAGCATGTTATTCAATGTTTTGGGGTAAATTCAACCTGATTTCAAGATAGACCATAAATTGGCACGATTATTAAATGAGCCAACTTGAACCAACCTGTTTATCAGCTCTACATACATCCTCAACCATCAATTTTCATCAGGGAACAGCATAAATTGGGAAACAATTAGCAAATGAGCCATAACGAAGTTCAGATAAACTAAATCCACTACCTGTTGAAATCAAGGAAGCAAATTAACCTAATAGACCAAATTCACCGATGAAAACAACAGGATAAAGAAAAGAGAAAATGAATTATATCCTACAACTCCAAGAAGAAGGAAAAAAAGGGTAATGGTGCGGAGCTGGTGAAACATGCAGCAAAGGGAAAGAGAAAACAGAGAAGAAATTAAGAAAATAACCAAATACTTTACCAATTCCATCTCATTTAAACCAGTTCAAAAAAGGAAAAAAAAAAGGGACATGCAGCAAAGGGAAACGGAAAACAGAGAAGAAAATAACCCAAGATTCATAATATCCACATCGACCAAAATTGAAGTCCTCAAATTTAACCAATTCCATCTCATTTAATCCAGTTCAAAAAATGATGCTCTCATTTAATTGACTTTGCTGACAAATCCTAAACCCCCCAAAATTTTAATATCTTGAATCAACTTTCATGGGCCAAAAAGCAAACCACTAAAATCATTTTGAAATATACATTCCCACGATGCCTCATAACATCATCTGAAGCCATAAAATTTGCTAGAGCTCAATTAGAAAACCAAATAAAAAGCTCCAAGAATTGGAAAGCAAGAGAAATGAAGGTAAAATAGGAGAAGTAAAGGAAAACAGAACATCATCAGAAGCCATAAAATTTGCTAGAGCTCAATTAGAACACCAAATAAAAACTTCCAAAAAATTAGGAAAAAAAATAAAATCTTACCATCAATTGAGCAACCGGAATGAAGGCAAAATAGGAGAAGCAACTAAGAGGAAAACCCAGCTACAAATTGTGGAGAGTGAGCCAAAGAGAGGTTCACAGGAAGAGAAAGAGTGAAAGAAAGAGAGAGAAGGCAACAGTTTTGCTTTGTGAACATCCAACGGTGGAAAATGACTGTGAAATGACCATCTGCTTTCCATCCTCATCAAATTCTCTAGGAACAAACAGACACCAACTAGAAATTAATTACCACTTTGCCACTTGCATTCAATCTCTAGTAACTAATCTTCTATGTTTTTTAGTTCTTAGGATTTGAGGGTTTTTTTTTTTCCTTTTTGATGGGAACATTATCAGAGGAGTTGAAATCAAGTGAAAGAAAGATTAAAAACTAGGGAAATTCTTAGATACAAACGTATGTATCTGGCATGGTACACATCCTGAAGTCTTGTAGTGGACGCGTGTTTGATATGTTGTAGTGTATTATTTTTTCTCGTAGCAGTATACCTTTTCTGTTCTACAGTGTACCTTTTTCTTCCTACAGTGTAACCTTTGTTTCTTTCAACGTATCTTTTCTAGTCTATTGTGTATCTTTTCTTATCTACAGTGCACCTTTTGTTCGCTGCAATGTATCTTTTTGTAGTCGGTTGGGCTGGAGAATTACGAAAATGCTTGTTGGGTTGGGGGAAATGAAATAGGAATTTGGCCTAATTATATAATGCCTCTTATATACGTACATGCATGAGCATAGTATATAGGTATGTATCTTAGAAGTAGTGAAAAAACTTACAACTTTACAAGGTCATTTGAGGTATTGTAAAGAGTTTTGAAGATATATGTTTCATTTTATGCATTTTTGCCACTAACAGAGGAAAATCTAAATTTCATTTTGAAAGTACAAATTGACATTTAGATGTCTCTATGTGCCAGTTTCTTCTACATTGTGCGTGAAAGACTTGAATTTAGAGAAAAAAGACCAAAAAGTATATAATCGAGATATTGTGAAACTTGAAAAAGAAATCTTAATTTTTATGAGGGCCTAGAAAGGGCGGATTTATCTTCGCACTGTAGCTATCTCATGCATTTGATGGTTAAACGGTGTCGTCCCTATGTTGAACTACATTTCTGAGTGTCTTGTACATCAATTCTTACTACTTCACATATCAATTAATATTTACATATATTTCAATGTCATCATATCGATGAAACAATTTATTTTAAGAAAATGGCGGCGAAGATATCTACCTGTATGCACGGATGTCATTAGTTCAAAAGCTATTCACATATCTTGCTTAGATCGCTAGCGTAAGATCTTTATTTTGTCGAGTATTTAATAATTTCAGAGTTAATGAACAATTTTGTCGAGTACTACGTTACAATAATTGGTGATGTAAACAACACATTTTAAGTATCAGTCGACGTATTACACGACTTCCCTCATGTTGGTATGGATATTAATGTATTACATAGACACGACGACATGAGAATTAACTTTTGTTGCTTTAAGTACTAGATCTTACAATGTAATGCATCAATAGATTGACTTGTAAATTTATGTACATCCTTATTCTGGCGTTTGTGATTAAATCATGTATCTTTCTCATGGATTGAATTGATGGATATTATTTTCATTTTTAGAATATTTTGCTGTTTGCTAAACTATATAAAAATAGTTGGGTGCTAACCGACAACATATTAATATTTAGATATTTATTCGTGTTGTGGTCTAATAAAACAGTCTAATTTAAGAAAATTGTGGTAAAAAAAATCTACGTGTATGTCCATATGCCACTTGTCTAAAAGTTATTCACATATTTTCCTTAAGTTGTTATCGGAAGATTTTCATTGTGTCGAATTAGTTAATAACTTCAGAGCTAGCGAACTATTTTGTCGAGTACTAATTCGAATAATTGATGACTTAGGGTCTATTCTTTTCGTGGGTAAATTGAGGTGGGTAAAAAGATAAAATGAATTGAAGTAGGTTGAGGTAGGTTGAAGTAGGTTGAAGTGGATTGAATTTTTTTTATGTGATAAATTGAACTTGGTTAAAATAATGAAAGTTGGTTGAAGTATGTTGAAGTGGATTGAAGTGGGATGAAGTAGGTTGAAGTGGATTGAGGTTAATATTTTGGAATTAACCCACGAAAAGAACAGGCCCTAAAACACATTTCAAGTATCAGCCGACGCTAAGGATGGCAACGGATCGGATTCGGATCAGATGTATAAACATCCGAATCCGATCCAATTAATATTTGGATCCGAAAATCCGATCCGACTCCGATCCGACGGAGTCCGATCCAACATCCAAATCCGAATCAAATCGGATCAGATGAAATCCGAATCCGATCCGATCCGATCCGATCCGATTATGTTGGTTGGTTTGTTATTCTTGAACGTTTTTTCCATTTTTCTTGCCATTTTTGCATGATCTTTCCTTCAAAGCACTTAAACTCCTAATACAAAGTTGTTAATATGCAATGTAATGAGTAGATAAAAGTCCAATCATCAAATCTACATTATATTTGTAGTTTAAATTAACTGGAAACAAATAGAAAGAAATACTTACCAGCAATCATTCACAGCGGCGAGAAGAGAACGGTAATGGTTCACAGCGGCAAGTGGCGACCAGTGTGGACCGCGATTCATAGGCGTTAGTTCATTAGGGCCTCAAATACGAACAAATCTAGAGAGCAATGGAGGAGGAAGATCAAAGGAGAGAGATGCGTGGTTCAGTGGCTTCGTGCCTGAGCCCCAAAGAAGTTGTCGGCGATGAGAGGCGCTAGCGACGAGGGTAGAGAGAGAAGGTAGCAAACAGGCGACACAGGCACACAGCAGATGGTCAAACACGAACAGATCTAGAGAGCGGTGGAGAAGGAAGATCGAAGGACAAAGAGAAGCGTGGTTCAGTGTTCTTCGCGCCTCGGCTGGAAAGAAGTTGCCGGCGACGAGGGTAAAGAGAGAAGGTCGCGAGGGAGGGCTGGGAGGAGTGAGTGAATCTAGGGTTTAGTTCTGGCCTTCTGGGCCTTCTAGCCATGGTCACTTACAGTTCAAAGTATTTTATGACTTATCAAGCGATTTTTTTTATTAAAATAATAATCGGGTCGGATTTTTTGTTGGATCGGATGGACCTAACTTCGAATCCGACCAGACCCGATTAGGATTAGGATTTTTTTTAATCAGATTCGGATCGAATTTTTTGTCCTTGGATCGGGTCGGATTTGCCTCGAACTTAGACTACATTGCCATCCCTAGTCGATGCATTACACGAGTTCCACTCCTCTTGAAGGAATATAACTATATAAGTGCACTACATAGACATGACAAAACAAGAACTAATCTTTTTCGTTTTATGTAGAACAACTCTTACAACATAACGAATCAATGTATCTAGTTATAAATTAGTATTCACAAGTTATAAATATAGACAACAACATGATGTCTTCTCATATCTTCACAAGATAAGATTACACTTATTTATATCAACAATTAAGAATCTTATAATTACTTAATGAAATCTTCCAGGTTTTGGTTACATAATTTTAAGAAAAAGAAAGAATCTTTTTTGCTTCCACGTTCCAATTTGAATTTATGAATGTTGAGGTTAGAGAAAAAGTAAAAAAAAAGACATTCGATGTTTTTTGGAATTTGCAGTTATCTTTTTAATTATTCATATTTTATTTATCTCTCTCATTACTTTTGTCAAAAAAGTATAATCGGAGATAATTTTCTGAAACAAGAAAATTTTCATCTCAGTGGAGTTTTAATGTTGGAATACAAAATTATTTATGGGCATTCAACCACAAGAAAAACTTGATGATCACAGCTATTGTCAAGGAGCCGAAGCTACTTAAGAGCATATGCAATAGTGATTCATAATTTTGGATCATAAGTGGGGTCCCACATCCTCCATATCATTGCACAAGCTCACTTTTTTTCTCTTCTCTACATTCTATGGATCACCGAATAAAATAATATTTTATAGACCCCACCACTAACATATTATTGGGTTTTAGACTTTTAGGGGCTAAGTTGGTAAAAAAAACAGAGAGAGAGAGAGAGAGAGAGAGAGAGAGAGAGAGAGAAAATGTGTGGGGGACGGATCACGACCCTAAGCTGAACCGTGGGGCGAGCGAAGTGGATCACTGATGCATGATGTTGTTTGGACCGTGAGCTACTATCTCAAGATGATAAGAGCTACTAAAGTTCAATTTGGTCCCAAAGACTTTTTGAAGTGCTTGCCAAAAACAGGCTTGGAATATATGATCCCTATCTGATACTATGTTTAAGGGGATTCTGTGTAGTCGGACTATCTTTTTAACGTACAACTGGGCTAGTTTTTCAACTCCGCAAGTATCTTTAATTGGCAGAAAATGGGCTGACTTGGTAAGACGATCGACTATGACCCAGATAGCATTCTTCTTCAAGGCAGAAAGGGGTGAACCCATAACAAAGTTCATTGAGATTGAATCCCACTTCCAAGTGGGAACTTCTAGGGGTCGCAGTTCACCTACGGGATACTGATGCTCTACTTTAACTTCCTGGCAGGTTAGACACTTGTCTACATATTCTGCAACCTCCTTCTTCATATTATTCCACCAAAAATATTGTCTTAGGTCTCTGTACATCTTGGTGCCTCCGTGATGCATCGAGTACCAAGTATTTTGATCCTCCTTTAGGATTTGTTTTCTCAGCTCTTCATTTTTTGGTACACATAGGTGATTTTGGAACTGCAGGGTCCCATCCTCATGTACTACAAACCCATGAGACTTCGCTTTCTCTAAATCTTGCTTTATTCTTTGGAGTTCAAGATCACTTTCCTGGTTCGCCCAAATTTCCTTTACTATGGAAGGTTGTAAGGTAAGTGTTGATAATTGCACATTTGCTTGCCCATGGGACACTAATTGAATTCCTAAGTCCTCAAGCTCTCTCAAGAGGCTCAACTGAGTAATAACTATAGCGTTTGAGCTATGTTACGCTTTCCTACTTATGGCATCTGCTACAACATTTGCTTTCCCTAAGTGATATTGAATCTGCAAATCATAGTCTTTAAGTAACTCAAGAAAACGTCGTTGTCTCAAATTGAGGTCCTCCTGGGTGAAGATATACTTCAAACTTTGATGGTCAGTATAAATCTTACATGGTACTCCATATAAGTAATGTCTCCAAATTTTCAGTGCAAAGACCACGGCTGATAACTCCAGGTCATGGTTAGGGTAATTTTTCTCATAAGGCTTGAGTTTTCAAGAGGCATAAGCTACTAAATTGTCTTCGTGCATTAAAACACACCCTAATTCGTTCTTCGAAGCATCACTATAAATGGTTATACTCCTTACCTTCCACTGGTAGTGTTAGGATTAGAGCGGTAGTTAGTCACTGCCTTAGCTCTTGAAAAACTTTCTCACATTTCTTAGTCCACTCAAATTTGTTCGCTTTCTTCAGTAGATTGGTTAGGGGTGAAGATATTTTTGAAAAGTCCTTAATGAACCTTCGATAATAGCTTGCTAAACCCAAAAAACTTCTAATCTTAGTGATGTTGGTAGGCCTTAACCATTTCCCGATTGCCTTTACCTTTTGGGGGTCAACTTTGATTCCTTTTTTTGTAACTACATGCCCCAAAACACCACTTCTTATAACCAAAATTCACACTTTTTTAATTTGCCATAAAGTTGATGCTCCCTCAGGGTTTGTAACACCATCCTCAAATCATTAGCATGTTTGTCTTTGTCGTTAGAATAGCTAAGAATGTCAACTATGAACACCACCACAAACTTGTCTAAGTAGGGTCTGAAGACTCTATTCATAAGATCCATGAAAGCTGCGAGAGCGTTGGTGATGCCAAACAGCATCACTGTAAACTCGTAGTGACCATACCTAGTCCTAAACGCAGTCTTGGGGATGTCTTCTGGTTTAATCATAAATTGATGGTACCCTGACCTCAAATCAATCTTAGAGAAGACTCTAGTTACTTGTAATTAATCAAACAAGCCATCTATTCATGGCAAAGGGTATTTATTTTTGATGGTGATCTTGTTCAACTCCCTGTAGTCAATACATAGCCTTAATGTTCTATCCTTTTTCTTTATGAACAATACGGGGGCAACCCATGGGGACACACGTGGCCTAATAAATCCCTTCTGTAACCGTTCATCTAACTGAATCTTCAATTCTTTAAGCTCGGTTGGGGCCATACGATATGGGGCTTTGGAGATAGGTTGGGCACCTGGAATTAATTCAATTCCAAAATCAATTTCCCTCTGTGGGGGTAATCCTGGTAATTCCTTAGGAAAAACATCTTCAAACTCACAAACTACAGGAATATTTTCTACTTTCTCTTCTTTTGTTTGGGTATCAATAGCATAACACCAATATCCAACACATCCCTGACATAATAGCTTACTTGCTTTCATAACATAACTCAAGGGATATGATTTTTCCTCTCTCTGCCCATAGAAACATACTTCTCTCCCTTTTCCATCATTCAAAATAACCTTAAGATCTTCACATTTAATCTTACCTCCATAAGTGCGCAACTAATTCATTCATAAAATGATATCGAAATCAGAAAAATCAAATTGAATCAAATCCACAAGGAATGTGGTTTCACCAATGGTAATGAGAACAAGTTTATAAGAGACGGAGCATTCAATCACAGAATCATTGGGCAGCTTGATCCTATAATTGGTTCCCGTCCTCCTATCTTCCAGGTTCAATTGCATGGCAGATCGGGTGGATATAAATGAATGAGTAGCACTTGAATCAAATAATACACAAAATGGCTTTAAATTTAAAAAGAGAGTTCCAGTGACTGCCGTACCAAAGGTGGCATCTTTCTTCTTACTCATTACATACGCCCATCCTACTGCTATAGGCCTTGGTGGTGGAGCCCCTTGGTGAGGTAGGGCCAAGGGTTTTGCTGCACCCTTGTCTACAGCCTTCAACCTTCGGGGGCATGTAGCAATAAGGTGTTCAAGACTTCCACACCACATGCACTTGTTGGTTCTTATTCGGTATTCAGGGATGGTGTGATTTGTTCTTCTGCATTTCCCACAGGGCTCTACTGAGCCTGCAGGACGGCTTTTGGGAGGAGCGGGAAAAGGTTTCTTCTGGTTCACACTCTCATTTGGAGTTCCTTGATCAATTCCCTTTTTCTTTTGGTTAATCGGGTTCAAGACCCTCAACTCTATCGTCACTCGCTGCACTTTAGTGGCTCGCTCATATAACTCTCAGTAAGTCAAGATTGGTTGCCCAGCTAACTGATTTCGAATATAGAAGGCCAAACCCTCTTCAAACCTCCTCATCTTTAACCTTTCAGATGACACAAATTCAGGGACAAACCTAGATAATTCTGTGAACTTACTGGTATACTGCATCACAGTCATGTTTCCACTCATCTTCACCTCCATAAACTCTTTCTCCTTTTGTCTTTGGACCACAGTTGGGTAAAATTTTGCCCTAAACTCACCCAGGAATTTACTCCATGTGAATTGAGGCCCTACGAGCCTAACCTAAACAGTGTTCCACTAAATATCAGCTTCACCAGACAAATAATACGTTCCAATGTTTACTTTCTTTTCTTCTGGCACCTCTATCACTATAAAGATTTTCTCCATTCTCCTTACGCATTCCTCCAATACTACTAGATCATAATTTTCATCATACACTTTATAGTTGCAGCGTGCTACTCTATCTGCTAACTTATCATATTTAGGAGGGGTTTCAGTAGGTACTTCGGGAATCCGCTTCATCAGTTCAGCTACTAAGGCCAACCAGCAGTTTAGGTCCCTAATGTTATTAGCTAAATTAGGGAAAATTGGTGGCATTTGGCCAAAGTTCGGTGGCACATGATGTGAGGCTTGATTGCCCAATCCCTGGCCATGATCCGAGTTATCCTCTCTATGAATCTCCGCGTCATTTTGCACTGACTCACACATTCTGATCATACATTAAACGAAATAATTCAATCACTGGAATACTCAAACATGTAAGATAAGCATGCCCAACAAATACATTTAATATAACTCAAATATTATTGAAAACAAACCCAAAGCTTCATTATATCATTTCATAACTGCTTGTTTACATACATAGCTTCCTGTTTGTATACATGATCAACAAAAACATATCACATCTAACTGACTAGGTAATGTCAGTTTTGACTCCTACCTCAGCCCCCAAACACTAACTAGCCTCAAGACACTAGGTCCGTCACATGACCAAAAAGAGAAACAAACCAGGTTGTCATGGTCGGAAGGAATTGACTAACCATATACAATGCTTATGCTAGACAAAATACAACTATCCAATCTGACCATATCATATATACATACGGGGATCAAAATGTAACCTACTCAGATGCACACCTGAAATAACTTAATGATCCCTAGATAGATCATAATCTGGGTTGGACTCATCCTCCAGCTCCTCACCTGAGTTGAAGCTGCTATTCGACACTCCTAACTCTACCTTATCAGCCTCCTACTCAACCTGCTACTTCACCACTGCCTCATCAATCTCCTGATCCAGCTGTTGCTCCACCACTACCTCATCAATGTCCTGAGCTAGCTGTTGCTCCACCACTGCCTTATCAATGTCCTAATCCTCCTCAGGATCATCCTCCTCCTCCAGATGGCCCTCGAAACCCTCCATGGCCTTGTCCTCAGAACTAACTACCACAATCTCTTGTGCAGGGAGATCCACCACCACATGAGCCTCCTAAGGACTGTCGGGCATCAGTGGGGTACCTGGTGCGAGCAGGGAAGGTGGTCCTTGTGCTAACGCGCGGGGAGCAGGCGAGGGATGTGCCTGATGTAAAGGAAAGACATGTTGAAAAGTCTCCACCGTAATCCCCCTCTGCTCAAACTCCTCCCTTAACATTAACTCCGAAGTAATGGTGACCCAAGCCCCATGGACTTGAAACCTAGGTCCGTCCCAACCTGGGTTCTTCATCATCATGAAATGATGATAATAGAGCTTGAAAAAATTCTACCCACAGATCAACTGTGGGCAAGGACCATAGCAGCCTGCATGCACGGACCATGATGTTGTGAAACGTAGAGAAAGGGTCCTGTGCATGTGCTATCATGCTTGCAAGCAGTAGTGAAATGTGGACCGCTACAGATGCACCAGGCATCATGTTAACCGCGTAAGGATCCATCTAGCAAGGAAAATGCAAATGAGGGGCATATAAAAAGTAGGCAATACGCATTTCTAACATCACAAGCCTATTTTTAATACCACAAGTCTCTAATAATACACGTCATTCCATGCTAATAACCCTTCTCACCCTCTTATATCTAAACACCATACTCTGTATCCCATCAGAAAATCAAAACCTGGCTCTGATACCAAATCTATAACAGCCCAAATGTATATAATTCACTGTTTACGTTCCCTTCATTAGTTTCACCAATTAGAAGTAATATCTCAAATAATCAGGTCGTTACCGCCGTCCAAAAAGGACAATGCTTTGCTTGTAAATAATAAATTCAGCAACGCTAATCAATGTTTACCATAAAAAAAATCACACAATCACAACCAATCAAATCATATA
>JACYFF010031959.1:87919014-87970726 GCA_017589665.1 Selenicereus undatus
ACCTTAATTTGCTTGGGTTGGTTGCCTGAATTCGAAACGTAATCCAGATTTCCTTTAATTATCATTCATCCGGTTTGAGTACGTTGCTGTGCTTCACAGAAAAGCATTTGTGAATTTGTGGCTAATTCTGGTTAAGTGTTGGTCTGCTCAAATTAATTACAGTTTGGTTCCTCAATCACATCTCTCCGCAAGTTAAATTACAATTACTATTGTTTACTTGATGTTGGTATTGGATAATGTTAGCATTTAGTTTTAGTTTAGTTTATAATTATTTTTATTAAATTTATTTATTTATTTTATTTTTTTTTTTAGTAATCTAATTTCGCATCCATCCCTGAGGATGATACCCGTTAGTATTACAACGATAACCGTATACTTGTGGATTTCACAACAAGTTTTTGGCGCCGTTGCCGGAGATGAATTTGTGAAATTTGGTTATATCGAGTCGTAGTTTAATTATTAGAGTTGTTAGAGTCGTTTTCGTTTTTAGTTTTAGTTGCGTCGTAATTTTTGTTTTAATAGTTTAGTTTAGTTTTATTTTTGAATTTAGTTTATATTTTGATTTTGATTTTTGTTTTTGTTAAGTTTAGTTTATTTCCAATTTTTAGATACTTTTTATTGCTAAAAAAAACAATTCTAATCAGTTTGGTTTATGTGCAGTGAAAAGAAAAAAAAAATTCAAGGTTGAACTGATCCGGAAACAGTGCAGATTTTTCACCAATTTTCAGATTCTGTTTGAATTTTCTGGGACTGTTCTGGTGTGATTTCTGCTATTTTGATATTTTTCCTAGATTCAGCATAATTTTTAGAGTGTGTGTTAATGTTTCTGGAATTTTTGGATCTGTTTAGATTTTTCTGTGAGTTTTAGAATTAATATTCTGTTTTCATTTTTCTGCACTATTCAGGGACAGAAAAAAATTAGAAAAAATTATATTTATGTCCTTTATGATTGTGTGGACTTTTCTGTATATTTGGTTTTGATTTTAAGAGTTTTATTTTCTGTTTTAATTTTATTTTTAGAATTAGGGTGTTTAGGTGTAGTTTTATTTCTTATTTTCTTTTAGTTTCTTTGTGTTTGTGTTTTTGTTTTTAGTTTTGTCATTTTCTGTCTTAATAGTGTTTTTAGTTTTAATTATTCATTTTGTTTATTTGTGATTTTCAAAAAAAAAAAACCAAAACAGAACTTTGGGGTGAGGGTGTTGGATTTATATGACTGGTTGGGTTAGAAATCTTGAAACTCATAGACTTGTTAGAAGTGAACCCGACCCTGACTTAGAACCCGAACCAGAACCCAAGCTTGAATTAGAAGACATGGCACAAGAAAGACCTTTGAGTGATATCTTTTATCCTCCTAGGACTGCTTTACCATCTTGCTTCATTATACCTGACCTTGGACCCAATGTGACCTTCGAATTAAGACCTCACTATACTCAGATGCTCCCTAAATTCACTGGCTTAGAGGATGCTTATTTGTTTTTGAGGGAATTCGAAGAAGTTTGTTCTATGATGCATTTTCCTAATATTCCCATTGATGTTGTGCGTATGAAATTAATTCCTTTTACTTTGAAAGATTCTGCTAAACGTTGGATATATGGCTTGGCTGCTAATTCTGTTACTTCTTGGAATGATTTTGTGAAATTGTTCCTGAGAAAATATTTTCCTAATGCCAAGACTGTTAAGCTAAGGAATGAGATTAATCAATTTGTGCAACTAGATAGGGAATCATTTTGGAAATATTTTGATAGGTTCAAGAATTTGTTGTCTCAGTGTCCCCATCATGGTTTAGACCAGGCACGTTTGTGCCAAATTGTTTATGAAGGACTAGACCAACAAACTAGAACCATGGTAGAGTCTATGTGCCAGTGTGGCTTTCTTTCTAAGAGCGCCACAAATGCTTGGGAATTTTTAGAGGATTTAGCTGAGAAAACTATGCAGTGGAAAACCGCTCGGGATGACAGCTTAAGTTCTAGGATTGCTAGGGGTGGGTTACATTCTGTCTCTGATATGAGTCACTTAGAGTCTAAGATTGCTACTCTAGAAAACATGTTGAAAGGATTGACTCCACAGATGACTCAGACTTCTTCAGTGTCTTGCTCTCATTGTCAGGCCTTAGATCATTCATTGAGTGCTTGTCCCTACTTTGCTCACCAGTTAGCAACTGGGCAAGAACAAGCAAATATGGCCTTCCAGAGACCTAAGAATGACCATTTCTCTCCTTTTTACAATCCAGGGTGGAGAAATCACCCTAACTTCTCTTGGAGTAATGGACCAAATGCTGCGGTTCCTAACTCCCAGCCTATCTCTCACCCTTCTAGTTCCTTTCAAAGACCAGTTTTTCAAGGTGTACCTAATGCACCTAGACCTCCACCTCCTGTGGCTCAAGTTCAACCTCCTCCTGGTTACAGTGATATTGATAAAATGGAGAGGAGAATTAATAATAATGTGGAGAGAATGATTAATGCTAACATGGAAAGAATGATGAGAATGATGACTGAACAGTTTTCCCAGTTAGCATCATCTTCTAGGGAGCCAGGTACTTTTCCAAGTCAGCCTGAGGTGAACCCTAAGGGTCAAGCTTCTTCTTCTTCTGGTAACTCTAATGAGCCTGTGAGGAAAGTGAATGCAGTGATATCTCTCCGTTCTGGCCGAGAGATTGATAACCAGGTTAGAAATCTTAATGAGCCCTGCAGGTATCCTCATCAATTCTTCGAGAGATCTTCTTCATCTTCTTCACCTCCAGAGGCTGGATCATCCAGTAATTCAGGGGATGCTACTGATGGTGTCCCCAATGATTCTGATTCTCACCCTCTTATTGAGTCACTGTCTGAGGAAGAGGAGCTTAAAAAGAAAGATTCCTCTGAGTCTGTTGACCTTTCTCCTTCTAAGGGTCCTTCTCCTCCTTCTTCTCCTTCTTCTCCTGAGAAAGTCCATATGCCTTTGCCTCCTTTTCCCCATAGGCTTAAGAAAAAAGACCAAGCTCATGTTGAGAAGATGAGAGAGACTTTCTCTCAAGTCAAGATCAACATTCCCTTACTCGATGCTATTCAGCAGATGCCTCCGTATGCTAGGTTTTTAAAGGATCTGTGCACAACCAAGAGAGCTACCAATGTCCCTAAGAAGGCTTTCTTAGCCTCTGGTGCTAGTTCTATTTTATCTCATCAGATCCCAGTGAAGTATAAGGACCTCGGTTGCCCTACTATTTCTATAGTTATTGGGGACCAGCTCATTCATAGAGCCTTGCTTGATTTAGGGGCCAGTGTCAACTTGATTCCCTTCACTGAGTATGAGAGGCTAGGGTTAGGTGAGCTAAAACCTACCAAGATGGTTCTTCAATTAGCTGACAGGTCGACCAGATTGCCTAGGGGGATAGTTGAGGATGGGCTGATTAGAGTGGGTGAATTCATTTACCCTGTAGACTTTGTTGTGATTGAGACTGAGACAGTGTCTAACTTAGCTAGTCAAGTCCCTATGATTCTAGGGCGTCCTTTCTTGGCCACAGTTAATGCCCTTATTAATTGTAGAAATGGTATGATGAGAATGTCTTTTGGTAACATGACTATAGAGCTTAATATTATTAATCTGCAAAGACAGCCTTTTGGTTTTGATGATATAGAGTTCTCTACTCTTCACTGGGTAGAGGATTTTATTCTTGATGATGCTTGTGATGATGTGTTTGCTGTTGAGTATGAGTCCTTTTTTGTGGATGATGAGCCTGAATATGATGCTTTTGAATTTGATGACTTGTGCTCTACTATTGATTGTTTGCTCACTGCTGCTTCTGAATCTGCTTTTGAAACTGTTTCCCCTCCAGCTCTTGAACTGAAACCCCTTCCTGATTCTCTTAAGTATGCATTTCTAGGCCCCAATGAATCTTTGCCTGTCATTATTGCTTCTGACCTAGATGGGGGCCAAGAGGCCAAGTTGATTGCCCTACTTAGAGAGAACAAGGAAGCTTTGGGTTGGACCTTAGGGGATATTAAGGGAATTAGTCCTTCTATTGTGCAACATAGGATTCATCTAGAGGACAATGCTAAACCCTACCGTGACCGTCAAAGGCGTTTGAACCCTACTCTTCAGGAAGTAGTTAGGAATGAAGTGCTGAAGTGGTTAGACCATGGGATTATCTATCCCATTTCTGATAGTGAGTGGGTTAGCCCCATTCAAGTTGTTCCTAAGAAGACCGGGATCACCGTGATTAGGAATGACAAGAATGAGTTAGTTCCTACTCGAGTACAATCTGGGTGGCGTGTTTGCATAGATTATCGAAAATTAAATGCTGCCACTAGGAAAGACCACTTTCCCTTTCCTTTCTTAGACCAGATGTTAGAGAGGTTGGCTGGACATTCCTTCTATTGCTTTTTAGATGGATACTCTGGCTATACCCAGATCTCTATTGCTCCTGAGGATCAGGAGAAGACTACTTTCACCTGTCCCTTTGGAACTTATGCCTTTAGACGTATGCCTTTTGGACTATGCAATGCCCCTGCTACTTTTCAGCGTTGCATGATTTCCATTTTCTCAGATTTAGTTGAGCTTTGCATGGAAATTTTCATGGATGACTTCTCTGTGTTTGGGTCTTCCTTTGATAATTGTTTGTCTAATCTGAGAAAGGTGTTGGAAAGGTGTAAGGAGAAACATTTGACTCTGAATTGGGAGAAATGTCATTTTATGGTTAGGAAGGGAATCGTCTTAGGCCATGTTATTTCTAAAGATGGAATTGAGGTTGATAAGGCTAAGACTGATTTGATTGTTAATCTTCCCCCTCCCACCTGTGTGAAAGAAGTGAGGTCTTTTCTTGGACATGCTGGCTTCTATCGTCGTTTCATTAAAGACTTTAGTAAAATTGCAAAGCCCTTGTCAAACTTGTTAGCTAAAGATGTGCCTTGTCACTTTTCTGATGACTGTCTTGAGGCATTTTCTAAGCTTAAGAAGGCCTTAACTTCTGCTCCTGTTCTTCATCCTCCCATCTGGGGAGAATCATTTGAATTGATGTGTGATGCTTCTGATTATGCTGTTGGGGTAGTTTTAGGGCAACGTGTTGATAAGAAACCTCATGTGATTTATTATGCTAGTCACACTTTGAATGATGCCCAATTGAACTACACTGTGACTGAGAAAGAATTTTTAGCTGTGATTTTTGGGTTTGAGAAGTTTAGACCTTATCTGATTGGTTCTCATGTGATTGTCTATACTGATCACTCTGCTCTTAAGCATCTTCTTTCTAAGAAGGATGCTAAGCCTAGACTTGTTAGATGGATATTGTTGTTACAAGAGTTTGACTATGAGATTAGAGATAAGAAGGTTCTGAAAACCTTGTAGCTGATCATTTGTCTAGGATTCTTTATGATAGAGAAAGTGAGTCCACTGTTTCTGAGTGCTTCCTTGATGAGCAGTTGTATGCCGTTCACCCCGATCTTTGGTATGCTGATATTGTCAACTATCTAGTTGCTGGTAGGATCCCTGAGAGTTGGACAAAGAATGATAGGGATAGGTTCTTTCACCTTATGAAGTTCTTTGTTTGGGATGACCCTTATTTGTTTAAGTATTGCTCCGACCAATTGCTTAGGAGGTGTATTCCCGACCATGAGGTGAGAAGTATCCTTTCTTTCTGTCATGATCAAGCATGTGGGGGGCATTTTAGTGGTACGAAGACTGCAGCCAAAGTTCTTCAATGTGGTTTCTACTGGCCTACTCTGTTTAGAGATGCTTTTGAGTACTGTAAGAGTTGCCCTAGGTGCCAACAGTTGGGTAGGATAAGCAGGCGGGATATGATGCCACTGAACCCCATCATTGTGGTGGAGATTTTTGAGGTGTGGGGTATAGACTTTATGGGACCATTTCCATCATCTTTTGGGAATGAGTATATTCTGTTAGCTATGGACTATATGTCTAACTGGGTTGAAGTCATCCCTTCTAGGACTAATGATGCTAAAGTTGTTGTGAAATTCTTGAGGGAGAACATCTTTGCTAGATTTGGCATGCCCCGTGCTATTATTAGTGATCAGGGCACCCATTTCAATAATAGATCCTTTGATGCCTTACTGAAGAGGTATTCAATTGTCCATCGGCTTGCTACCCCCTATCATCCCCAAACCAGTGGTCAGGTTGAGGTATCGAATCAACAGATTAAGCAGATTCTTGAGAAGACAGTGAGCCGGAATAGAAAGGATTGGGCTGACAAACTCGTAGATGCTCTTTGGGCTTATAGGACAGCTTTTAAAACTCCCTTGGGTATGTCACCTTATAGGGTTGTTTATGGTAAGCCTTGTCATCTTCCTGTGGAACTAGAGCATGGAGCTTGGTGGGCCATTAAGAAACTGAACTGTGACTTGACTGCGGCTGGTGAGGAGCGTAGACTGCAACTGAATGAGCTTGATGAGATTAGAGCTGAGGCTTATGAGAGTACTCGTTCTTATAAAGAAAGGGCTAAGTTGTTTCATGATAGGCGTATCCTTCGGAGAGAGTTTGCTCCGGGCATGAAAGTGCTCTTGTATGACTCTAGGCTCCATTTGTTTCCAGGGAAGCTAAGGTCCCGATGGACTGGTCCTTACATTGTCTTACGTATCTTTCCCTATGGTGCAGTCGAGATTCAGGACTCTGACAGTGGTGCTACTTTTAAGGTGAATGGCCAAAGATTGAAGCAGTTTCTGGCGTTGCCTAGCAAGGAAGATGTGGAGTGTCTGATGCTCCGTGAGCCGAGTCCTGCTCAGTGATGTGTTGAGATCATAGCTCGGGTGTACCTAGCACCCGACCTGGTTTGCTAAGAATTTTTTTTCATCCCTTCTCTCTTTTATCCTTTTCTCTTTTCCCCTCTTTCTTTTCTTTTGTATATATGTTGGTTCTTTTTGCCTTTATTTTGTATATATCTTGACTTTTTGGTTTTGCGTCGTGTCTTTGTGAGTCATGTTGTCTTTGTTTTCTTTTTCCGTTTTATTTTGTGATTTTATATTTCTTCCTACTCCCAATGAGGGCATTGCTCGCAATAGGTGTGGGGGTGGGGAACTTTCAATTTCGACAGAAAAAAACAATAAAAAAAATAAAAAAACTCCAAAAAGATTTTGCATTGTTTTGGGGGAACTTTTGTACTATTTTGATTAGCATAAATCCTCTGTACTTTGATAGATAGCATGTATATACGCATGATGTACATGTTAGGTCTCTATCCTTGGTGTGACATTTTTTGCTCTAATTCTAACCCATTTGTTCATTATCGTTGTGCAATCCAATCCCTATTTATATCATATTCATTGTCTTAAGGATTTCGTTTTTCATTATCGGCTCTCCCACTTGTTTATGAAATTCAAAAAAAAACAAACAATGAAAAGGACAAAAAAAAGACGAAAAAAAAAACAAGAAAAAAATAAAATTTGGAATGACAAGCAACCCTTTGAGGCATGCGCTACTGGGTGGAACCCTTTGAGGCAATATTGCTACTGGGAAAGCTTGCTTCCAATGTTAATCAGTCAATAATGTAATTTGTGTGAATTAAGTGGGATTGAGTTTGATTTTGGAAACCGAAACCTTGGGATGATGGTACACTTGCACAGGGAAGGATTCAAAGCTTTAGTGTATAAGTGGGATGCAACATTAGTGCTTCAATGTCGTCCTTGGGGTACGGGAGCTTTGATGTGTACCGTATGTTTATATGCAGGCTGATATCTTTGTTACATGGGTGATTTAGTTGATTAGAATGGGCATATCTGTTCCAATTTTGTACATATTAATTTTCCTAAAAAAAAAACAAAAGATTTTCGACTTTCTGTTTTCTGTTTTCTTTTACAGCTTTTGTTTTCTTTTTCTAGGATTTTTAGTTTTGTTTCACTCGAGGACAAGCAAAACTTTGGTGTGGGGGTATTTGTTGACGCTAAAAATGTGATATCTTTACAATATCTTTCTATTAAATTTATGCTCGAAATAATTATTATTTTTAGGTTTTTATTTGATTTTATTTTATTTTATAGGGATTGAATAATTCGGGAATAATGGCAGAAAAAGATGAAGAGATGCTGAAAAATGAAGATTTGGGCTGACTTGACTCAAACTTGATCCAAAAATCTCTAGCCCATTGCTTTTATAACCCATAAAAAAAAGAAAAAAAAAGAGAAAAAAATAATAAACCCCTAAATAATTTACCCAACCCCATGTGCACCTCACATGACTTCTTCCCCCCCCCCCTAACTCTCATTCTCTCTCCTCTTCTCAGTGCTGAGAACCCAAACCCCCGACCCCTGCTTCCTCTTCCCAATCGATTCCCCTCCCCCTTCGTTGCTCCTTCATCTCCCTCCTTGCAGCGGTTACCAGTCTATCATCAATTTCATCTTCAATGCAACGGTTACTATGTCTTTAATGGAGGGCAACCAACAAATTTTGGGACGGGTTCTTGAAGGTCTTTAATGGCGGATAAAAACAGAAAAAATGGAGAGGAGTTGTGGGCTTCGATTTTTTCGGCTTTCTTTTCGTTTTTTTTAGTTTTCAAGTGGGAGATTCATTTTTATTAGTTGATTTTTGATTTAGTACAATTGGTATATGGAGTTTTGGAATTTGATTTAGACCTCTGGAATATAGTTTAGAATTTGGTTTTAGATTCAAGCATTGAATTCGAATCATTAGTTTACTCTGCTTCGATTCTGGCCCTGAGTTTTGTTGTTTGATTCATCTGTCTTCAACGTTACTGCACCTTAATTTGCTTGGGTTGGTTGCCTGAATTCGAAATGTAATCCAGATTTCCTTTAATTATCATTCATCCAGTTTGAGTACGTTGCTCTGCTTCACAGAAACGCATTTGTGAATTTGCGGCTAATTCCGGTTAAGTGTTGGTCTGCTCAAATTAATTACAGTTTTGCTCCTCAATCACATCTCTCCGCAAGCTAAATTACAATTACTATTGTTTACTTGATGTTGGTATTGGATAATGTTAGCATTTAGTTTTAGTTTAGTTTATAATTATTTTTATTAAATTAATTAATTACTTTTTTTTTGTTTTATTTTTTTTAGTAATCTAATTTCGCATCCATCCCTGAGGACGATACCCGTTAGTATTACAACGATAACCGTATACTTGCGGATTTCACAACAATTTTAAAAGGAAATAAAAAAAAGGAAGGGGTCTCGGTTCTTTTGGTCATTGTGGGTTGCTTTGTTTGGCCCAAAATTTTTGTTTTAATTCGAACCCATTGGATCTGTTTCTTATTTTGAGTTAATCTATAATTAATTATTTTCATAACTGTATGAGTTAGTCTTATATGCTGAAAATAATTATGAATTTATTTGACATGTTGATATCATTATAATTGACTATTATAATTGACTATTTCGTATTATTGTTTATGTAATGATAATATGAAAATTAGAGGCATGATATATAACTACGTGTTATATGTCGAATTTATTTTAGTAATATGTTATATGAATTACTTTGATATAACATAAGCTCATGTTTCATGTTGTTTTTTTTTTGTAATAATATTAGAGTTAAATATAAATTTATGTTATAGGAGTTCTTTGTTGAGAACGCTTCTTATGAATTAGTTTCATAAAGCTTATGTGAACAGGTTTTACATAACTGAAAGTGAATATCTGTGTGATATTCACCAATTAATGTTTTAATGAGTTTAACGAAACTTTTACAAATTATGATAACTAACTTAAAGGAAATCCTAATTCACATCCATATGTGATGACAATATGAAACATATGATCGATGTATAACTACATATTACATATCTAGAGGATAAACAAATTGTTCTAATAACGGAATATATGAATTAGTTTCATATAAGACAAACCTTGGGTAAATATGTTTTACATGGCTAAATGTGAATTTTTTGGCCTAATATATAATAATGTATCATCATCACTTTAGGCCTTATTTTTTTCAGTGGGAAATGATGGGTGAGAGATGGGTGAATGTGGGAAAGGGGGGGAAGGAGTGGATGAGAGTGTGAGAAAGAATGGGAATTGGGGGGGGGGGGAAGGAGTGAGTTAAGTTCATTAAACCACGAAATGAACATGGCCTAAATAGGCATATTATATGAATTTGTTTCATATTGATTAAAATTTGTAACATTATATGAATGTGTACCACATAATTACTTACATGTAATTTCCTTTTTAATAGGTCATTAAATAAAGTTTTTAGATGACATATTAGTAATTATATAAATTTGTTTTATATAACTTCGTGTAAATTTGTTTTGCATGATTAAAGCTGAATATCTTTGTGATATTTCTCGATGTGTTAATTAGTTTAACAAATTGTGCACTCCATAAATTTCGTTTTATGGGAAATGTAGTAATTAAATTATAGAAACTTCTAATTCATGCTTGTATGTGATGATTATGAGTTTAGCGAAATTTTCGATCATACGACATGAATGATGGAGTTTTTCATAATTTAATTATCTGACAATATGCCTAATGTCCGCCTTTTAAACATATACTTTTAGGTATGGCTATTAAAATATGGTTGGTGATTAGTTTACAATGGAAAGTAAAGATAGCATTAGACTATAATACGTAGTGTTAGAAGATTTAGCTTCTTCTGAATAAACTTAAAGAATTAGAACACTCGACGGCTTTTAAAGCCTCCTATAATAGGCAAAGATGTGAATAACATAGATGTAACTGCTTGTAAGCAACATCAAGAGAGAGACTAATGATATGCCATGAATGGCTTGAGAAAGGATGGATCAGCATGCTGGCTATGTGGTATTGCATGCACTATCATCTGATAAGGGGATTTAAAGGCTATCCCGCTGTTGAGGACTTGTGGGATCAGCTTGACGTCCAGTTTTGGCCAGATTCATCCCCTTCTCAAAATTCCATACCTAAGGATGGTATTACCAAAAGAGTAAAAGGTCGAGGTCAATAGAGAGTAGAATGTAGCGCATGTGAACTGCTATAACTGTAAAAAGAAGAAACTCACTGCTTGGGACCGTCCCGAGCTACCTAAGGTACCTTCTTTCACAGTTGCACCTAAATAACATGTGTGCTCCCAATCAGTAGTTACCAAACTTTCTTCCTTACTGGACTGTAGAGATGGAAGCAAACAAACACATAGTTCAGGGTTGAGTTGATTTTGTGAACCTTAATCGCTACCTGATAGGTTCACAGACTGTTGTCTTAGGGGACGACAGTGAGGAACATGTCCTTGACATAGCAACGTGTCAGCTCAAACCCCGTTGAGGAAAATAAGTTGTTTCTCCACGACGCTCTCTACGCACTTAGGGTGCATCGTACCTTTATACCTTTTAAGTTCTTATATTAGTTTTCTCTCTTAATTCCCATCTATCTTGACATCTTCCATCTTTGTCGCTTTCTTTGAGCTCTATTTCTAGCATACTCGACTTGACCATAAGGGTCAAGGTAGAGTGAACAAACTAACTAGAGATGATCCTTTAGATCAACTCATGAGGGTTAAGTTGCCTAAGTGAGTAATGTCTAGCTAGCAAAGTAAAGTCTTTTAGTAAAGCATCTAAAGCATCTAGTCCCTTATAATCACTCCACTCAGGCATTTGCGGACCTATGAATGTTAAGGTATGTCATAGAGCTATCTATTTCATCACCCATATAGATGGTTATTCACGACGAGAGTATGCGTACCTACTATCTCATCGCTACAAGGCACTCAATATGTTCAAACACTTCGTAACAAAAAGTAGACACTCAATTGAAACGAAGAGTTAGAAATCTTCGGACTAATCAAGGTCGTGAATACTTCTCTGATGGGTTCAGAGAGTTCTGTGAGGAAAAAGGTATATAAAAACAGCTAACGATTCCACGCACCCCACAACAAAACTGTGTTGTGGACCACAGGAATCGTACATTGCTTGACATGGTCAGGTCAATGATGGCACATACGAACTTCCCAATCAGTTTTGGGGGTTACGTTGCTTACGGCGACCTATGTCCTCAATCGTGTGCCAAGCAAGAGTATACCTACCATACCATATGATTTATAGTTTAGTAAGAAGTCATCCTTGGACCATTTACGCCCATGGGGTTTGACCGGCTTTGTGCATAACCCAACCCACAAACATGGAAAACTTAGTCTAAGAGCTACCAAGATGATGTTCATTAGATCTCCCACACAATCTAGTGAACAGAAATAGATTCCCCCAATGTCGACTTTCTCAAGGATGAGTTCCCAACCATTGGTGCAAATCAAGAAGGATGTCGAACTGTTTGAGTTACAATAAGACATCCAACCATCTTTCAGTGATGGGAAAATTTGGACTCTAACCAAGTCACCGAAGATGGTATGCCTCCTCTACTCGACGAGGATGGGGGAGACTTTTCTTCTCAGGAGAATGAGATTCGTGTTCAATCTCCTATACATAAGAAGAGTCAACTTATGAGTAAGGTCTGTCCTCAACCTCCAGTTCTCGAACATATAGGTAGTCCATATGTTCAGGATCTCACGCCCTAAAGAGATAGTGAAAGTGAGTCTCCACATATTTAGGGTCTGACACCTCTTAAAGAAAGGGGGAAGGATGCCAGGAATAGTGGGAGTGACTCTCTACATGCTTAGGGTCTCACACCTCTTAGAGAAAGGGGAAGAGATGCCTTACCTAGGCAGACAAACAGTGAATGTCCCATGATCCAAAGGAGTGGGCGAGGAAAATTTCCTCGACGATATTTCCAAATCGAAGAGGCAATACTCTTGTGGACTCCCTTGGAAATTGAGGAGCCTACCTCTTATCAAGAGGGGATTGACTCACCAAACCAAAAAGAGTGGATAAACGCCATGAGGGGTGAGATGGACTCGATGGTGAGAAACAAGGTTTGGAAACTTGTTGATCTTCCACCCTACTGGTCTATTGAAAACAAATGTGTTTTCAAGATAAAACGTCGGGCAGATGGTTTGATCAATAAGCTTCAAACTCGTTTAGTGGCGAAAGGTTCTACACAAATTGAAGGTGTAGACTATCAAGAGACATTTTCTCCTGTGGTGAGATTTATCTCTATTCGTATGCTCCTAGCCATGGTTGCCCATTTGGACTTAGAGTTGTTTCAAATGGATGTAAAGACTGCTTTCCTCAATGGTAACTTTGAGGAAGAGATCTATATGGATCAACCCATTGATCTTGCATGAAAGGGACAAGAGGACAAGGTATGTCGTCTTAAAAGATCCATATATGGTCTTAAGCAATCTTCCAGATCTTGCTACTTAAGATTCCATGAAACTATAACTTCGTTTGGCTTATCCATGGCTTCAAAAGACCACCGTGTATATGTCAAAAGATCAACCAGGGGATTATGTTTCTTACCCCATACGTTGATGACATACTACTGGTTGGGAACAATTTGGAGATGATCGAAACTACTAAGAAGTGGTTGTCCTCCGTCTTTGAAATAAAGGACATGGGTGAAGCCAGGTATGTCCTAGGCGTGAAAATAATAAGAAATCGTCCGAAGAAACTTTTAGGTATGAGCCAAGAGGCATATATCAAAAAAATCTTAGAACAGTTCCATATGCGTTATTCCAAACCCGTAGACACTCCAGTTGAAGCGTTTAATCTTGAGTCTTGACCAATGCCCAAAAACAGACAAAGAAAAGGAGGAAATGAGTAATGTCCCTTACGCTAGTGCCGTAAGAAAATCAATGTACCCCATGTTATGTGCACGGCCTGACACTTGTTTTGCGGTTTGCTTGGTAAGTCGTTACTAGAGCAACCCAAGACTTTCACGTTGGCAAGTCGTCAAGAGAGTCGAGCGACACCTTCATGGTACCGTTGACTTAGTCTTATGCTATCAGGGAGATATCTCAAGTTGAGAGGATCCTCAAAATGTCGATTGAGGTGGTGACTCGGAAGAGTCTAAGTCAACCTCATGACATGCCTTCACCCTGGATGGGAGAGCCATGTCATGATGCAGTATGAAGCAAAAACTGCACTACAATATTAGCTACGGAGGTAGATTGTCTGTCACCATAGAAACAAAAGACATTGCCACAAAGTATATGTACACTAAGAAGGTGTTTATGTCCCTTTTAACTAGACCTATTCCTAGTGACACGTTCAAAACTCATATGTTGAGTCTAGGAATTTGCAAGGTTCAGTTTCGGGACATATCTTGTCATGTGATGGACAAGGGTCTTTTGCAATGAGCAAAATGCCCATAAATTATTGTTGCGCATTAGGCATATTGAAATGTCAAAGGCTCCTGATTGGCCTAGTCATACAAGCAATCACCCTGATGCTTAAGTAGCCGGCAGGATGTGACTGAATCATATTGACACTAAGTGTGTAATATTGATTACTCATACTGGAAGTGTATGAATGTGATTAGATATAGTCGCCTTAGTAAGTCTAAGGTGAGACTCGAGGTAGTCGAATATGAGATATGATTTCATATTGAAGCCTTAAAAAGCCGAATCTTGAGTGTCAAAATTGACATTTAGTATGTTAATCTAGTGGCTCAGGTTAGATTGTTTAGGTGAAAATCTAGACTGGCGATTCACATGACATATAAAGTAACGAGCCCAGTTGAGTGGGAGCTATGTCGTGACACACATCTCATACTATGTGTGCTTAAAAGACAACCATACACGGAGTGACAATAGACCTTCCTATCTTCTGTCACTGTGTGACCCTATAAACGATGGCCTTTTGACTTAAAGGTATGATATGAAGTCAAAGCTTGATGTTGCTACTTTAATATGTTTCTCAAAGGCCACGATGTATACGGTTCAACGGAACATGTTAGGAAAGCAATCAAGCTAAGATGCAATATCATGAGTGTTTAAGAAAAAATCTATCCATCATCACCAATATCAGCCCGGGCTATTATATTAAGTGTATAATCATATGATATATCATGGCATAAGGGATTGGAGATGTCACTGGTGATGTTCAGGATGATTTGAGGTATCGTATTTCGTGAATGTGCTATGTTAGTTAGATGGTAACTTAATATAGCACTACTTGTTACTTTTCGGTCGCACGTCCTATTCCTTGTATGAAGCGTGATGAGTTGTAATTCGTGGAGAGCATGCATTTTGCAACCTATGTGGCCGAGTGGAAGCTGTTGGTTAGGCCTAATGTTTTAGGCCTCACTGCCACTAAGGCTGCTTAGGGCGACTTCCCTTATTGTTCCCCCAACCTATATAAAGAGGTTTCAGGGGATCAATTAGGGTTACACACATGACACAAAAACCACATACTCTCCCCTCCCCTGTCACGACTACCGAACCATCCATTGGGGGTTTCGAGTTTAGGACGTGAACCCTAAAGGCGACTCTAGTAGCCGCCTCACATTTAGATTGAAGTGGGCTATTCCCGATAGTTATTTTCGCATCCAGGTTAGTCCTATTTTATCTTACACTATTGATCCTTCCATTGATGGTAGGCATAACCAAATATTTTCCCAAGTCCTTGGTGATGGGTATTTCAAGCTCCTTACTAAAGTTATCAACCACAACCTCATCTACATTTTTTGAGAAAAAGACGAGATTTGCTACGAGCAACCTTCTGCCTAAACACACTGCAAAATAGGTCAAGGCACTAGCATATTAATCTTGCTTGCTCCATCGTGGCTTCCCCAAACGGGATAAGGTCATCTGCAAAAAAATTAGTTGGTTAATGGGGCCCTCCACTGCTTGCATAGATAGGTCTCCAAGAACCACTTTGTAATGAGTTTGCTATGATATTATTTACTCTTTCAAGACAGAGAACAAAGAGGTATGGGGATAAAGGGTCCCTTGGCCTGACTCCTCTTGTAGGCATGAAAGATTTAGTTGGCATCTCGTGCTATAAGACACTGAAAGTTGCCAATTTAAAACAGTTCATGATAAAGTCTATCATAAGTTGAGGAAGTCCTGCTTCAAGAAGAGTTTCTCGAATGAAAAGTCATCGGAAACGATCATAAGCCTTTTCCAAGTCCAATTTAACCTCCATGTCTCCGACTGTCCCTTACTTGCGCCGCATTGTATAAAGCACCTCTTGCATGATAATTATATTATCCGAGATTTTCGTCCCAGCACAAAACTGCTTTGGGTAGGAGAAATAAGCTTGGAAAGAATCAGTTTTAGGCGATTAACCAAGGTTTTGGTGGCAACCTTGTAGGCGACATTGCAAAGTCCAATTGGTCAAAGTTACGTTACGCATTGGGGGTTTTCAACTTTTGGAACAAGGCAAAGAAACATCTCGTTAAGTCTCTCTGGTAAGTCGCAGCCTTCTAATACATTGAATACCAAATGCAATAATTGATTCCCAATTAAATCCCATTTCTTTTGATAAAAGAGGGCTTGAAACCCATCAGGTCCAGGAGCCTTGAAAGGATGCATTTCAAATAATGTTCTTTTGATTTCAGTGCATGCATATACTTTGGCTAGGTGAGCATGATCTTCTTCATCAAGAGTTGGAAACCTATTTGGAGGTAGAAGACATGGCTGAGAAAGCCCATTATCGTCTGTGTAAATATCAATAAAGAAATCCCTCACCATGGCTTTGATGTTCTCATCATCCCAAAACGAAGTGCCTTGGGTATTTTGCAAGGCTTCAATATGATTCGTTCTCCTTCTTATTACCGTACTAAGATGATAGTACCTTGTATTCTTGACTCCATCTTGAATGGCTTTGGTACGCAACTTTTGGAACCAAAATGCCTCAATTTGGTGAAGGACTTCATCTAGCTCCCGACACAATTTAGCCTCCAATTTAATTAAATATCCATGGTAGGAAAGAGCAGGCGTTTTTTGGATACCCTCAATCCTCGCCCAGAGTTCCTTTTTCCTTTGAAAGAGGTTGCCAAAGACATTTTTGTTCAATTCTGATAGAGTAGAAGCAAGCTATCGCGACGTGGGGTAGAGAGGTATATTGTGTTTCCAATTCTCGCGGAGGCATTCCTCAAACTTGTCATGAGAGAGGCAGGCGGCTTGAAACTTGAAGGGCCTTTGAATGTTAGGAAAGGAAGCAAATTCTTTTGGAAGGATAAGTAGCGGGCAGTGATCGAAATGAATCTTGAGTAGGTGTCTAACCCCAGCTTCATGGAAACGTAGTCACCATTCAGAGTTATAGAGTCCTCTATCAAGTCGTGCATGTTTCATTGTTTTTGGTGTTCTACCTCGATTCCAAGTAAACTGAGGGCCAGAAAAAGCCAAGTCTATCAAGCCATTATTATCTATCCAGTGCTGGAAATTATCACATCTTGTACTCAGTTCATCGTTGCAGTTTAATCATCTTCCATATTACGAGTTTCGTTGAAGCCACCCACTAATAACCAAGGTCGATTATTGAGTTGTGCAAAACTACCTAGTTCATGGAGGAATTTATTTCTGGTGGATTCTTGAGGGCTTGCATAGATAGTAAAGAACAACCAGTTAATATCCCCCCTACATTTGATCTCCATTGTAACAAATTAATCATTGGTAGCAATAATCGAGAGGTCAAAAAGTTCTTCTCACCAGAGTACCCAAATACCTCTTTTAAATCCATTTGCCTCATCCTCGTATTGCCCTAAAAAGCCGATTTTGAGACAAACTTCATCAGCTTTGTTGCCACTAATCTTAGTTTTATGTCGAATAATTCTTATGCCCCAAATTTAGCTCTCGTATAAGATGTTCATAAAAAAATTAATTATATATGTTATGGGTTTGTGATTTAATCATGTGTATTCCTCATGAATTTGACTTGATATGATCTTTCATGGCATTTTGCTAAATTATTTAAAAATAGTTAGGTATCAACAAATGACATTAATATTACACATTTTCAATGTATAGATAAAATAATGTAATTTAAGAAATTTGTTGCAAAACGATCAATGTGTACGAACGAATGTTAGTTGTTCAAAAGTTATTCACGTATCTCCGTAGTGTTTGTGTTACAAAACTGTGAAATAAAGCCGCAAGTGTACAGTCGTGGTTATAGCACTTTACGAGCCGTCCACAGAAATGGGTTGAGTTTAATTACTAGAATCTAACTATTAAAATAATCAAGACAAAACAAGAAATAATTCCAAATAATAATCAAGAATTTAAACTAAGATGAAACACTTGGAATTTAACTAAAACTAATTGAAACTAAAGTTATCAACAAAGAAATAAGGTAGAATTAATATAACCCAAACATGAAACATGAAATTTAAACTAAAGCTATCACAAAGTAAAAAGGAAGAAAGAACTTACCTCAAGAGGAGAAATTATGAGCTATAATCAAGAAATCCATGAATAAAGATTGAATCTTTGAGAGTCACCTTTGAACTTGAATCTTGAAAGAGAACTCTTGTAGAGAAATTCCAACTTGAGAATAGAAGACTCGAATTGAAATAAAATTAGAGAAATAATATTTGAACTAATAACTTGAATGACAACTAAACCATGAAATTTAAATTGAAACAAGAACTTGAAATCAAATCTCAATTAAAAATTACAAGAATTCTCAAGAATTACACCAATACTATAAGAGAAGAAAAGAAAAAGAATTGATGAATTGATGATCACCAAGAGTCTCCTGAAGCCCCTATTTATACTAATGCTAATTTCCTAATTACAAAGATTGCCCAAATAAAAATCAAATTTTCTACCTTCTTAATAATACCCATATTCCAATTTTCACCCAAAATCCCAATTTTTCCTTCAATTTCCAATTTGTGGCTGCTGAGAAAAGAAAAGTAGGGAGCTGGGAAGCTAGGAGGTTGCAACTGGGCTTCTCTTCTGGGTTGGGTTCTTCTCTTTTTTTTTTCTTATTTCTTTTTCTTCTTTTATTTTGGCACAATCAATTAGATTTTCATCACAACATTATTTCCTACAAAAATCGAATAATAAACAAATAAAATTCAAAAATAATCTCGATTACGGACAAAAACTAAGTGATTAAAAGTACTTAATTTGACACTTTTGGTGCTCAAACAAATACCCCCACACCTAGAGTTCTATCACTGTCTTAAGGCAATTGACTTAGTCCAAAAAGTGAAGTAAATTGTCTAGTGTCGATAGGGAGGATAACTAGGGTTTGTTTCTATGGTTTAATTTTGGTTTTTGTCACCATTTGTTCTTCCTTACTTGAAACGCTTGAGTTAGCTTTAGAACTTGAAAACATAGCTCCTTATGGCATCCATGCTGGTTGCTCCATCTACACCATGCTTTTGCAGTTTGAAGTATAGCACATAGTAATGTAATTGTTTTTCCATTGTATTATATAGCTAATTACATAGCTAATTATATTGCATAGTCGATTGCATTGTACTTCTATTACAGTACTGGCAACCGAATGCCACATTGTTTGATTTGTTGCAATCAACCATGTAATACAATCACATCTTGCCATCATGTTTGCATTACCATATTGGTTATATGTGAACCTTGTAATCATATTACATTGCAAAGAAGATTACCTTAACTAATGCAATTGTGATTATATTCACGAACCTGTGTAATTTTGATTATAAAGAGGAAAAAAATATTAACAGCTCATGTATTATCTACACAGTTCAATTATGTGTGCTATATGCTCTTCACTTCTCACTCCTTTTCCCCTCTCTATTAAATGCGTGCGTGCACACACACACCCTCTCTCCCCCTCTCGCTCCCTATCTCTTCCCTGTTTTTTTTGTCTTCTTTTTTTTGTTTTCTCCCATGCTTTTTCTTCTCTCTTTGTCTTCACATTCATTTTGTATGGTTAAATTATGACATTTATGATTGGTGCCACCCTTTTTGAGCAACCAAACATGGTAATGTAGTTACTTTTTCGTTATATTATATAATTAGGTATGTCCGTGGTTGATTTCGTTACACCTTTGATGCATTTAATGGAACCAAATGCCACAATAGCATAGATATAGTTCTAATGTGGTAACTTATTAGACATTTAGTTTGGAGTGAGAGACTCCACCAAGAATATAAAGTCATTACTCCCTTGATTAAAAAAACACAAAATAATTTTATTTTTTTTATCAATAAAGAGGTTAGCCTTTGTGGGTTGAGATGTGTCTAGTACAAGTGGGGAAGTCTCTTGGATGCATGGGGACAACACTTCTAATCCCGCAAGTGGTTGGGGAAGCCATTTTTCTTTCCCATACTAGGGGAAAATATTTTTGATCCAAGAATGGCAAGAAAACACTTTTGATTTGGCATGTGAGAAGATATACGCACTTCTATTTTCCAAGATAGGTGGCGAAATGCTTTTGACTTCCTCAGGTAAGAAAAACACTTATGAGCCTCAAAAATGTGTAAGGAGGCCTTTTGATTCCACAAATAGAATAGGGAAGACAATTTTGATTCTCACATCCCAAGCAAGCACTTATACGTTCCACATGAGTGGGAAAACATTTCAATTTCTAACATGGCAAGAAAAACATTTCAATTTCACATCATAGCCTGGAGCTGAAAAGTTAGAGACTCTACCCCCTTTTTGTTCTGGTACCTGACATATGGAGTTTACTTAGTTTTTATTCTTTTAATTTTAATTCATTGATGAGTTGTGCTTTAGTATGTGATCCAAGAGTTGTAGATATGACAGAGATATGTGTATATGTACATCATGTATTTACTCATGCTTATGACACGCACAAGTAAAGTAATGATATATTTAGGAAAAAAAAAACCTTATAGCAAATTTTCAGGGCAAACTCTTCTACTTTGAAGACAGAGAAAAGAAAAAAAAAATATTAATACGTTTTTCACTTATTGAAATGCTTGATTTGCATAATTATTGGTTGTAAGATGAGCTCAGAAGCCCTTAAAGAGGTTTTGGCATTAGAAAATTTACTCGATGAATAAGGACTATACACAAGCTAGCTCCAGATTTGAAGTAAGACTCACTCTATTCTCAAGGCGTTTTAGATTGGCGTTCCCTAACTTTTTAAATAATCTCTTGCAACAAGTTGCATTAATGATTAGGACCAATGTATTTCATCATTATTCGCTTTTGGTTACTGATAATGGATCCATGAGTAACTTTTCTACAATTACAAACCAAAAGAAATAATTCAAGTACTAAGGTCTCTGAGGATTTAAGGCAGAATATTAAACATATGATTGGTTTCTAGCAGACAACTTCTTGTGAAGTACCTAGACATACCACTTTTCCCTCGTTAAGTGGACTATCAATGAAAGTCAGAAGTTGGTTGATAAGACAAGGTCTAGATTGCATATCTTGCATACAAAGGCACTACTCATGTGTTGTCAAGGTGTTAAATATTAAGGGTGTGTTTGGTAAGGGGGGAAATTATTTTTTCGAAAAATTATTTTCCCATTTTACGTCGTTTGGTAAAACAAGGAGGGAAAAATCATTTTAAGGGGAAAATCATTTTACCCCATTTAAAGGAAATTGTTTTCTCTTGAAAAAGTAGGAAAAACGATTTTTTAAGCCCAATTTCCGTTGCTCAATTTTGTCTCTCGTTCTATTTTATTTTAATTGTGCCTAGAATCACTCTATTTTCATTCTCATTTTGTCTCTCATTCTTCTTCTCTTCTTCATGTTCATCGATGATTTCCATCGTTAATATCTGTAATTATTTCTTGAGTTCTCTGATCTTCTTACAATTGCCCTTTTGAAGAACTTCACAATCTGAGACACGCATCAGCTCCCCGTTCATCATTTTCCTTAATCTGGATTTAATATTACTCAAAGTCAATTGGGTAATCCTTGGGAATAATGAAAAAATTGAGATTCATTAATGTTGACACTCTCTTTTGTTGGGTTTGTTATTTGATATATTTCTTACTGATGTTTTGGGTTTGATTTTGAATAGGAGAGAGAAACAGAATCCGTTGGTTGGGTCGGGTCAGAGTAGTGAGCAGGAAAGGGGGTTGATGGTAAAACGAAATGAAGCGAGGACAAGAGGTTCATTCTATCAAATAACAAAAAATGAAGTGGAAAGAAAATAATTTTTCATTCTACCAAACAGGTGAAAATGTAAGCGGAAAATCATTTTTCTTGGGAAAATATTTTTCATGGAAAATGATTTTCTCAGACAATGATTTTCCACCTTACCAAACACACCCTAAGTACCTGTTGATCTCCTTAGTTACGTATTGGTCTTCCATCTTTGTTTTCCCTCAAGCAATTAATTAAAAGAATTGTAACAATTATGTACACCCTTTCTTTGTGAGATGATGATAAGAAACATTGTTCTCTTTTTCCCTATAGCAGTACCTACAATGAAAAAAAAGCTGGTGACTTTAATATTAGGAGCTGCTCTTTATGGTACATTGCTATTTTGGGTAAACAAATTTGGGCAGTATCTCAAAAAACTGACTCCTTTTGAGTTCATTGAGTTGGTGATGTGTTCTTAAGAGAAGCAAACTTTTGATTCTACACACCTCCTAATGATTGCTCATGGTATTAGATGTAATTGAACAGTGTGAAATTCAAATTTCATAGTGGTTACTTCAATAGTAAATGGTCATATACTCATGGTAAACACAACATTAATGACAACTATTAGTGGCTAATGGGGCCTCAATAGGTATTTACTCATGGGAGGATTATTTGGTTACCATGTCTGGTGCCTAAGCATAAATTTATCATTTGGATTATCATGCATGCTAGACTCTTGACGAGGGAATGATCGTCTAAATTTGGTGTGCAACTGATGGATACTGGATGCATACTATGTGATGCAACTAATGAATTTTCAAGGTATTTGTTTTTGAATGTGAGTACAATCAGTAACTGTAATGCCTTGACCCCTCCTAAGTCGTCAGCAATCACCAGGAATGACTTCAAGAATAGTTGATTAGCCCCACAAATCACCACAAGTCTTTCTGGCGTGTTTCGTCATCACTCACGTGTTGCTTGAGAAGCTTCACAGGAGGTCACTCATCCGTAAGTTTTTTTACAACAAGCATGCTTAATTGTGGAATTTTTAAGAGTCGGTTTCTCAAAAAATAAGATGCACATTTGGTGATATAGGCAGGCATTTCAATCCTTTTAAGCCATACTCAATATATTACAATTACCCCCACTTAAAGAGCACAATGTTCTTGTTGTGCCTTACTAATCGACCGATTTACGGGTCATCTTAACCAGTGTTCCATCCCAGTATCTTTGTCCCGCTAAGTGACTGCCCATAGGTTCTCTCGTCTATTGGGGCAACTAACGATCGCGGATAAACTCTAATACCATCTGTAACACTCTGACCTCTTACTCGGTCGCGGATAATTACTGATAACAGTTTCAAGGGTTGTCGAATGGTTCCAAAATCACCAGAATCCTTTTTGGCGTGCTTCTTTCTCGCTAAATTGCTGCCTGGGAAACTTCCCAAGATGTCACTCTTAAGAACTCCATAGTTAAGTATGCTTGATGTGGAGAAATTTAAGGATGAGTAACCTCATGGAAAGTTTCCAAGGCAGCGTGTGAGCAAGGACGAAGCACCCTAGAAATGCCTGTAGTGATTTGTGAAGCCAGTCAACAATCCTTGAAGTCGTTCCTAGTGATTGCCCACGACTTAAGAGGGGTCGGGGCATTACAGTAACGAATTGGTATGATTAGCAACCGGGCTAGGATTAAGACTTCTATAGCTAACTGCAAACAACAATTGTTGAAGCGAACTTCTAGGGTTGAAAACAGGCAATTTATGCCATTTATGCAACTTGTGTATGTCACGTATAGATGGAAAGATGTGGCGGAGATCTCAGAACACAAAAACATCAGGCTTCAGGGACTAGTAAATCGATCAAATGAGAAATTGTTGGTAGATTGGAGTTTATGCTTAAAGAAGATCTTAGGGGTTGATAAATTGTGGATTGCTAATCTTAAACAGAATGTTATTTTTTGTCGTCGCCATTGATGAAATAGAAGCCCTACACATTAGGTGGATCATCTCTTCTTTGGTTTGCACTTGACTCATTGCATTGTACAACTATATTCGTGAGTTGTCAATGAAAGCCCTATCATTTTTATAGAGAAGAAAAAAAAGCAAGTGAACAAATAAAAAATTCGGACGATAATTCATTCTCGAACTTGTAGAGTATAACTATGTTTACGAGTTGTCAATGGAATAATAATTATTAGACATAAGCCAAATTTCTTAATGTTTGGATCCAATTGTCTGACTTTTTGATCTCAACCTCGAGATATTTGGATCAAAGTCATTCTTTCATCCACTGTCATCTATAAATTGCATACTCTATTCTTTGGACATAATTGATTGTCTAAAATTTAAATTTAGAGAATAATCTTATGATAAACACAATTTCTTTTAGATCGAGCAAATTCAAAATAATCGGATGAATTAATTTTTTACCTTCGGAAAAATGCGAGGAGATGCTCTTTCCGTCACATGAATGGGGTTTAGAAATGGTCATTTCCCACCTGTGCGAGTGTCATCTGCCCAATTACAAACCAATGGAACTCAACATCAAGACTTTGGAAAGGTCACCTCGTCACCCAAAATTTCAATAATATCCCCCCGAGCTCCACTCCTTTACCACCTCCTCCCTCCCTATTCAACTCAACGTTACATCCTCTCTCTCTCTTTACGAAAGCAAGGCCGATGCCGAGGGAATTCCCGATCCCTCCGGTGGTGTTCTCCACCTCCTCCAGCGGAGGGCAGGCGTCGCCGGCGGTCCCAGGTGGTGGTGTCAGCGGCGGCAGCCCACCAGGAAACCTCCAGCAACGGCGAGTCCCCACCGCCCCATTCCAACCTCCGCGACCTTCAAGCATTCCTTTCATGTCCTTCGACATCGGATCTGCTGCATCAGCCTCCACTTCATCCTCCTCCTACCCTCCTCATCCCCATCTCACACCTTCTTCATCCTCCCTCTTTCTCGATGAACCCCCTCTTCTCGAAGAACTCGAGATCAACCCAACCCTAATTTGGCGCAAAACTCGCTCTCTTCTCAACCCTTTCCGGGTCGACGCGTCTCTTCACTCGGACCCGGATCTTTCCGGACCCTTCCTTTACTACATCGCTTTTGGCCTCTTTCAGTTGCTTGCTGGGAAAGTTCAGTTTGGAGTGATCTTGGGTTGGGTTGCCATTTCGTCGATTTTTTTGTACTCGGTGTTGAATTTTCTTGCTGGGAAACATGGGAATTTGGATCTATACAGATGTTTCAGTGTGGTGGGTTATTGTTTGATGCCGATTGTAATGTATTCGGCTGTTTCGCTGTTTCTTCCTCCTTCTGGGACTGCTAGATTTCTGGTTGCGGCTGTTTTTGTGATCTGGGCAACTAGGGTTTGTTCGAGGCTTTTGGCGGAAGACTCATTGGGAGCGTCTGAGCATCGCGGGTTGATTGCTTACCCTTGCTTCTTGATATATACTCTGTTTTCTATGCTTGTCATCTTTTAAATTTGTTCCCCTTTTTTGATAATGGGATCTCTAATACTGTAGATGATAAATCAAGGAGTCTGATGTTTCTTTTTTCCCCTTCAAATGCATGTGTTTTTGTTCATCTGATGATTGTTATTGTCTAGATTTTGAGATCGATCGATTGATTACTAGAAATTGTGGCTGACTAGAGCAATTTGTTCAACCTTATTAGTCTCTATTCTCGCCAAAAGCTTTTTGGTGTAATGATTTTGATCTTCAGATTGCAATTGCTTATACTCAAATGCTTACACTTAAATATTATTGGCTCCTATGTTGATTCTTAGATGTTCTTTAGTTTTCTTGATGAGAGAGGGAAGGAATTAGAATTGTTTGGGTTGAGAGCCCTGGAGAAGCATGGATGTCACATCCAGTGCTTCTTGTTCTTGTAACTCATGGCAAATGGATTGATTTTTCTTCTTGTCCTTTTTCTTAGAGGCTATGGCCGTCTACAATTTTTGTTTAGTTCGCTTACATGATTCTTAACTGTATGCATTGAACTGTTCTAAGCAAAGAACTGACCAGAAGAGATCATATATTATGGATTTAGTTAAGATGCTTTATGTAAAATTACACTAAATCCCATGTCGGGTTGGCTGATGTGCTCCAATTGGAGGTTCTAAGGATTGCTTGTAGACTTTTGCCATGAGGACCATAAATGAGAGAATTGTTTATCCTTTCCATCTGTGTAGTAATTTTGTTTTCATTTATGTACCATGCCATTTTTTTGTAAATAAACAGTAGATAGTCTGTTGTCTTGAATGGTGGTTTATTTTAGACCACAACGTGATAGCTATTATTCTGAAGCCTCCATTATTTGGGAAGGGGGGCTAGTTTGACCCATATTGTACCGTAGTTTTCAAGGCTCAGCATTAGTCTGCTTAGTTGCATAGTGAATATTACCTTTTAAGAGCTGCTTGACTTTTTGTCACTAGTTTTAAGTTATTATGTTTATGTAGGAGCTGCAAAATGCTTGCATGGTGACAAGCTTTTGATGTTATTCTGTATGCTAGTAGCATACCTGGTCTTGGCTAGGTTAGGATTGATAGATGATGGAAATTAAGAGGTAGAGATAAAAATGTTATATGGGAAGACCATGCTGCATATGTTTGGGAGAATATTGCGCATTATTAGCGGTGGTTCAGTTTGCATTATCCCCCAAGGTATGGTGGTGGTGTTTTAAATTTTTTTTTTTAAAAAGACCTTAACGTCTGACTGGCTGTGTGAACCTGTACACATGACACAGCCTCCACCTAGTCTTTCAATTTCTCATATCTCTTGCTTAGCATGCCCTAATATTCATCATATTAAGCATAAAAGTGAAATTTGGCCCTTAAATTCTCCTAATTTTGGCTTGTGTGGTTGAGTAAGCAGAAAGATTGAATATAGTGGGCAGTCAAAACAAAGAAAGACGTAATAGTTTTTCTGTGTTAGGACTGGGCAAATGTGATGGGTGAAAGGTGTAAAAGCTTTTAGGTTTGTGTGGGTGACCTTAATGGGTTCGAAAGTGTGTGGCCTCTTCGTAAATGCTGTTTTGTACGGCAATAGGTATGTGACGTAGGGCGGGACTTGGTGGTGTTATTCTGTATTTGTGCATAGAGATGGCACTATGGTAGTGGTAGCTGCTGCCTTTTCGTTGGTTTTACGACTTTGAGGTCATTTAGTTTGCATAATTATTAGGTTCTTGTTGTAATTGCGTGTTCTGTAATTGATCCACTTATAAACATTGTAGGAAATGCTTATGTTTGGTTGACAAGAAGAAAATTAGGTTTTCCTATGGCTTCTGGTTTTTTCCTTTCTTTGGGGTTTTTTTTTGGGCCGGCTGCCTCTTTTTGGGGGGGAGGGGGGGTGATGAGGAAGTAAAGTAAGTCCCTGATTTTTATCTGTATTCCAGCATCTGGGTCTGTCTTTTTATGTCAATGACGGCTTCTGATGTGGCCCCGGATATAGTCTTGATGTCTCTGCTTAAGCCCTTGATCTGCCGCATCCTGGCTCTTTGCTAGCACCGGCATCTGCTGTCATGCTGATAGTTTGTGGAGGCAAGTCTGGTTTCATCTGGTTTCTTGAAATAATACCCTTGGAAATTGCATAGAAAGTTTTTATTATTGAAAGGCTTGTTTAGATATTTTCCTTATTGGATTTTACTGGAGAATAAGGTGAGGTCTCTTCGCTGGGGGAGAGATGTGTAAGTCGGTAGGGACCTTTGCAAGCGGTGTGAGTAAGAATCCTGTCATTCCACAAGGAAGGTGGTTACCTCTTATTTTCAATTATATTCAATGAATATGGAGTCCTTCTGTTTATGAAGCAAGCCTAGGAGCCATCTTAAAACGCTTTTTCAGTGGAAGATTTCTTCCACCACTTAATGAATATCTAAATATCTTTGTTTGCGAGAATGAATCTTGTAAAAACCTGGAATGGTTGGGGAGGAACGTCATTAGGTCATTGGCAATGGTTGACACGCGAGGCATTGATGGGGCTTGCGTGTCTTTCACATGCCAAATTTGCTCTGGTAGCAATGTGAAAATGCATGTGACACGCGGGGCAACACGCCTGTGCATGTCTCCCCGTGTGTCACTGTTTACATTTTAAATTTTTTTTTTTGAAGTAATATATAATTTTTATATGATTAAAAAAATAAGTTGTGTGTTATAAAGTGGGTTCATAACAAATATTTTTATTGGATAATTAAAATTGAGTTTCATTTGTTGGAGAAGTGATGGAATGTAAGTTTTAAAATTGTGAAACTTTTACTGACGTGCCAGGTCAGAGTTCCAAATTGGAACTTGGAACTTTGCCGGCAATGCTCTTAGGGTGATGTTTGAGGTCTGTCCTTGTGAGGTGAACTAATGATTGACAGCTCCTTGGAATTCCTTTGTTTTCTATTGGTCGTGTATGACTTAGATGTATATGGCAAACAGGTCTGGGGTGAGTTTATTTTTGGATTGGATTGGAGTAAGTTGAATGAATTGTCTATTTGCATTTAATGTTTGTCAGATAAATTTTGATTCGATTCAGATAGTTTGGTTTTGTAGTCGGTTGTAGTTTAGTTGTCTTCGATTCAGTCAAAAGTCGGTGTGGGTTTGGGGTAGGGATGGCAAAAAGTTGGGGAATACCCGTCCCTGTCGGGGCCCCGCCCCGAAGTGGGGGAAAATCCCCGTTCCCAAAGGGGACGGGGACGGGGACGGGGAGGAAAATTAATCCCCGCTCGGGGATGGGGACGGGGACGGGGACATAGCTCAACCCGTCCCTGTCCCCATTTCCCCGTCGGGGATTTTGCCCCATTCCCATCCCCGTCCGCAATTTTCCGATTGGGGAAAAATCCCCGCCTCCGCCCCCAATTTTAATTAAAATTACAAAAATAACCTTATTTTCAAAATTTTTAAATGAAACAACTAAGGTTATATATGTAATTTTCTTTGTAAAAATCTTAGGTATATACTGGATTTGGTACTCATGGCCGTGAAGAGTTTAGAAGGTAAGGAAAAATCAGCGGGTAAAAATCCCTGTTGGGGCCCCGACGGGAATTAAATCCCCGCTGGGGATGGGGACGGGGGGGGGGAATTTTTTCCCCGCAGTGGGGAACGGGGCGGGGATTCCAGCGGGGACAGGGACGGGGATTATACTCTCCGTCCCCAACCCGCCCCGTTGCCATCCCTAGTTTGGGGTGATCCCTCTGGCAGATTGAATGACGGTCTGACTTTGCCAAGTCCGCTTAGATTTTTAGTTTATAAGGTGTGACATTGTTTGATGGGCAGGCTTGTGTTCGTTTCCAACGTTTAAGGTCTCATATATCTCCGAATGTGTCATCAGACATGTTTTCTCGGGACTGAGTTTCATCTTGCGTTGTGTCCTTGTGAATGTGACGTAGTATTTCATCGCTTGTGTCTGGGAGCATAATTTATGGGTGTATGTTTGAGAAAGAAATCGGTGGACCTGGGCCTAGACCTGACAAAACTCATCTGAAATTGGAAACACGAACCGAATGATTTGGACTCATACCCGACCCGAAATCTGAAATATGTTAATTTAAAAGTGGTTTTGAAATCCGAATTGGATTGAACGGAATCATATCCGATCCAAAATTTTGCTTATTTTTGCATGACAAGTGTATTCGACTAAAAATCAATTGATCTGAAATCGATTTGAATTGGAGTTTACTTGATCCAAACCACATTGACCTGGAATGTTACTTTACTCGAAATATGATCCGGTTTAAACTAAATCCAATTCATAACTTGGATCGAATTATTTATTTGTTAGATCTATTTGGGCCTATTCTTTCTGGCTTTTTTCAGCGTAGAAAAGTTTACTGATATTCCTATGGGCCGATGCATTCATTTTCTTTGAATTCCGCCATTTTGGTACCTCTGACAGTATGACCAGACTTCAAACTGGAGAGGGATAATTATGCGGGTTTCTTTATCTAATAAAAGAGACGCTGATATGCTGTGCACGTGTTCAAAGTCAAATTCCGTGAATGATGGGATATAATGCACTACCATTATCACTGCGAGAAGGTGAAGTGTGAGGGAAATTCGACAATAGGAGTATGTTATCATGTAAGATATAACAATTATTTTTAGTGTGGGCCTTATTTTTGTAGGGTTTAGAGAAATTCAGAGATATAAAGTTTTACTTTTATAAACATGACTGGTCATAGAAAGACTGATTTTAATAGAATCATGTAAAAGTTTTAAGAAAATATTTTAGTAGTAAATTATCCAATCAAGATGTTAACATCATAATTATTAATTATTATTTAACTGTATTGACCCAACACTTCAATTGGGTTTGGGTAGAGAGTTTCACAAGTTGATCAACTAATTTTTGGGTTTGATCACTCTGTCTTAAGTATCAATCCAAATTTAGGTTTTGTTTGGCAAACATCTATTAACTGTTAATTGTTAGATATTTCTATTAATTGTTAATTGTTTGAATTTGTTGGATTGTTGGGCTTCGTGGCCCAAAATCAAAGGCGGCTAGGGTTTGTCTTGAAGCACAGTTTCTCCTGACAGCTAGGGTTTGTCTTTAAGGGTAAAACCCTGATTTTCTAGACCTTATAAAAGGGGGTCATACCTAGGATCTAAAATCATTCCAGAATCACTCCTGAATTCCTAAAACGCATTGAGAGGTAGAGAATTGTGAGAGAGATTACAAGAGAAGTTGTAATTCTGCTATTGGATCAAATCACTAGTTGTGATTGTGATCGTTTTGTATTCTCCTTACTCATATAGTGGATTGATTGTGCTCGTCATCGTCCGTGGTTTTTTCCGCATTGGGTTTCCACATAAATCTTGTGTGTCGTTGTTTTGCTCTTGTTATCTTTGTTTAAGTTTCTGAATATCTGTTTCATCCTATTGCTTCCACTATTAGTTTGCTCTAATTTCCTAACAAGTGATATCAGAACTTTGGTTTAGGATGTCTTTAATTATGAAGGTTGATATTCAGAAATTTGATTAGGAGATTAATTTTAATCTCTGGAATGTACAGATGAGAGCAATTATCATCCAACATGGGTTGTGGAAGGTTCTGCAAGGACCTCACATGAAACTCGAGAAGATGAATGACGAACAATGGGCAACAGACCAAAAAGAAGAAGCGTGGATCGCTGACAGACGAGGAATGGGAAGAACTGGAGTTGAAGGTGGTTTCAGCCATTCAGTTGTGCCTGGCACTACATGTCCTGCGAGAGGTGCTCGATAAGGCAACTGCAGTGGATCTGTGGACTCAACTGGAGGAACTCTACATGACGAAGAGTCTAGCCAACAAGATCCGTTTGAAGGAAATGTTATACACCTTTCGTATGGTTGAAGGTACCATTGTTCAAAAACATTTGAATAAATTTAATTCTATTCTTGTTGATTTGGAGAGTCTGGATGTAAAGGTTGAGGATGAGGATAAAACTATTCTACTTGTTGTGTCTCTACCCCCTTCTTATAAACACTTTAAGGAGATTATGCTATATAGTAATTCTGATACTATATCTTTTGAGGATGTTAAGTCTAATCTGCAGTCTAAGGAGAAATTTGACCATGATATCCATGCTGATCCGACTGAGGGATTAGTTGTTAGGGGTAGAACTAAGCAAAAGGGGAACGATAATAAGAAAACGAACCGATCTAAGTCTAAGAATCCTCATTCCAATAAGACCAGCAAATACTGTGATAAATTGAGACATATTCAGGCCAACTGCAGGAAACTAAAGAAAAAGAAAGGGAAAGAGGAAAAAGAGAAAACTACTACAGCTGATTGTGTAGTAGAGTCAGAGTCTGATGGTGATGTATTGCCTTCTACCATATCTTTGGCCACCATCTCTGAAAAGGGGTTAGTTGATGATTGAGTTTTAGATTCTGGTTGTACGTATCACATATGTCCTCGTAGGGATTGGTTTGTCACTTATGAGTCTGTTGATACTGGAGTTATACTTATGGGCAACGATGCTGAGTGCAAAGTTACAGGAATAGGTATTGTACAGGTTAAAACCCATGACAGCATAATTAGAACTTTGTTTAAGGTTCGTCACATACTTGATATGACTCATTGTTTGATCTCCTTGGGTACTCTTGAGATTAACGGTTGGAGGATTGTTATGGAGAATGGTGTCCTAAAAGTGACAAAGGGAGCCATGGTGATAATAAAGGGACTGCGGCAGGGCAGTCTCTACATCCTACAAGGAACTACAGTTACAGGAGTAGCTGCAATTGGTACAGCATCAGTAGATGCTAATGATACAAGATTATGGCACATAAGATTGGGCCATATGAGTAAGAAAGGGATGATCATTCTAAGTAAGAAAGGTTGTCTGGGTAGCACTGGTACGGGTAAGCTTGATTTTTATGATCACTGTGTTTTTGGGAAACAGAAGAGTGCGAGTTTCTCTAACACGAAACATCGTATTCAGGGGATCCTTAACTACGTTCATTTTGATCTGTGGGGTCCTTCGAAGGATCCTTATCTTAGAGGTAAGCGCTACATGCTAACTTTTGTTGATGATTTCTCACGCAAAGTTTGAGTTTACTTCTTGAGACAAAAAAATGAGACATTCTCTACGTTCAAGAAGTTCAAGGCTCTGGTTGAGAACCAGATTGGGAGAAAGATCAAGAAACTTAGGACTGACAATGGTCTTGAGTTCGTTGAGTTAGAGTTTGAAGAGTTCTGCATGATCAATGGCATAGCTAGGCACAAGACTTTGGTTGGTAAACCAAAACAAAATGGGGTTGTAGAACAAATCAACAGGACTCTACTGGAGAAAGCTCGATGTATGCTTTCAAATGTCGGACTTTGGGATCGCAAAGCTTTTTGGGCATAGGCTATTTCTACAGCTTGCTACTTGGTGAATCGTTCACCACACACCTCCATTGATTTTCAGATTCCAGAGGAAGTATGCTCATGTAATCTTGTTGATTATTCTAGTTTGAGAATATTTGAATGTCCTGTACATGCCCATGTGAATAATGGGAAGTTAGCCCATAGGGTTGTCAAGTGCATGTTTCTTGGATATGCATTTGAGTCTAAAGGATACCGCATGTGGTGTCCTGAGTCTAAGAAAGTCATTCATAGTAGGGATGTCACTTTCAATGAGACTGCTATATTATCTTCTAGGAAGGATTCTGTTATTTCTTCTACTGGTACAGGTGATAAGGAGGATACCAGTATAGAGATAGAAGTGGAGACCGTTGCAGTTCAAGGTGGAGCTGCTAATCACCCTAACAGGGAGGCCCAGGGTACTGAACCTGACACTATCAGTTCTGATCAGCCTCAGGTGGAGGTCGTTCACACTATAGCTCGTGATCGTCCTCGAAGGGAGATCAGGAGACCTGTCTGCTACAATGACGATAAGGGATTGATAGCATATGCACTTTCAGTTGCAGAGGAGGTGCCTGAAGGTGTGGAACCTTCTACCTATACTGAAGTAATCTCCTGCCCAAATTCATTTAATTGGATCCTAGCTATGCAAGAGGAAATGAAGAATTTGCAAAAGAATCAGACTTGGGAATTATGTGAGTTACCTAAAGGCCAGAGACCCTTAACTGCCAAATGGATCTACAAGAAAAATGAAGGTATTCCTGGAGTTGAAGATGCAAGGTGGAAAGCGCGCCTGGTTGCTCGTGGTTGCATTCAGAAAGAATATATTGACTATAATGAGGTATTTTTACCTGTTGTTAGACATACCTCCATTAGAGTGTTTCTTGCATTTGTAGCATTGTTTGATCTGGAGTTGGAGCAGCTTGATGTGAAGACTGCATTCCTTCATGGGGAGTCGGGGGAGGAGATCTACATGAGGCAACCCGAAGGTTTTGTAGTTCCTGGGAAGGAACAACTGGTATGTAGATTGAAAAAGTCCTTGTACGGACTTAAGCAGGCTCTTAGGCAGTGGTACAAAAGGTTTGACACCTTCATGATTGCATAAGGATACACACGCAGTTGATATGATAATTGTTTGTATTTTAGACAATATTCTGATGGTTCTTTATTTACTTGTTATTGTATGTTGATGATATGCTGATTGCCTCTAAGGATAAATCCTTGATTAGTAAGTTGAAATCTCAACTTAGTGAGGAGTTTGAGATGAAGGACTTGGGTGCAACAAAGAAGATTTTAGGCATGAAGATTCAGAGGGATCGAAAGGTTGGTAAGTTGTACTTATCTCAAGGACATTACCTTGAAAAAGTACTAGGCAGATTTAATATGGATAACTGTAAGGCAGTTTCCACACTCCTTGCTGCACATTTCAGATTGTCCGCTGAGTGTTGTCCACAATCTGATGAGGACATAGATAGAATGTCTAATGTCCTTTATTCTAGTACTGTTGATAGTTTGATGTAGGCCATGGTATGCACTAGGCCAGACTTGTCACATGCTGTGAGTGTGGTAAGTAGGTATATGTATAATCCTAAAAAGGATCATTGGGAAGCTGTGAAGTGGATCCTTCGCTATGTGAAGGGTACTGTTAAAAGGGGATTGGTATTTGATAGGCACAAAGCTGCTACATATGATGTTACAGGTTTTGTTGATTCTGACTATGCTGGTGACCTTGATAGGAGAAAGTCTATATCTGGGCATATCTTCACTATGTGTACAACTGCTATCTCTGGCAAAGCATCGCTTCAGTCAATTGCAGCTCTATCTACTACAGAGGCTGAGTATGTTGCTGCTACTGAAGGAGTGAAGGAGGCTACTTGGTTGAGGGGCCTCGTTACTGAGCTTGGAGTTCCACAGGCTGCCACTATGGTGTTTTCTAATAGTCAGAGTAGATAGCACTTTGACTAAGAATGATGCCTACCATTCGAAGACCAATCACATCAGTGTCAAGTATCATATATCAGGGATACAGTTGCTGCAGGGGAAATAGTGCTAAGGAAGGTTCATACTTCGGAAAATCCTGCAGATATGTTAACCAAGCCTCTACCTATAGCTAAGTTCGAGCATTACTTGGACTTAGTTGACATTTACAGTATCTAAGCGCCCTTCGGGGCATTGTCCCTTTGGGGGGGGCATCACCCTTCAGGGTGCTATGATGGTATTACAGAGTTGGTGATTAGAGATTTCGGTCCAAGGTGGAGATTGTTGGGCTTCCTGGCCCAAAATCAAAGGTGGCTAGGGTTTGTCTTGAAGCGCAGTTTCTCCTTGCGGTTAGAGTTTGTCTCAAAGGGTAAAACCCTGACTTTCTAGACCCTATAAAAGGGGGTCATACCTAGGATCTAAAATCACTCCAGAATCACTCCTGAATCCCTAAACACATTGAGAGGTAGAGAATTGTGAGAGAGATTACAAGATATGTTGTAATTCTGCTATTGGATCAAATCACTTGTTGTGATTGTGATCGTTTTGTATTCTCCCTACTCATATAGTGGATTGATTGTGCTCATCTCCGTCCGTGGTTTTTTCCCGCATTAGGTTTCCACATAAATCTTGTGTGTCATAGTTTTGTTCTTGTTATCTTTCGTTAAGTTTCTGAATATCTGTTTCATTCTATTACTTCCGTTATTAGTTTGTTCTAATTTTCTAACAGAATTAATTATTTGTATGAGTAATTCGAATTAGCTGCTTGTTGAAAAAGTGTATATGAAATTAGCTATTTTTGATAAAGTTGTGAGACAAAAAATTAATTTTCAAAAAAGCTCGTTCAAAAAACTTATAGAACTAGCTTTTTGGATCCGAAAAGTTCTTCTAAAATGTTTGTCTTTTTTATCAAACATCCAAATTAGTTTTTTGACTACGCCAAACAACTACTCTTGGTTAAAAAAAACAAACCTCTTTTTGACAAAAAACCTCTTCAAAAAATTATTTATCAAACAAACCCTTAAATCTTACATAGATAACTAGAGGAACGCAAATCCAGAAAATAAATTCCTCTCTTATTGGAGCCAATTTCTCCAATTATAGACGTGGCGTTATCTGTCTAAATCTTCTTTATATCTTTTGTCAACAAAAATTAGATCTTCTTTACATCTTTTTTCAACAAAAATTACAGTTGGTAAAAGTACAAATTGCATGTTGGCTGAAATAGATTTTGGGCTAATTAATAGCAAATTCAAAGAAGGTGGCTTAAATTTTGGAGGTCTCATCGTAGGTGATTGTCATTTGGCCGGCCTATAACTTTCGTATGTTAAGTGTATTTAGATTTGCTTCGTAGCTCATTACGGTGGGCCTTTAAAGTAGTCTTTTGGTACGACGAAATTTTGTGGCTTATAATGTTTTATGGTTGTTTCAATATTTGGTGTCGATCTCTTAATCAATCAATAATAATAATAATAATAATAATAATAATAATAATAATAATAATAAAAGAGAAGGTAGTTGGTTAGATAGCCGATGCAACTATTATTTTTTTTGATAGGTAAAGTTCAGCTGTATTTTATTCAATCTAAATACTTTTTTTCGATTATTAATAGGGTTAAATCCAAATACGTTAGAAGGCAAATATAAAACATCAGCTAAAATGAGAATACACAGCTAATAAAATGGATGAATAAATCTCTAAATGACATCATAATAGCTAATAAGGACTTAAAAAAGCCGATACTATCTTAGTGAGCACTTGTTCAGCCATCTTAGAAATACATTCGCTTCTTACGTCAGAATTACTGCCTTTCAAGTTCCTTCCTCGTGCTTCTCGTAATTCTTCTAATGTCTAGAGTTTCAATCTGAATACTTAAAGTGATTTTCCTATAACTAATGATTGAAATAAAAAAGAAACACAAGCAGCCAAATTACAGAGTGTCTAACCTAATAATCTCTCAATCTATCAACGTACCGTGTAACGGTTTGCAGCTTGCAAAAGCAATCACATCCCAGATCAGTCAAAATGTAAATGCAATTTGTGCCCGAAAAAGTCGCAGCATCTGCAAAGGGAAAAACGTACGTGTGAACAAAATCATGTAAGTTGATTCAACGTATTGTTGACTCACGGGTCATGATCTTGATTCTTGAATTTTGGTCACCTGGTAACAAAAGTGAGCGTTTACGTTGTAACTTGTAAGCTCATGATTAGGAGAGCCTAGGACTTTTTGGCCCCAATCATGGTACTTCAACTTCATTCCATCACATTGGGGACCATATATGACCGACTTTTGGAATGTTGCGTATCATATAAACTTGATGAAAATTGATCCGATCTGAAAATTTGACTTGAACTTGACGGAAATTTTGAATTTTGAACACGATTTTTCTGATCCGAACTCGAGATAAACCAGGTCCAAAAAATCCGTAAATTAGTAGGTCAAATATAACCTGAACTCGAACCTGCCTGCTCAATTTGAGTATTATATTCTGATTTTTTTATTTTTCTTTAACTTATCCATCTTCACAGTCATCGTATTCACCATATCAAATTGCTTAGGAAGACGTTACATAATTATTACATTCTTCATAGACTAAGCAATAGTATCTCATCTTTTCCAAATTCATTCTCATAAAATAATATCATACACAACTTATAAATTGGACAGCTTGAAAAAATGGGCATGAAATGTCGTAAAATAACTATTTAGTCTTAAGAAAATCAATTTTGAATAAGACAAATATTTAAAATGGAAAATCGTACCATAATATTTTTAGCGAAGCAAATATGTCTCATTATATTTTAAATAGCATCACTCTGTAATAATGTAAAATTTTGATGTTACACATAAAAGATAATTGTAATATCTTTTGTTTCTCCATTATCCTTTCATTTAGTTTTCATTAAGTTGGTCACAAACAATGATGTTAGTGCTAGGTGATTGGTCGACTTGTGTTCATGCTATAGTTGGCCCACTAATAATGTATATCTGATTAGATAATGGTAACTTAGTTGATGAAGGTATAGAATGATTAAAAGAGTTATCAGCATGTCAAACCGCTCTTACGCGTTGACATGATTTAGAAGGGCAGACTCATAAATGACCCGACCCATTATTAACCCTATTGTTCGTGCTAAAATTGTGTTATTTTTACAGTACTGTTACACCTATTTTACGCTCGTAATAATTGTTATTTTTAGGTTTTTATTTGATTTGATTTTGTTTTGTAGGTTTTGAACAAAATGAGAATAATTACGGCAAAAATGCAAGAAAATGATGAAAAATATCAGAAATGAAAAATTGGGCCAAGTTTACCCGACCCAATCCCAAAAGCCCGGTTGTTTAGCCTAAAGAAAAAAAATAATAAATAATAAAACCTAAATCTACCCAACCTTCACGTGCCGTGCACGTGACCCGTTACTCCCCAACCCGACATGTGTTGTGCGCGTGAGACTCCTAAACCCCCTCCCCTTCACTTAACTCTCATTTTTCTCTCTCCTTCCTCTCAGTCTTCAAACCCGAAGAACACCCAGAACCCGACCTCCCCTCATCCTCATCATCCCTCTTCATCATCTTCATCTCATCTTTCTCTCTCTCTCTCTTCGAACCGCCATCACCTTCACCACCATCTTCATTCCCCGATTCGCGCAGCAATTGCCACGCCGACATCCACCTTGCACCATCTTCACCATCCAAGATACCCACACAAATCGACGGTTAAGAATGGAAGAGGGCTCAGGTATATAATCAAGCTAGCAGCGTTTTTGGAGGTCGAATTAGGTAATCTAGGTTTTAGGTTAGGTTAGACAATCCTTAGGTTTTAGTTAGTTTAATTTTTGCAATTATTTCCTCGAAATTCAGATTTTTTTTCCCGATTTTAAGGATTAGGGTTTTTGTGTTAGGTAGATTCTAGGTTTCGAAATCTTGTAGCTACACCTAATTTACACGTGTCTTGGTTGTAGTTCATGAAATTGAGGGTTGTTTTTAGTTTGGTTTTCGATTAGTTGAAGTTTACGATTTCTGGTCTCGAATTCATCCATCGCTGGGATTATTCTGGTTGTTCGTGCTTTTCTCCTCCCATGTTTCGCCTTGTTTTGGCATGTTTATGGTGATGCTGCTATTTTCTTTGGTGGAAATTGAAGCTGGATTGATGCTAGGTTCGAAATCCCCCTCCCCTTCTGCTCAGTTCTCATGTTCTGCTATTGGTTTCTTCGGTTTGGTTCGAGTTCATCCATAGCTAGGGTTGTTGTTCTGGGTTAATGTTGGATTTCGAATCAGGATTGCTAAAGTTTGTTGTTCTGGATTATGCTGGGTTTGCTGGGGTGCGTTGGTTGAAGTAATGTTGCTTGCTGTTGATGATTCTGATTCTGATTTTTGTGGGTTAGCATCGTTGATGTTGATTGATGATGATGATACAGTTTGTTTTAGTTGATTGATGATAATGACTCTAGTTGGGTAATTCCCATATGGAGATTGCTCTTTTGAGGAGTTTATTGTTGGTGATGATGTGATGATTGTGCCTGAATTGGATAAGCTGTTAAGTTGATAGTTGACAGTTATGCTTTGTTTACGACTTTCCTCTTCCCTCCCAGTAGCTAGTTTTTGTTTTTGATGCAAGTACCTTGAATGGTCTGAATGGTAGGCAATGAAATTTTAGTTTGCTTTGGTACGATTGTTCTGAACTAATTGCTAGTTTGGTTTTGTTTCATTTTTAACCGTTTTATTTTGTTTTTGAATTGTAAGTTTAGTGTAAAAAGTTACTTTAGCCTATTTCTCTGTTAGGAAAACTTAATTTTGCTTAAGGTTGTTTAGTAGATTGTAACCTCAATCTCAACCTCGTCGTCGAGGACATGACCCTCAAGTACTACAGCGAAAGTTGTACGCTTGCTGCTTTAGTTTACACTCGAAATATTCCAATAAGTTTTTGGTGCCATTGTTGGGGACGACGACATGAGATTAGGTCATATTTTTATTTCCTTAGCTTCTTTCTTATTCGTTGCGTTGTTTTGTCTATTTCGTTATTAGTTGTGATTTGTTTAGATGATTTGTTTTGTTCATTTCCTGAATTTATTATTAGGTTACAAAGATCTCGTTTTACTTTCTTTATTTTGGTATTGATTCTTACTTAGTCATTTTGTAACTTTATCTTGGTATCGATTCTTACTTTCTTTATTTTGGTATCGTTTCACTTAGTTTAGTTATTTCGTGAAAATTAGATAAACAAAAAAAAAATTAAAAAAAAAAAGGAAAGCTTCAAAATCACAAAAAAATTGGAAAAGCTTAAAGTTGAAAAAAAAATTAGAAAAACTTGAAAACCCCTAAAAATTGAAAAATTCTAAAAACTTTAAAAACTTCAAATGTCTGTTTTCCATTTCCCGCAATATGAGCATGAACCTTTTTGGAGTTATCTTTCAAGGCTTAATGAATCTCATGCTCAATTGAATCATAATTCTGAAAAATGAAAAATTTGTGAGGTCATTGCTATGGGTCTAAATGCTGAGTCAATGAGTTATATTGAATCAATTTGTCTTGGAGGTTTAATAGAATTATTATCTAAAACTCAAAATGAAGTTTGGGATTTCTTTGAAAAATTAGCTTGGGAAACCTATGCGTTTGAACAAGCTAACGAGACTTTTAGATACCCAACTCATGGATAGTACGATTTTCAGGCTAATTCTTACCCTTCAGGACACTTTATGAAGTCAAATGACTGATATGACTATTATATGCCCCCTGTTTTGTGTGATTATTATGAATCTTTTAATCATGATGCACATACTTGTTCTTATTGTGTTTATGTTGATGCTAAATGCGCATGTTTTGAAACGACGATTAATGAAATGGCTGATCAAATGATAGAGACCATGAAAGCGAGAATTGTTGCATATTCTCAATGTTTTAATCAAAATAGGGAGGCCTATAGTGAGCCTGATTCTAGTTTAGGATCTCCTAAACCTGACATTAGTCTCTATGATGATTTTGAACCCTCTTATTCTGCTAGGCCTGACTTGAATAAAGACATGTATTTGCCTATTCTAGATCAAGAGATTGACCTCCCTATATCTCTATCACCTGACCTTGCATCCCGTACTAACTCACCTAAGGATGTCACTGATGATGCCCTAGTTTTTGCCAACCCACCCACCACTCTGAATAACTTTTATGAGTTTAGGGTGGGTGAACAATCTGATACTGTTAGTGAGTTAGATATAAGTATCATACCTGAAGTTGAGCCTTATGATTTAGATGAGTCACAAAAAGATATTTCACAGGGGTTATGTGATGAGATAACTAAACTCACTATGTTGGACTTTGATGATGATATTGTTTCTGCAGAATATGAATCTTTTTCATGTGGGTTTGATGTTACTGAAGGTCTGGATATGGGTTTTCATGTTGAATTTGAATCATTCTCTTTTGATCACGTCATTCTTGACCTTCTATTTAAATTAGATGCTAATATTCTATATGTGGAATATGAATCTTTTTTTTGTGAGTTTAATATCCATAGAAGTTCTGATGATGGTTTTTGTGCTGATTATGAGTCCTTCTCTTTTAAATCCGTCCAAACTGGCTTCCTTTTTTAATATTGTAAGTTTGAATTTGTTGAGTATGAGGTCATTATCATTAAGAATTTTGCTTTAGACTAGACTCATGTGCATATTGGACTTAACAGAATTGTGAAATTTGTACCCCCTATTTTGCCTAGACTACTTGTTCATGATGATATAGTTTCTAGGCCAATGACCTCAATACTAGCTCATTCTGAGTATGTTCATTTCTTTTTTGATTGGGCCCAACTGTTTGATAAGTTGAAGCGGACCCTTACCTGTGCGTTGTTGGCTAAGTGGATGTACTCTTTCTGGCTCCAACTTACTGCTTTTCACTGTTGCTATATTATTGAGAGTTGGGCTTCTTTGTTTGACAAGCTGCTACGTGCTTTGATGAGTTTTGATTTGAGTTGCATTTTTCAGCTTAATATGGAATGGCTGATGCTCCATAAGCCTCATGTTGCATCATTTTCATGAGACATAGTTTAGGTACAACCTATATCCAATCTGGTATGATCGTTCCATCGTCCCTTCTTCTCCTTTTCATTTCATTTCTTTTTTTTTTGTACTTAGTTGTAGATAATTAGGGTTGTGAATTGTGATGGGTGATCGATCTTGAGGAGCAATTTGGGATATGTTGAGCCGTGTGGGCTATGATCACCCTTGGTTGTGTTATGATTTTGTGAATATTTGTTAGTTGTTGATATCTAGGATTGTGAGTAGTTGTGAATATTTAGGATTGTTCTTGTGTATGTTTTAGTTCCTTTGTTTGGTATCCTTGATTTTGTGTTCTGTTTCCTTGGTTTTGTGTTTTGTTTTAGTCTAGCAAGTTTTGGTTTTTCTTTGGTTTAGTTTTTGTTTCATAGTTTCTTTTTGTTCCCTTTTTGGTGTTCTAGAGACTTTGTTTTGGTCTTCCATTTTGTTTTTCTTTCTTTCGTATTTTGTTTTGTTTTAGGTTTCTTTTGATTCAGGTTGGTGTTTAGTAAGTCTTTGGTTTGGTTTTGTTTTTATTTTGGGTGATTATGTTTGTTTTGGGCTTGATTGGTTTTGCTTTCTTTTGATAGGTTTTGGTTTTTGTTTTTCTTTATTTAGTTATTTTACTTTTTGATTTTTGTGTTTTGGTCTTATTTTGCTTTGGCTTGGTTTTGATTTTGATTATTTTAAGGTTTGGCTTGGTTTTGAGGGTTTTGTTTTTGCTTTTCTTTTGTGATTTTGTTTTGGCTTTTGTAAATATGTGTCTATTTGGTTTTGTTTGTTTTTTGGCTTTGATTTTGATTTTGGTGGTGTCCTAGTTTGTATATATTTGTGGTTTTGTGTTGGTTTTGCGGTTGTATAGCTTATGTGATTGCTTTTCAACGTCTTAATTCCCACAATAAGCACATTGTGAAGTTTCGGTGTGGGGATGAGGTGCCCATTTTTGAAAAATTTTGACGATTTTTGTTTTGTTTTTGGGGAACGTTTGTACTATGTCTTATTAGCTTGAATCCCCTATGCTTTGGTTATTAGCTTGTATATAAGTAGGATGTGCATGAGAAGTCTCCAACCTCAGAGTGACATTCTAAAGCTCTAGTTCTAACCCCAATGTTCAGTATAGGTTGTGTAATCCAATCCTTATTTATTCATTCATCATTATCTTTAGGTTTTAGGCTTCCATGAATGATTCTCCCACTTGCTTGTGACACGATTACTTTGAAGAAAAATAATGAATGAATATTTTGAATAAAGAAGAGAAAATGAAAAAGAGATGGAATAAAATTTGGAATGACAAGTATCCCTTTGAGGCATTCGCTACTAGGCGTTACCTTTTGAGGTACGTGCTACTGGGTGTTACTCTTTGAGGCAATATTGCTACTGGGAAAACTTGTTTCCAATGTTAGTATAATAATGATGTAGTTGTGTCAGCCAAGTGGGATTGAGTCTAATTCTGGTAAATCTAAGCCCTGGGATGATGATACACTTACACACGAGCACTGGGATGGATTCAGAATCTTGATATTCAAATGGGATGAAAAATTAGTGCTCTGATGTCATTTATGGAGTAGAGGGTTTTTAAGTACATTCTGTATATATGTAGGTCAATAACTTGGTTACATGGGTGATTTAGTTGATTAGAACGTGTGCATATATTCCCTTAATTTTGTACATATTAGTTTTGAGAAAAGCCCAAAAAGATTTTCTTTTATTTTTGAAATAATTTTTGTGGGTAATTCACTTGAAAACCCTCACGAGACCTCACTTGTCCACTTAGGAGACCGAGGGGTTTAAAGGGCTTGTTGCATACGCTAAATGCAACTGTAATTCCTACGACAGTGAGTTAGAATTTTCTTTTTTATTATTTTTTTCATTTTCTTTCAGTTAGTTTAGTTATTTTACTCGAAGAAGAGCAAAATCTTGGTGTGGGGGTATTTATTCGTGCCAAAATTGTGCTATTTTTACGGTACTTTGACACCTGTTTTATGCTCGTAATAATCGTTATTTTTAGGTTTTTATTTAATTTTATTTTGTGTTTGTAGGTTTTGAACAAAATGAGAATAATTACTGAAAAAATGCAAGAAAATGATGAAAAATATCGGAAATGAAGAACTGGGCCAAGTTTACCTGAGCCAATCCCAAAAGCCTGGTTGTTTAGCCCAAATAAAAAAAGTAATAAATAATAAAAGCTAAATCTACCCAGCCTTCATGTGTTGTGCACGTGACCCGTTACTCCCCAGCCCGACATGTGCCTTGGGCGTGACACTCCTAAACCCCCTTTGAGATGTGCCCGAAATAAAAAGTGAGTGTCCTAAGTCTTTGAGATGAAGCATATGGGTGAAGCCAGGTATGTCATAGGAGTGGAAATAATCTGAAATTGTCCCAAGACGCATAAATAAAAAAGGTCTTGGAACGATTTTGGTGTATAATTCCAAACCCGTAGATACTCTAATTGAGAAGGGACTAACCTTGAGTCTTGGTTAATGCCCTAAAACAGATGATGAAATAGAGATAATGAACAATGTTCCTTACGCTAGTGTTGTAGGAAGCTTAATGTAAGCCATGTTGTGTACACGGCCTGACATTTGTTTTGTGGTTGGTTTGGTAAGTAGTTATTAAACCCAGAACTTACTAATTGGCAAGTTGTTAAGATAATCAAGGGCTACCTTCATGGTATTGCTGACTTAGCTCTTTGCTATCAAGGTGGAGAGCTCAAGTCGAGAGGATACCTAAATGCTAAGTGGGGTGGTGACCTAGATAAATCTAGGTTGACCTCATAATATGCCTTCACCTTAGGTGGGAGAGTCATGTCATGGTGCAGTAAGAAGCAAACTGCACAACAATGTCAACTATAGAGGCAGAATGTGTTGCTTGTTACCATAGAAATAAAAAGCATTGCCATTAGGTATATATATACACTAACAAGATGATTATGTTCTCTTGACTAAACCTATCCCTAGTGATGTATTCAAAGCTCATTTGTTGAGTCTAGGGATTTATAAGGTTTAGTAGTTGGATGTATCTTGTTATGTGATGTTTCTTTCGTAAATGAGCAAAATGCTCACGATTTATTGTTGCATGTTAGGCATATTGAAAATGTCACAGGCTTCTAATTGACCTAGTTCCACAGGATAATCACCCTGACGCTTGAGTGGCGGGCAGGATTAGACTAATTATATTGGTACTCGAAGTACAATATTGATTATTCATGCTGGAAATGTATGAATAAAATAAATATAGTCACCTTAGTGAGTCTAAGATGAGACTTGAGGGAGTCGAATATGAAATACAATGATTTCATATTGAAGCCTTATAACCAAATCTTAAGTGTCATGATTACCATTAGCTATGGTGATCTAGTGGCTCAGGTTGGGTTTTTAGGTAAAAGTCAGACTTACGATTCGCATGACATACAAGAGTGACACGCCCAGCTTAGTGGAAGCTATGCCATGACACACTCTGACACTGTGTGTGCCAAATGTCAACCAGTTTGGTGAGTGACAAGTGAACTCCCTTTCCTTGTCACTGTATGACCTCTATTTGTGGTATTCCTTGATTTAGAGTTATGATATAAAGTCAAAGCTTACTGTTGCTATCTCAATGTGGTTTACAAGGGCTAAGATATATACAGTCTAGCGGAACACATTAGGAAAGTAGTGAAGCTAAGACGGACTGTGTTAATTGTCAAAGGAAGAATCTGTTTCCATCACCATGTCAAGCCCGGGAGATTATATTTAACATATAATCATTTGATACATCGATAGGTATAAAGGGACAGTGTATGCCACTGGTGATGTTGTGAATGATTCAGGATATCATTTTCATATGAAAGTGTTATGTTAGTTAGATTGTGACTTAATATAACGCTACTAGTTTGTTTTTGATCGCACGCCCCATTCCCAGTATGAGTCGTGAAGAGATTAGTTGGCAGAGAGATGTATAACATATGATTTATGTGATCGAGAGGGAGCTGTTGACCGAGTGCAACGGTCACATTGTTATCCTATTAATTGGGCAGTTACAAGATGGTTAATTACGTATTAATTATGCCCATTAAATCCCTATGGATAGTTTCAGTTGTGTGCTGCTATTTTAAGGGGTTTAGAACCTAATTCTGTATTAGTGATAGAACCCTAAGCAGTAGCCTTAAGTCTCTCTCCCCTCCTCTCATGCCAGCCTCGCCATCATTTGGGTTCAGGTTTGGGGCGTGACAACTACGCTGACTCTAGTAGCCACCGTCAATTCTGATTCAACAATTCGTGGGCGATTCCCGAGCAACAAGATTCTGCACTTCTCTGCATCGCTAAGGTATGTCTTGATTGTCCAACAATGATCATAGGCGGATGTATGACTAAGGGTGGGGTGTCCATGGACACCCCTAGCAAAAAAACAAAAAAAAAACTTAATGTTTCATATTTTAAAGGAGGTTAGATTGATAGATATGAACACTCCTAAAATAAATATGTTAATAGATGGAGATTGTATTTTATATGTTTAGATCCGTCACTAATTATGATACATTTCTTTTGCTATAAAAAACATATATAGATGTGTGGGACTGACAATTGACCTGTACCCATTGTAGGTATTCATATTTTGTTTGTAAAACATTGTTCAAAAATTAGAGCAAAAATGAATCCAAGTCATCATACAATGAACTTTTTAAATGTGACCTTTGCTAGCTGCCTTTGCTGTTAACATGTCGGCGTCTTTTGATTGAATAAAAATGACCCAGATTCTTAGTACTAACTTTAAAAGGATGCTGGTACGACCAGCACCCACAAATATAGGATGCGATTTGTTAGAACTCCGACTGTTGATTGTAGGTGGGTGGTTAATAGATAAAGACGGAAAGTAAGATACTGAAAGATATCTGTGATAAACTAGTTTTTAGATCCGTAACGAATTATTTTTAAAATAAATTATTTTACAATTTTAGTTAAAATATTTCATTTTTAAAGAATTTATTTAGAAATTTTGGATGATTATATATTATATTTTGAGGATATTCGACAATAATACTTCTAACTTTAAATTTGGGCATCTACATACCATCCTATGAGTTTATTTATTGTTTAAATACTAAGAACGATTTTGGAAGTGTTGTTAGTTGGCAATGTACATGTACCTAAAAATTCTGAAACTTTTTTGTGTAGTTTCAAATGTAAAGTAAATCTTCGTGTCTTATTGTTATACCATTGCAAAATTGTTGCATTACCTCAATAAAAATTCATTCAAGCTCGACCTTGATATATAAACACTAAATAAACATCCAAGTTGAAAGTTGAGATTATTATTATCTAATACTCCTAAAGTGCAGTGTATCATCATCCAAAATCCCCTTTTCAAAGATAAAATTAAGGTATTAAGATTATTTAAGTTCTCAATTCTTTATAGGCACAGCATCAAATACACTTTTTATTGTGACTTTAAATTATTAATTATAATTTCTTTATTAAAAATTAAATACTAAAATATTAATTACCAATGATACACATGTCATTTCCACAACATTAAAGGCTAAGATGTACTCAAGGTGGCTTGCCACTCTTTATTTATTTATTTATTTTGACTGATGTGATTTTTGAAAGTATACACCTGATGTTGCGTACATCCATCAACAATCGGAGAAATGAAGAGTGACTTAGTTGTGTAACACTACTCTACTAAGCATCAACTAAACCAACTAAAAAATACAAAGAAAAAAGCATCAACAATATTTGGTTCCCATTATTCCTTTATTTTTACTGCATTTTTTCTATTGTATATTAAGGAGAGAGTACTTTAATTTTTCTTTTTTTAGTCATTACTAAGTTTTAAAGACCATTTTTTTTGTTGGTTTTTGGGCTTTTGTTTTACTAGAGTCAAGCTTCTGTTAGCCCATAAAGGAATAGAACTCTCTCATTACATATTTTTTTCATCTACAAAATTCGAATCTGAGACATTACTTAAGGAAAATAAGTACCAAACCACTTAAACCAATTCATATTAGTTTGAAGACCACTCTTTAAGCTATGGTTTCAACCCTTGTGGTGCTTGTATTGTGGTTAGACAAAGGGCCACATCCAAAGATCTATTGCTCGCTCGGTTGAAACTGCAAAACTTACACTTTTTTCTTAGAGCCCAGAAGTCGTCAAATATTTTTATTACGCAATGCGTTGAAAATTAATTATATTGTTTCGAGGTAATTTTATGTCACTAAACGTTGGGGTAACCGTTGAATATATTCATAGGGCTGGCAAAATTCGGGTTCGGATTGAATTCAGGTTGGACAAATCGGATAATGTCAAAATTTGGATAAGAATTTGGTGTGTAATACCCGGTGTTTTCCGGGTCGGACAATTCGGACAAGGCTAAATTCGGATCAAAACCGGATTGGGACAATAGAAATATAAAAAATAATGTATCCGGATTCAAAATTTGAACGAAAAATTCATGGTCGTACCCGATTTTTTCCAGATCGGACGAATCCGGATATTTGGGTCGGATAACTTTTTGCCAACTTTATATATTCATATTCAACTGCAATCATATCTTCTAATTCTTCTAAAATCTCATATCTTTATGTTATATATCCATAGAAATTATTGCTCAGAACCGTATATAATAAGCAATATGTAACGCATGGGACCATAATACATAAATATGACATTTTTGCTGAATAAGTAAGATATTATAAGATCCCCACTTGTAGATCGAATCTTTTAATTATTCTTGCACACTATTATCATTTTGTAAGAAGGGAGCCTAATTAGACAAAGGAGGAGCCAAACTAGATTCCAACGATGGGCAGGCAGATGAGCAAACACATTTGTTGTTAACACAACAAAATGGAATTCCCATGCAGCGTTGCTTGCAGATAGAGCAACCACCAGATGTTGCTGCTTGCATTATTGATAGACAGGCCGAAGAGCAAACACATTTGTTGTGTACACAACAAAAGGGAATTCCCATGCAACGTTGCTTGCAAATAGAGCACCCATCTCCATTGGATGCTGTTGCTTCCACTCCTTGCATCTCCAATGATATCAATGATTCACCCATTAAGTAAAAAAAAAATAAAAAAATAAGTCGAGTTAACGGACATCCTAACTTTATTTTTGAGAACCAAGAGCGCGCTTCTATGGTAACATACTAATATAATCTTTTAAATGTAGGTAAAACCACATTTGAACCCTACAATCAAACGGGAGCATCAAATTAGACCATTTTATCTAAAATACCAATTAATTGGGTTCAAATGTAACGTAAGCGACAATATCGAATGATGAGGACATACACCAATCACTAACATATGCATTGGTATACTTAGGGCATTTAGTCCTCATTTCAGACCCCCAAGGAAAAAGGAAAAAAAAAACAAATGCATTGCTCGATGCCTCTTTTTTTTATTTTCTGTCCTCTTCTGGCTAGTATGATAGGGGTTTGGTTGAACGTTATGCATTACAAATGTAAAAACAAATTTTTGAGAAAATTTTGTTCTCAAATTCTACACACTAATAGTAAGACCTTTATCAACTGTGACAATATATATCTGTGTGTGTGTCTACATATATATATATATATGTATGGAAAGGAGTGAAAGTTTCAACCTGATGCAACGAGCAAAAGCGCAAATACGAGAGTTATCTTGAGCAAAGAGGCCTCCATTTTGATTAATGAGATGATGAAGTCGAGGAAGTGGTATGACTGAAATATAGCAATATTTCAGAATTGAAATGGTGAATAATTTTGAATTTGAATGGAAAAGGAGGTTGGAAATGGGTCAATTTATAGAGGAAGATGCCACAGCCCCTATAATTTCTCATAGGACTATCTTCCTAAATATGATATATGTAAATGTAATCATGCCTTACAGTGAGATTTCGTTGGAGATTTGGTATGAATGGTGAGTAGGAAATTAGCCTAATATTAATCAAAATTTCCATCGAACTTAGCCTCTGTTTTAAATAAGTACTGAATGGGAGCCAATATATACCCACTTCCAAATTTGTTTCATTGATGCATGATTTGAAAATGGGCGTTTTTATCGGAATAAATATGCATTAGGGGTTTCCCCAGAAAAAAAGGAACTAAGGGTATTCAGTTTATTCTTTTTAATCATTATTTGGACAAAGTCAGTATTACAAAAAATAAAAACATAGAAATACAACTTTTACAAATAAAATTATAATATTTTAAAATAAATCAGACGACCAGGATACTATACTCGCTTTCAACTCAAGATGAAAAGCTTAATTTAGTGTAAAGTTGATAAAAATTTTAATGGGGCCCCTCATGAGATATGTATGCTTAAATTTAGCCTAAAATTCACCTGATATTAGAGTTGGAAAAAACTAACCCGACACGATTATTGATCCAAAACCGACACGAAATTAAGTGGGTTTGGGTATAAAGTTTCAACCCATTTAATTAAATGGGCTGACAAGTTTTAACCCCGTTTAATTAAATGGGTTAGGTTCAGGTCGCGATTCTCGACATGAAAAAGTATCTATTTAACCCGTTTAATTAAAGGGGTTAAATCAGTCAACTCATTTTCCTATTTGACATTTATCTGTTTACCTTTTTATTATATAATTAAGAATGCAAAAATTTTAAAATTGTGAATTATGATGAATTGGAGAAGTTTTAGAGAATAATTGTTTAATGTGATATATAAATTTAATATTTAACACTATGTTATTACGTATGAGTTGAAAATACTAAATGCGTAAATGGGTAATTAAGCGACTAAACATGACCTGTTTATCTTAAACGGGTTAAGCAGGTCAACTCATTTAAAAACTAAATGGGTATAGGTCAAGGTTTTTCAACCTGTTTAATGAAGGGTTTAGGTTCTAGTTAAGGAATTCTCAACCTGTTTAAATTCGATACAAACCCGAACCCAACCCTACCTGACCTATTACCCAGCTCTACCTGATATGCACTTGATTCAGGGATGATACTTCTTATTGGAAAAAATTTGAATCAAGATCTTTTTAGTTTGAATTAGCATGATATCCTTATGGTGCAAGTATTTGAATCAAATTTTGATTTAATTTTATTGATATAAATGAGCAATAAAAATATATCAATTTTAAAAGTGGCAATAATACTATGGCAACACAATTATTGTTTCTTTTTTGAGTTATTATTCTTCCTTTTGTTTTTCTATTTTAAAACACTTTAAATTCATTCGAATTTCACACCATAATTATTTATTTACTACGTTCTTCAAAATTCTCTATTATATGACACAATTTCTTCTATGGGCATATTTTAGTTGTTAAATCGATGATATTTTTAATTTGATTTAGTTTATAAAGATCATATTACAATATTAATAATTTCTACATGAGATATGTCAAAAGTAGTTATAGTTTTATAACAACATAATTATTGTTTCTTTTTTTTTCTGATTTATTAGTCTTCCTTTTGTTTTTATGTTTAAACCACTTTAAATTCCCACGGTATTCACACCATGACTAATTATTTACTATTTCTTTCAAAGATTCTCTAATATGTTAATTTTTTCTATGGGCATATTTTGGTAGTTAAATGGATCACCTTTTTTATTTGACTTACTGTAATAAAGATCATATGGGAGTTTTGCAAATTATGCAAGAAATAAATAAAAAGTTAATTTTGAATTCAATGTAGTATTGCATTGACTCAACCCAAAGGAACATTGATGCAGCCAAGTAAACCTTGCAATTTAAAAATTTCAGTAAATTTTATTTTAATTTATCAACATACATAAGCAATAAAATATGTCAATTTTAAAAGTAGTAATAATTCTATAACAACGTAACAATTGCTTCCTTTTTTGAGTCATTATTCTTCCTTTTCTTTTTTCACTTCAACATTTTCAATTCCTTGTGTTTTCATACACTAATTAATCATTTACTATTCTTTGAAAATTTTCTAATATATGAAATAATTTTTTTATTAGTAGTTAATGGATCACCTTCTTAATTTAACTGAGTTTATTAAAAATCATACTACAGTCTTGCTAATTACAACATAAAAGACATAAAACAAAGTCACCTTTTCAGTACATTGTAGTATTATGTTAATTCAAACCAAAATGGACATTTATGTATCCAAGTAATCTTATGGATCATTACACATTATACATACATACATACATACATATATATATATATATATATATAT
>JACYFF010031959.1:87980726-87996849 GCA_017589665.1 Selenicereus undatus
CAAGATCTCAAACTGCCTCATTTGGGTAAAGTAGATCTCAGACCACTACCTAAGGTACCCATTTTTCAAATGTATTGTCACTATGTAATATTATTTAGTTTTATACTCATAAAACTTTCCAATTGTCAGTTTTTGGAATATTTTACTTCAAAGAATGTTGCTGCAACGTTTTGCTACCCATTTTCCAACTAAGAGCCCAAGCTTGTTAGCAAACCAAACCCCATTGGTGCCCCGTTCCTGTGGAGACTGTCATATGCTAGTCTGATGTGGATTTTTTGTTGCTGAAATTTGATATATCCTTTGATCGTGCAATCTGTTTCTAGCAAGATGTACTCTGTTTTTATTTTCGGATTGCTGAATTTATTATACACAGCTTGAATTGTAGACAATCATATGGACTGTTACTTCATTGCTGGATTGCTGAATTTTGATTATCACATAAAGAGATTGTTGATGTTACTTCATTCATACTAAGTACTGTATACAAATAATATGTTTTCCAGTACTAAAACATATAGCGGCTCACTTCATTGCAATCGTTACAAGGATTACTATCAAAACTATAATTCCTACTAAAATCCTTCCTTTAATGTCCTTAAGTAGCATTGTAATCTCTCTTTGTTCATTCACATTGGCATGCTTTCCTGATTCCTCCTTATCTAACACTCTTTGTCTATCTTCTATAGGTTTTGCCCGCTTTGCAGATTTCTTACATTCATTGCATTTGTAAAATCTCCTTCCTGGATTGTCACGACACTTCGATAACTTTATCTCCGTATCCTTTCTACAACTTGTTCACGTAACCTCCATATTATAATGAATATAGCCACCTTCGCAACTAGATGAACTATGCATATTTTTCAACGGAAAATTTTCCCTAATAAAAATTTCACTAACAAAAAATCATTAATAAAAAGAACACAAACATGGTAAAAGGGCCTTAACTTAATTATATATAAAATTAGTTATTTGAAAGTACTACTAAATTAGTATATATTAATTAAGCAATAAAAATAAATTTTGCATACCTTAAACCGTTTCCTTTGAGCCCCTTCAGTGGTGGACCGGGGGGGAGGAGAGAGGTAAATGAGGGATGGGTTGGATGAGAACAAGGGGCCTTTAAATAAAAGATTTTCTAACTGTTGGGACAAGTAAAAAAGAATTAAACCAAGAAAAATAAAACTCCTCAGTCAATGTGCTTGTCAGGATACTAGGGAGGGTAGTTATCGAAATATGGGCGATTTTTTATTATTTTGATCGGATTTTCATGTTTGACACTGGAAAAGGGTCAACAAATTTTTTACCCAAAACGGCGTTGGTTTGAAAAATTATTTACCTAAGTCATCAGTTTCAGAAATTAATACACTAAACCTCAATGGGTCTATGTGTAAATTTTTCACATTTCTATTATTATTATTTATTTTGGTTATTCACTTTATTGTTTCATTTACTTACTAGAAGCAAACAAATTATATTAAACATTGAACAAATTTATAACTATGCCATCCAATCCTTTGCATAAATACACTAGTTCCAATCGTCTGCATAAATACGCTAGTTTACATCTATTTATTAGTATTGAAAGACTTTATATGAGGCATTGCTAAATCTGATGCCGAGGCCACTTTGTCGTCTCAGCATGTAATCGTATAAATGTTTCAAATGTCAAATTGAAATGCGACGCTCAACTTAATTAATCGAAGTTAACACTATGGTAATTATATTTGGGTTATTACATATCCTAATTAATGCATGCTCCTAGGATTGCTCACCGTGTTTTCATCAAGTAGATTTACATGGACTTATATGGGAAAATTGATCATGGATTGGTACTCAAATGGGCCAAAGACACTTCTGTTATCATCACCTGTTCAGATGTTGATTGGGTCGGGTGTTCAGACAACTTTATATACACTACAGGTTATGCAATCCTTTTTGGGCGCAACCTTATCTACTGGAAATCAAAGCATCAACCCATAGTCTCTAAGTCATCCCCCAAAGTGAATTACAGAGCTATCGCCTATTCGGTCACTGAATCTATTTGATTCGATACCTTTTAGCTGATCAGTTGGCTTTATCCTTACTTGCCTTGTAAAGGTATACTATGAAAAAGTGAGCGTCACTTGTATTACAGCCAATCCCGTTTTTCACCGGTTGAAGCAAGCATATCAAAGTAAACTATCATTTTATTCGTGAACGTGCAGCTCATAGAGACTTTGTGGTTCAGTACATTCCCAATCAATTCCAATTGGCACATATATTTACAAAACCTCTCGTTGTGGAATGATTCCGTCCTCCAAAATTCAATCTGTCTGTGCATCCTCCCGTATAGATTGAGGGGGTGTGAGAGAGATTCTAGGAGATAATCATGCTTAGAAGATATTCTGGAAGAAAATCATCTAAATATTTATTTTTCTTTATAAAGTGTATTATCACATATTACAATTTCCTTGCAAAGCTCACACATTTCAAGAATGAGCAACCAAAGGGGTCCACCTAGTCACTTAACAGTTTCAATACGATTCTGCTTTTTAAGATTTAGGGTCTTATTTGTCTTTTTCTTGAGGTAAATGAAATCACAAAATTTAATATGTCGGCTTATAGGCCTTTAAAAATCCAACTAACTAAGCAAGTTGACAATTTTAAATTTGATAGGTCATGATGATTGCTCTATCGTATGAATAACTTTTAATAAAAACTCAACCCTTACTTTATAAGCAATGAAAGGGATAGCGGAATAGTCAAAAACTATGGTGGAAAACTGGAAATCATCTTTAAAAATATACCTCCATAGATCAAGAAGGAATTTTATATTGACTGGGACTTTAATATAAGTGTTGCAAAACATTTGCTTGAAGTAAATACAACAGCAACAAAATAAACGTCGGAGAAGTTACATACAATATTGAAAATCAAACCTTGATATGTGTAGAACAGCATGATGGAATAAAATAGGAAGACTAAGGCCAGGTTTGGCAACAGCGTTTTGAATAACATTTAGTGTTTTGACTAATTCAATACACTAATTAGTTAATTTTTAATTTTCGGTAAACTAGTGTTTTGACTATCATTTCAAGTAGCATTTAGCGTTTTAAGGAGCGTTTTTGAAAAGCTGATGGTATTAACGTTTGATATTTAAAAGTAGCATTTCATATTTTTTAGCCAAAAAATATCATTTAGAAATTTTATCTTTAGAAATTGTCTACATCATTTTATGGTCGTGTTCGGCAACAACGTTTTGAATAATGTTTAGTGTTTTGATCAGGTTAATACACTAATTAGTTAATTTTTAGTGTTCGGTGAACTAATATTTTGACTAGCATTTCAAGTAGCATTTAACGTTTTAAGCAGCGTTTTTGAAAAGCTAATAGTATTAACGTTTGAAATTTAAAAGTAGCGTTTCATATTTCTTAGCCAAAAAATATCGTTTAAAAATTTTATCTTTGAAAATTATCTATATCCTTTTATGTCAATTTATATTAATCAACTAGCATAACAACTAAATTCACCGAACACATTAGTTTCAATCGCTCATCTAAAAAGCTATCCGCTAACAGCTAAATTAGAAACGTTATCCGTTATCTAAATAGCTATCTGCTACCTAAACTGCTATCCGCTACCTAAACAACTAATTTTGCCGAACATGGCCCATGTTAATTTACATTAATCAGCTAGTGTAGCAGCTAAATTTACCGAACACATTAGTTCAACTACTAATTTAAACAGTTATTTGTTGACGGCTAAATTAGAAACGCTATCCATTATTTAAACAACTATCCGCTACTTGAACCATTATCCCCTACCTAAACAACTAATTTTACCGAACAGGACCTAGAAGCAACTTGGTCAGACACATCTGAAACATTTTCTTCTTTGGTTTTTGGAATCTACTAATATAAATTTTGAGGTTGGTGGAAACTAATAATTTGATTTTCAGAAATAGCCCACATCGATCTGAACTTTGAGAAAATTTATTTTTAGTAATATATAGGAAGTTTAGATTGTATTTTTCAAGTAATTTCAAGTGATATTCCCTTTAAAGCAATAAAAATATATAAAGTTTAAAGTGTTTGGATTCATTTGAAGTTCAAATTTCCTGAAAAGTAGAATATTAAATGATCCATGTACTATTGAAAATAAATACTCTCAAAGTTTGGAATACTAGGGGCTATTTCTCAAGATCGGATTATGTTGTGAAAAATTACCGCAAGTGCACAGTGCCAATGTAATTAGCAACGACAATGCGGCTTCTACCCGCAAGAAACTTGCTTTCAAGTACCAAGCCCGATTTTCAACTCCAGCTGGGCAATTAATCACTTTGATTGCCGAGAGCTAACACTAAACTAAAACAACTAAGCAATAATAAAGTGAATTGAGCAACAAAGGTAAAAATGTCTTGTTGGGATTCTCCGCACTATTATGCCTAACAATTAATTATTAAACCTTTCAAACCTACCCATGCAAGCAGTTGGAGTGGATGGATTATAAATTTAGTGTTCGTGACTACCTTCCTTTGAAGGTCATTAGACTAGCCAAGTGACCCTAATCATCTATTTTCATGAGATTCGAATTAAAAGGCAACAAGATCAAGTAATCATTAATCCCAGTTGGAACCTTAATTTATTTTCATATTAAGATTTCCAATTGCTCACAAAGTCACACTAGGCAAAATTTTTAACTTTTATTGCTATCCTTAACCTGAAGAGTCGTGAAATAATCTCTTTTAAGACTTTCATCCAGCGATTGGTGTACCAAGTCAAAGTCCAAAGCATAAACATGCATAAATTCTACAAAGAGCTAAACCATGCTTAATCAAGCACAATAGGGACTATACGGAATCCGAGAACGAAAATTTAGCCTCTAATCATATCAAAACAACAACCACAAAACCTAGATTGATGAACATGATTAACACAAAAACCTAGAAAAGCAATAATAAATCGAAAGAGGGAAAATTGAGAAACAAACTTGAATTGGTTGAAGTAGAAGTAGCAAATTCATCCAATTTGATGATGTTCAATCCCTAAGAATCTCCAATCATCTCCTTCATAATCCATAGAAATTGTCGCCAGAAAATACCAAAAAGATAGCTAAAAGATGCCTCTAATTAATTATGTGATCTGCTTAGTATTGCGAAAAAGGGAAAATGCACGACCATGCGTCGACGCACGAGAATCCTTGTGTTTTTGAAACTGGCAAATTGTGCGGTTGTGCACTTCGATCTACATGGTTGTCCGTGCAGCTTTTGAATTCATGACTGAAATCTGCAGGTTTTTGCACGGTTGTGCCTTGGCTGTACACTTCTTGGGCTCTTCATTTTTTCTCCTTTGGCCTTCAAAACTTCATTGGACCCCTTTCTCCCTTGGAAAACATCCCCATGGCCTTCCTTTCTATTAACACTTGTGGATTTCATTTCTTGGTGAATATTCCTGAAAATAAGAAAAACACCTCTATAAGCACAATATAAACCAAATGAAATTTGACCATCTCTAATCAAAATCCAACATTGAAATATGGGGGGAAAAGCGTTAAATAAATGGGCAAAATGAGGTCAAAACAGAGGTTTATCATATTATTGGTCTCCACCACCCCAAAGTTCATATTATTATATTTCAAAAGTCTTTTTTTAGCCAAGATTGCACACATTACACAGAGAAAAAGATTGACAATGCGGTCATCACTAAAATCTAACAACTTATTAGTCCTATTTAGATATAGCAATATGAAGTCTGAACTTGAACACAATAAAATAAGAAATACTCAAAATAATATAAGTGAAGTGTAAATAAATTACATGAAATATATTAACCAATATTGTCGTATTCCCTCCATTCAGCCAATGTCAAAGTTAATTGTCGTCGCTTAAAGGAATATGGCAACGTTCTCTTACTTAGAGCTAGGTAACAGGTTGGTTCGTGTTGACCCATTTAATAAACGGGCAATTTCGTGTCAATTTTGGAAATAGTTTATATCTACTCAAAATTGAAAAATAACTTATTTTCAAGCTAAATTGTTAACTGGTGTCGACTTCGAGTCAAAATCGGTTCGATTCGTGTCGAGTTCGGGTTTCTCTTAGTAAATTCAGGTTGAATTCGGATCGGATTATTGTGTCGGGTTAGACTTTCCCAACTCTACTCTTACTTACCACATGGATTAGAAGGGGGAACAAGCAAGGTATTTCGTGTGCGAAGTGGCTGCATCTCGAAGGATGAGTAAAATCGATCTATCTTTGTTTGCAACACTTGTTACTACAAATTGGTGTTGTTTTTAATAGTTAAAATCTTAGCTGCACATGTGTTTCTTTTCCTTTCTTTTGTAGCACTTCCCTTGTCTGGGTTTGTTCACTTCCCTGTGTAAAATTTAGTTTGCTTAGACTATTTTGAGGAAAATGCAAAAATGAGTTGTTTCTTGCAGCCAATAATTGCCAAACAAGTAGACATACAATCGATTACAAACTGAGGTCAGCCAATAAATAGGACATTTACTAAAGAAAATTTTTGCAATTAAATAGTTGATAAATATCAAGGTTTAATACGTGATGATAAATAAATACATTTAATTTATGACACATTTTCTAGCAAAATACGATGATAGTTTATGGGAATAGTACATGTAGTCACACAAATTTTTTTATCCAACTAAGGGAGTGTTCTTTTCTTTAGAAAATATGGGTTGATGAATGGGTGAAGTTAGTTGAAATTGGTAGAAGTGGGTTGAAATAGGTTGAAGTATGCATCTTTTTTTTTTTTGAAGTGGATTGAAGTGGGTTGAAATTTTTTTACATAATGGGTAGAAGTTGGTTAAAATAGTGGGAATTGAGTTGAAGTTGGATTTTTTTTTTTTAATTGAAGTTCATGAAATGGGTTGAAGTTGGTTGAGGTTGGTAAATCGGGATTTACCAACGAAAAAACAGGCCTAAGAGCAACTATTAAGGAAAGAAGCTTACCAGATTAATTTGAGCAAGTTGTACCAATAATGGTTTGCCAACTTTTGACATATAATGATTTGAAAATTTACACTTAAAATACCATACATTGGAAAATAAATATATTTTTGAAGGTCTATAACAATGACGTACATTTAGGACATAAACAAGAAAATGAACAAATTTGAGAACTTGTTATAAAACATATGTCCGCCTCCTAGTTTGGGCTCACTGGATCATTATTCTTGTAAAGAGTAAAATAAACCCTCATATTGGGATTCTATATACAAGTTCGAGGATGACCAATATACATGAATTTCTGTATGGTACAAAATACACATAAAGAGGAAAGATTCTCAATAATTACGACATAATGGGTGGCTATGAAGGAATGGATACCATAGCTTATGTTGATAGAACAAATGCAATCGACTCGTAAATAATCAGTTCATCCTCACTTTCGTTCGATTTTTTGGAGTGAAGACATTTGACAAACCATGGGATTGGCCTATCATCAATTGTCCCCTTAACTATTAGATGTACCAAAGATAAAATAATCACCCAATGACATAATTATAAATGAAAAGTTAGTTCGGAAAGCTCATAGATTATGAACTGATATTGAAGTGTGTATTGATCCATTGGCTTAGGTTCATTACATTGTCTTCATATGCTTATTGACAAATTTATTCTATGGCATTGCCTTGCAAAAGCCTCTCGCTATCCTTTGAACAATGTAAACTAATTACACCGATGTGCACTTGGTCAGATGGTAAGTGTTGTCTTTCCCACGCTTTCCACCAATGTTCAACTTAGGGGAGATGCATATGTTGTGCTTTGTGCAAGATTATTCGGATTGGTTCCTGAGCTTGTTACCTGGGCTTTGGTATCCTCCCCCTTTCCTACCCGTTGTGATCCATTGATGACCCCTGAGATGGGAGCCTAATGGGTTGGACATAATTTACCCATCTAAAAAAATGTAAACTAATTAAAGCTAACAAAAATCTAGTTAGGAGAGCTCATGTATTAGCTATTATTACTAGAGTTTTAAGGAAAAGATTTTTAGTGCAACCATCCTATATCATGTATCTTGCATTACCTTCTTAAAAATAATTTTAAAAAGAATTTCAATGTGAATACTTTAAGAACAACTTCAATTATTGTAGTCGGTAGATGAGCACAACAATTTCTTTATAAGAATAATGACCGAACGAGACAAAATAATATAAGGAATAAAGATTAAAAAAAATGTGGACCAAATGTTAGACTTCTATCAATTCTAATGCGTATTTGATGATTTAACGAGTGATTGGATGTAAAGTATGATTTAATTTAAAGAGGCTACTTGAGTTGTATTTGTTCAAACTTTCTTAAAATGATGTTTCCGTTTCTTTTTTTTTTTTTTGCTTTCATATTTGTCTATATGATGATATGTTTATCACTCAAGTAGCTGGTCATATTATATTAACTAAAACACTTAATGGACCTTGTGTTAAAAGAAGATAACGTACGAGAGATTTGAAATGAAATTCTCAATTCACAATTAAACTTATGGATATTATAGTATAGAAGAGCGTAATTAATGGAAAAGAGAAGAATCAAATCTAAAACCTAGTATGCTTAAAATATTAGTCTCAGTTACTAAATTAACACCTCATTGGTACAGAAGTATGTCATTAGAGAACTTAAGGTCAAGTGCAGTGGTTGGCTCGGGAGGAGAAATGGAGGAGAGAGAAAGGGGGTGAGGCAGATGAAGTTCTCCAATGGTTGCCTCACTGCAAGGGCCTCATGGTGAGCCTCATCAGAATGAACTGGCTCACTTGTCTCCTTTTGCTTGCTTTTTTATTTTTTTAGCATTTTTAATTAGTTTTTCTGTTTTTTAATTCTAAAAATAAAGTTTTGTATTATAGAATAAGTCCATAAGTATTATTTTATTTGGTGAGCTAAAGTTGTGAGTATTTCATTTAAAAAATGAAGGATTATGATAAAAGAAAGTTGACTCATAAACTGATGTAACAGAAATAGACCCAATCAATGTGCCAAAAAAATGGTTCATTATTAAGAATGCTCCAAAGGCGATAGAAGTGCTGATTAATAAAATCCTTGATACCTCAGCCAAAAAATGCAAAAAAAAAAAAAAAGGCATATAACTGTTTCGTGTGAAACTCTGAAAGACGGTCGGGTTTTTTTCGAGAGCCGACATTGCTCACGCGAAATTGCGCCACCTCCCAGGCTCCTACCACAGCCTCAGCATGCCACTCTTTATAAATAAATGTTCCCACTAAACCAACTCTCTCTCTCTCTCTCTCTCTCTCTCTGTCTTCAATCATTTTGACAGTTGGAACACCCGCGCCATAGCTAACAGGTTTGATCTTGCAGCTTTTCTGCATCAAAGGTAAGCATTTCGATTGAATTCTTAATCGTTTTAATTTCATTTTCTGAAGATATTTATTCAAGTGTTAGCTTCAATTTTATGTTAGTAATTCACCATTTATGGTACATATTTGTGTGTTTGACTTGTGCTGTTAATCAGTGATCCAGAGCTTGTTCTTTCTGAATTTCCTTCATTTTGTGTTAATTTCATGCTAATCTAATCTTTCTGGACTATTTCTGCTTAATTTTTGAGAGTTTCTGGTTAATTATTATGTTAGGTCATGCCGTACCGGAGAAGATACAGAATTTTGGTTTAGTTTCAGGCTTTGTGCCCTGCATTTGGATGCAACAGTGTTAATGTCACTTTCTGTAGTCAAACTTCATTATGGGAAATTAATTTTGAATGGGTTTACTGATGGGGTGGTGAGCACTCCACCCTATTCGGATTTGACTCCGAAACAAAAGCATTTATGAGGCAAATTATGTTCAAGCCCGTTACCCAAGTCTTTGTTTGCTAAAGTGTGACACGAAGTTTTGGTGACTAGTCAGAGCCTTTGATGTGGAAAATTTCAGAAAATCTTCTTAAATAAACCCAATCGAGAGGTGTGTTATTATCGGTAGTGGTTTTGACTTTTTGCTAAATTTATATTCAGCGTTGCAATTAAAGCTTGGAGGAATAACTTGGTGTAATTTTCCTTGGGAATTTTCCAAGCTGGCCATATATGATGTTATTAGTGATCACATTTTGTTGTAGCCTATCCGGTCATTGCATTTGGATTTATGTTTGCAACAACTGCAGCAACAACAACTTCTAATATGAGTCTCGCTTTAGTGGGGTTTTGGGAGATCTAGATGTAGACAACCTTATTCTTGCAAGGATAAGTACAAGCAGAGATTTGGCCATGTGTATATTTCCTGAGGGGTGGAAATGAGCTGATTTTGAACCTGATCCATATTACTTAGTAGGCTCATCTGGACTCGCTTTTTGAGCTTGCTGAGCCTTGAGACAAGTCCTTTATATTTACCATACTTCTTTTCTAGAACTTTTAGGTTTATGGCTTTTATTGTGATTAGTTTGCTATCCTAATTATAAATGGAGACTTTAAAATTTTAATTTTGGTTAGCAGACGCTCATCCTTAGCAAAATAATATCTAGATCAACCCTTATACGCCAAAAAGTTATACAAAACTTTCCAATGCGTGGTAGGCGAATCAACTCGTGTGCTAACTTAAGCTTTCTTAAGCCACACTGTTGGAATGTGATAGTGGATATTGTCCCACATGGATGAAATTAAAGGGTTTGAGCATGTACATAAACTTGTGAGTTACTCCACCCATTGCCAATTGGTTTTGGGAAGGAACTTCATTTGAGCTTATGTGCATGACTCGTTGTTGAAAGCCCAATTAATATAAAAATTTAACATGGTATCAGAGCAGGTTGCTCGATCTTGATTTGCCGACGTCTCCGTTTGATTAAAATTGTGTGCACGTGTTGGGCCTTGTTAGTAGCCCACACGTGAGGGGGCGTGTTGGAATATAATAGTGGGTGTTGTCTCACATGGATGAAATTAAAGGGTTTGAGCATGTACATAAGCTTGTGAGTTACTCCACCCATTGTCAATTGGTTTTGGGATGGAACTTCATTTGAGCTTATATGCATGACTCGTTGTTGAAAGCCCAATTAATATAAAAATTTAACACACACATTTCAAGTTCAGATCTGTCGAGCTTGGGAGTCCTCTTTAGCTAGACTGGATCATTTAAATCTTATTGTTCTCCCATAAGTATGTTTAACCAATTGAACTCTGAAGCAGCTTTAGTTTCTTAATTATCTATTTGTTCAGGGCATAGTACTGGTAGAGCTGCTGGCTCCATGTCAGGTTCGTTCGATCTCTCAAAACAAATGATTGCTGAAAATGGTACCCTGCTCCTTCCTGCGGTCAATGATGAACATGGAGGCATCACTGTGGATATGAAGGAGCCTATGGAAGCCACCATCTTTGGTGATGCACTTAGGGCCTCAATGGCCAAGTGGAAACATGAGGTAAGTTGCCTTCTCCATTTTTGCAACTTTTTAAAAATATTGGCCCTTGTTGCCTAGTGGTGTGTCAACACATTCTTTGTATGGTTATTGATGATTCTTCCTGCTTTGCATGGGCAGGGAAAGAAGGGCGTATGGATAAAATTGCCTATAGCACGTGCAAACCTCGTTGAAATTGCTGTCAAGGTAATTTACCATGGGCAGAAGATATGAAACATAGGAGTCTAGGCCTAAGTTCTCGACACTGGCAAGGTTGACCAAATTCGCCGACCTGGGATGATAGGACCAAAGAGATATTTACCTTTGCTAGTTCTTCAACTTGCTAGTAGCTTTTAATTATATTCTCTTATGTTGATTATAGGAGGGATTTTGGTACCATCATGCAGAGCCAAAGTACTTGATGCTGGTTTACTGGATACCTGAAACTTTGTGTACTATTCCAGCAAATGCTTCACATCGTGTGCGAGTTGGTGCTCTTGTCTTGACTGAAGAAAAAGAGGTACAGATTGGGTAGTCATAATTCTTCTCAATCGTCTGCTTCGTTCAGGGATTGTTTCCACTAACTCCTCCATGGTCTTCCTTTGTGCATGAACAAATAAATTGTTCGAAATGAACTGTTCCCCAAGTATTATTAACTTGATACTGTATAGTTTTACAGGATCCCATAGATTACTTCTCTGTAGCACATCTAGAAGTGCACCAGATTTATAGTGTCTTGTTTTAATGCCTGACGATGTATTCGTCAATTGTGTTGTTATCAGAGAATCAAATAATCTTTGTAATAAGATTGAGATTGGAAAAATGTATACTCACCTCCACCTCAAAGTTAGTCCTACTTGGAAATATGTGTCCAACTTTCTTTCTTACAATAGTGGACACATTTCTAACTGGGAATAATGCCTTGGGGATAGAGTAAATGATTTTCAGTCTTTTTGAGTAGGCTTCATATGCATGTGAATTCTGTTTCAGAAATGCTATTTATGTACAGGTGCTTGTAGTTCAGGAAAATAGTGGCAGATTCCGAGGAACTGGTATCTGGAAGATCCCTACTGGAGTTGTGGATGAGGTATGTAGCTTGATAAGACAATTTTGACTGCCACCTTCAACACATAATGCCGCTGGTAATTGATTCTTGTAAGATTATTCAACTTGCAGGGAGAGGATATATGTGTGGCAGCTGTGAGAGAAGTTAAAGAGGAGACCGGAGTGAGTGATCCATTTGTTATCTTCTGATCCGGTAAAGAAGAGTGTATTTTTGCTAATAAAATTATGTCTTTTCAGATTGACACAGAATTCGTTGAAATTGTGGCATTCAGGTACTTGCACTATATTTTGGAACTGTTTCATTTGTATGATTGTTAGCTGACTTTGGGCATAATCAAGGTTTCAGGGAACTTTAACATGCATCCATTCACACGGATTTCTACTTCTTTGTATGATGCTATTTTCACAATGCATCTCTGGGGACAACAGCTTTCCAAATGGCTTTGTCCCCATTTCTTATGGTTCTTTAACTTGGGAAAGCTAGACCTGGATTGCGGTAGTGCCTCCTTCGGGCCTCAGGGTTTGCTGTATACCTAGTTCGTTTGCGCTGGGTTCATCAACTGGACCCCCCCCCCCCTCTTGATGGATGTGTGTTGTATGCGTGCTTGTGTCAGTTGTGTGTTGGTGGCAGGCATTAAAGTTCACAACTTACTGAAGTAACCCATGAAATTTACTTTTAATAAACAGACTTTTCAACCCAAAACTACTCATGATTGATTGTCGACTCTCAAGCTTTAACTTTGACAGTCCAGCAGTGTTTGGCCATGATAGACGATCCATTAACCATATGTACCTAATCAAGTGGATGAAGCATCTGGTGACTTCATTCCTTCTTGACCTTTTTGCCACGTTTACTTGCAGGCAAACACACAAGTCATTCTATGACAAGTCAGATTTGTTCTTTTTGTGCTTCTTGCGCCCTTTATCTTTCAGCATTCAAAAGCAGGAGTTGGAGATTGAAGCAGCACAGGTACTTAATTTGTGGCAATTTTCCCTTGCCTTTGGTTTTCCTTTTTTTTTGGGGGGGGGGGGTGTTGGTTTGGGGGAGGAGGTCAGAGCTCTGCTATATTTCTGCAGGTTCAGGCACTCAGCCAAGATCTTGATGTGAATAGCCATTAGAATATGTAACCTGGATAGTTAGTAAATGACTGGAATTAGGACATGGATGGATTATAATGAAATAGAGCCACTTTGAGCAGGGCAGCATCTCGCTGCACTGAATTGACAAGATTGATGGAATTACATGATGCTGAAATGAACTCCTGCCTCCATCATTTCTTCAAAATTGATGTTCCAATGTCTTCCACCCATGAATATAGTAGCCCTATACAATAGACAGCACTTTCATTCTAACTAGTGTTCTGGGGTTGTTATTCCATATTTCTTTTAGGGTTCTCATTTCATGAATTACATGGCTGCTTACTGTTTCATGTTTCAACCCTTTGTACACAGTTCAATAGGGTACTATATATTAATATATGTCTTCTCCTGCCAACTACCACGTCAAATTAAGTTGAATCCTTGGCTTGATACTATAAAACTAAACCGATACTCTAGATTCTGCTTAGCTAGGCTTAGTTAGGGTTCAGATGTTTGCAGCCTTCTCCCATGAAGTGTACTGCCAGACAGCTAATTGCTTGTCCAGGCTAACAGATATTATGATTACTCGAAATATTTAAAATACAAACTAGTATAAATCAACTCTTTATGGTCTATTATGCCCTTGTATGAGTTGCTGAGTTGCTTGAACTTTACCCTTTTTTTTCACAATGCCAAGGTAATTGTTGTTTTATCCGATACATTATCACCACCCCCCCCCCCCAAATAAAAAGGGAATTTTTTTTTTCTAAAAAAGCACAACGGAAAGGACTTATGTAGCGTTTGGTTGAAAGTAATGCAATCACTATGCAATGGAATCAACCATGTAATGCAATTGTTAGTGTAATGGAATGGGATAATAATTGCATTACAATGTTTGGTTACAAAGTCTTTACAAGTGTAATGGAATGAATTCATCTACAAACAATACTTAATTTTACACGTGACGTGAAGTACTTGCAATTCAATTCGCATTTTATTTTTGGCTATTTTAATTATTTGTAGCTTCATTGATAAATATCATCAAATATTTTATCATCATGATTATGATATTTCGCATGAGAATTACATCACTCTATTTCTTATAGATTGCAATAATGTAATATTGTTCAAGTTTACCAAGTAGAGAGAAAACGATGATGATGATGACGACGACGTGAGAGAGAGAGAGAGAGAGAGAGAGAGATGATGTCTAGAAGGTACAAAAATACAGTTACAATAATACGATCATGGTCTAAGTTAAATTTTATCTAATATGGATAGGAGAGAGAGAGAGGGGTGAGTGGAGCTTCAAACCTTTAAAAAAATGGTGTCAAACTAATAAGAGATGGGAAATAGAGGAGAGACAATGGAGATAAGAGAGAAAAAGTTATCAAATATAATAGCTTATAGTTGGATAGATTTTGATTCAAAGGTATGCAATCAAAATTGTTTAGGAAAAGTCAAGTAATTGTAATTGCATAGATTGAGGTAAATGTAATTACAATGCAATCTTGATTACATTACTTAATGGTAACCAAACATGGTAATGGAATCACCATTACCATTTTGATTGCATTACCACTTCGATTACATAGAACCAAACAAGCCATTAGTGGAACAACTGATGTAATCGTCGCCTTTCTTTACAGTGGATGCCGCTTGAAGAATTTGCTGCCCAACCGTTTGCTCAGAAATCTGCCCTTTTCAAGCGCATAGTTGATCTATTTTTAGCAAAGATAGACAGGAACTATGCTGGATTTTCTGCAACACCATTGTCCTCTGAAGGAGAATCACTGTCCTTGTATCTGAATGCTAGAGACCTGAATCAACCAGGTCCTACAGCCAGCAATCAACCATGAATTGGCGCAGCCATATTTTCTTGTATGATTCACATTTGAACTTCTTATCATCTGATTAATTGGCATCTCCTATTTTCTTCTGGATTTCCATTTGGTTCATTTATACACACTGGACGTCAAAGCTTCTGCACTCTGCAGTAGGAGGGAACTCTAATGTTGGATGAAATTTTTTGGGCGATGCCACAACATTAAGACTTGCTGCGAATAAAGAAATTTGGCGGTGATGGGACAGAAACAAAAGAATCATGCTAAAAACTAGCCTAACCATACAAACAATATGCAGAGGGAGATCGCATGTATTCATAGCTAGTCTCCGTGAAATGGCCCTGGTTACTGATGTTTTGTTTGCAGAACAATCTTGTATACTGTTTACGCTAAGAACTCACTTCACCGAGTTCTGTATTGTAAATGAGCTGTTTGTCGATGTGAGTGCATTGGTAAGGTTTGTCATTGCTCGGTTCTCTAGCTTGTAATAACAGAGTAACAGATGTGACGATTTTGAAGGTATTAACAGATGTTTTGCCTTGTCGACATCCAGTATCCTTCAGCTGCTGTGTAATCAGTTTTGTGCTATGTTAGTGTTAGGAGTCCTATTATTGGTATATTTGTATTTATATTATACTTAACATTTCTTTGGAAACTAAGATACTCAGTTGTAATATTTTAGGCTCTATTAAAGCTTGTATCCTGTAAAGTGGTTATTTAAGCAATGCTGATTCCTTGGCTGGGCAAGGCAGCCACAAACACCATTCACACCCAAACGTGATTTTACATGGTATCAGAGCACAAGCTATAATCCCA
>JACYFF010031959.1:88003969-88015513 GCA_017589665.1 Selenicereus undatus
ACCCAAACGTGATTTTACATGGTATCAGAGCACAAGCTATAATCCCAGGTTGACCTATTCACGATGGGTGATGATAAATCAAAAAATCCAAAATCAGAGATCAACATAATTTGCCCTGTGACAGTCATTGGAGACAACTATGCAAATTGGAGTCGCCTCGTGACCATTGCCTTGAAATCGAAGAACACGTTAGTGTTTGTTGATGGATCGCAAACTAAACCAGAAATCAACTCCCCCGCAAGGACATGCCTGGGAGAGATGTAATTCAATTGTGATAGCATGGCTACACAACGTGGTTGACAAAAATCTTCATGGATCTGTCGCTTACGCGGAAATTGCAGAGGAGTTGTGGTATGATCTTAAAGACCGCTATTCTCAAGGCAATGAAATCTGAATACATCAATTGAAAAGAGATATTACTCTCACAAATCAGGGAAGTTTATCTGTCAGAGAACACTTTACTAAATTGAAGATACTGTGGGATGAACTTGGTGGTTACCTCGCTTTGCCAAGTTGTAATTGTACCGAAGATTTCAATCTAAACAGATTCGTTGAAGGCGAGCGCGTGCATCAGTTCTTGATGGATCTCGATACCGAGCAATTCGGAACAGTCAGATCGAACTTACTGGCCATGGAGCCTCTGCCTAACTTGAACCAAGCCTATGCAGTTGTCCTCAGGGAAGAAAGACAACAATTTTTGGCAAAAGGAATGGAGAACAAAAAGATGGTGGCTGAGCCATCGGCATCAACATTCAAAGCGTCATCAATGAACAGATCAAGAAACCCAAATCGACCCAGATGTACTTACTGCCAGAAATTAGGGCACGAACGGAGTCAGTGCTTTGAAATCGTCAGATACCCGCCCAACTGGCAAAGTCGTCGTCCAAATCGAGGTGGTCAAGAAGGATTTCGACTCGGAGGTAGAAATTCAGAGGGAGCTATGCGTGATGGAGGCGACGCTAGACAGACTGGAAATGGAGTGAGACGAGGAGGCACCGCGAATCACGCTGGCACCCAAGCAGAGGCGTTCTCCACAGCTCTGCCTGACGGTGAGAAGGACCTTCAGGCCAGCGAAAACTTCAACTGGGTTGAGTCCCAGCCATGTAGAAGCACTCTTCAATATGTCTAAAGATAGAGAGAGGAAAGAGAAGATGAGTGGTAAGTCTCAACTTTCACAGTGGGTCCTTCACTCCGGCGCTTCGCATCACAGGACCTCTGATATTCATGTTTTCGCAAACTTGCATATTCTTTCCGAGCCTATTAACATTGGTTTGACTGATCGGAGAATAATTGTAGCCGACAAGGCTCCAAAAATGAACCTAGGCGGTGGTTTGATATTAAAAGAAGTGTCATATACCCCTACGTCCACGTGCAATTTAATATCCGTACAGCAGTTGACTGAAGCTGAAAACTGTATTGTTACTTATGGAGCCGATTCTTGTATGATATAGCACCTTACCTCGCAAAAATCGATTGGAACGGGTGATATGAGAAATGGTGTATACTACTTTAAAGCCAATGCAGGAGGCACGAGCTTTGCAGCAATTAGCACTAAGGAGTCTGTTCTTTGGCACTGGTGCCTTGGGCGCCCTTCTATTGGGAGTCTGTCTGCTATTTTAGCAAGTTTGGAGTTTCAATTTAATAAAGATGCTTTAAGATGTTGCGATGTATGACATAAAGCAAAACAAACCAGAAATCCTTTTCCTACTAGTAATGCAAGAGCAGAAAAACCATTTTCCCTTATTCATTGTGATCTGTGGGGTCGGTACCATACCCTTCTTTTAGTGGATATCACTACTTTCTTTGCATTGTCGATGACTTTAGTAGAGCTACTTGGGTGTTTCTCCTTAAAAATAAATCAGAAACTTACAACAGAATTGTGGATTTTTGTTCCATGGTTAAAACGCAATTTGGAGGAACCATCAAAAGAATACGTAGTGACAATGGCACTGAATTTATTAAAAGCCACAACACAATTTTTTTCAGGAAAATGGAATTCTGTGTGAAACCTCTTGTGTAGACACTCCATAACAAAATGGCAAGGTAGAGTGCAACAATCGACACATTTTGAAAGTTGCCAGAGCTCTTCGATTTCAAGATTCCTTGCCCATTAAATTTTGGGGCGAATGTATGTTGGCCGCGTCATATCTTATAAATAAAACCCCCACCAAGCTTCTACACTCAAAACTCCCTGTGAGGTCTTGTTCGGTGTTAAGCCCAATTATGGAAGTCTTAAAGTTTTCAGGTGTTTGCGTTATGCCCATAACCATGAGCCCAATAGAGATAAGTTCAGTGCTCGAGCAACCAAATGTATTCTTTAGGGATACCCCTTGGCCCAAAGGGATGGCATGTATATGATTTAGAGAAAAGAAGAATTTTTACTTCATGGGATGTGGTCTTTTATGAAGATGTTTTTCCATTTGAACATGAGCCGAGAAGTTCTCATATTTTGGGTCAGGAAAACATGGACAATTGACGAGCAATTGGGCCATTTATTGAAATGTTTGATGAACCAGGCCACGACACCTTACAAACTGATAGCCCTGTCATCCACAATAAGGCGCCCAATTTCGCTCCTCTAGACGCAAAGACCAATAAGGTCCAACAAGATAGTGGGCCTATGCAACCTGAGGCCTAATTCACTGTGACTGGCGAAATTCATGAAGTTGAGACCAATAATGGACCTTCGCAGCTTGCCCACGAGACTTCAGATGTGGCGGTCACTCATGGTCGGCCCAGTGATGAGCCCCATGTTCGCTCTCAGGAGGAGTTGCCTAAGCCAAATCCTTCTACCTCGGTCCGTCCACAGCGGAGTCGAAGACCTCCTGCGTGTCTCCAAGATTATGTCTGCCATGCTATTGAAACACCCCTCTCGTCACCCACTCCATTGGCTCCTTCAGGTACGTCCCACCCTTTAACTCATTATGTTAGTTATGATAAATTCTCTCCAAACCATCGTGCTTTATTAGTGGCTATTACTTCTCAAAATGAGCCCCAACATTTTTTCTCAAGCAGTGAAAGATGTTACCCCTATGGCACAGGCGATCTCTGCCTTAGATGACAACGACACATGGGAATATACCTTTCTACCACCGGGGAAGCGAGCCTTAGTTGCAAGTGGGTTTACAAAATCAAATATCATGCTGATGGAACCATTGAGCATTATAAAGCACGCCTTGTTGTTCTTGGTAATACTCAAAAATAAAGCACGCCTTGTTGTTCTTGGTAATACTCAAGTTGAAGGCGAAGACAGTCATGAGACTTTTGCTCCGGTGGCCAAGATGGAAACCGTTTGTTGTCTTCTATCTATTGCTGTTTCTAAGGGTTGGGAGTTGCACAAAATGGACGCGTTCAATGCATTTCTTCATGGGGACCTAGATGCGGAGATTTACGTGAAACCTCCCCAGGATTTGGCCCCTCTAGGTCTAACCTCGTTTGCAAGCTCAGAAAGTCTTTATATATGCTCCGGCAAGCACCTCGACAAGGGTTCATTCTTTATCAGTGCTTGCTACTGCCTTGTATGACTATGGGTTTCGACAGTGCCGCTTGGATCATTCTTTATTTGTACATCAAAACGGTAATTTCTTCTTAGCTACTCTTATCTATGTCGATGATCTGGTTCTCACTGAAATAGTTCCGAGCAATGTCGTGTTTTTAGGCATTACTTACATCAATGCTTCAAGCTAAAAGATCTCGGGCCCCTTAAGTGTTTCCTTGGTGTTGAAGTCGCTCGCTCATCACAAGGTCTTTTCCTTTGTCAACGCAAGTATGCTCTGGACATTCTATCTGAATGTGGCATCCTAAGTGCTAAGCTGACATTCTTTCCTATGGAGCAAAATCATCGTCTCCGTTCTGATTTAGGGAGTCCTATTATTGATGGATCAAGGTATCATCGTTTAGTGGGGCATCTTCTTTATCTCACCATTACTCGTTCGGATCTCACCTATCCAGTTCATATTTTGAGTTAGTTCATGTAGGATCCTCGTCAAAATCATTGGGACGTTGCTATGCGCTTGTTATAGTACCTCAAGTCCTGCACGGGCGAATGGATTGTTTTGCCTACTGATAACTCTCTTACTCCTCAGGTTTATTGTGACTCCAATTGCTCTGGATGTCCTATGTTGAGACGATCTGTCACTAGATACTTTCTTCAATTAGGCCAAGCTCCTTTTTCATAGACAACTAAAAAGCAAGCTACCATATCTAGGTCGTCTACTGAGGCGGAGCATCGTGCTATGGCTAGTCCCGCAACTAAAGTAATATGGGTTTGCAATCTTCTGAAACTTCATGGTTGCCCTGTGCCGCCTACTCATCTTCAATGTGATAACTAAGCTGCGCTTCACATTGTCAACAATCCTATCTTCCATGAACACACCAAACATATTGAAGTGGATTGTCATTTTGTTCGTGAGCGCATTGTTTTGGGAGAGATTCAACCTCAGTACACTCGTACCACCGAACAGTTGGCGGTCAACGTCAGTTCCACTATCTTTTGGGCAAGTTACGCATTCTTAATCCTCATGCCCCAACTTGAGGGGGAGTGTTAGGAGTCCTATTATTGGTGTATTTGTATTTATATTATACTTTACATTTCTTTGGAAACTAAGATATTCAGTTGTAATATTTTATGCTCTAGTTTCCTAATCCTATAAGCTTGTATCCTGTAAAGTGGTTATTTTTTTTTTCAATTAGTGAAAGCCAAAAGGCTGAAAAACAAATACATATAACAATAAAAACATATGAAATCCATCTAACAACCTGCTCACACTAACATTAATCTAGCTACCATACTCGTTAATGATCCACGGTATGCCTATAATACGTGAAGTTGCTTATTCCACTCTTGTCCAACCCATCCTTCCAATTAAATTTTCATAGCAAGTCTTCTAAACCATACTTATCTTGCTTTAACATGCCACCATTGCCAGCACATTATTTGCCATTACACTCATTCTTTGTAGTTCTACAGAGGTTTTACAAGCATATCACCCCCTTTGACTTGATCCAGCCATTGTCATCTCCTCCACAGCTTCACCTTTGCCCAAGTGTATCTCGACTACCAATTGAAAGGTAGCAAGATGCATTGGGCACAGTATTTCCACCAGCAGTAACCCACATGTAGCACCCTTCCAAGATCAGATTTGCATAGCTTTGAAGGAATGCTCAACAACTCTTGCCCAATAAAATGACACGTTACCAGCGAAGTGATTTCTTTCTCATGGTTTACTTACAAATTTGTTACCCCCATGCTAATAGCTTCATCTGCAAATTACCATCCTAGAATTCTACTTCCTCTTGAATTATTCCATAGTTGAAGCTTGAACTGGTATAGAAAATCTAACAACTAATACCATAGTAAAACGACAATATATTAAAATGACTGAAGGTACCTTCCTGCAAGGACAATAGCTTTATCCCACTAGAGCTGCACCATCATATTTCATGCTACATTTAAAATCACTATACTCTAGGCATAAAGGTGATAGATACACAACCCAAGGCACAATAGTCAAAGCATGCTTTTGAACATGGTACCAATTAATTATCCACAGGATTTCCAAAACCCACTGCTCACTTGCTAGAAGAAGACCATAATCCGCATGGCTCAAGAACTACAACTCTTCCTTTTTGAAATAGCTCCAAAATAAACTCATCTCTCCAGTTGGCAGTTCTCCCTTTTGTTCTTTTTCAAAGTATTTGTAATCCTAGTTGCAGCTGCCTCCTCATTCTGTATCACTTTTAACCCCAAAATTTTTTCAATATGGAGAGATTCCTTGGCAATCTGTTGGATGGTATCTGAAGTTTGGTTGCTTAACTGAGAATGAGAAGGCTTTTTGGGCACCTTTGACCTGGTGCCTTGGGGCTTTCTACCAAAGGATTTCTTCTTTTCTACGATTTTTTGCAGTGGAGGGTGTAAAGCAACATGAAACCCTAGTGGTTGTTGTAACAATTCATTTTCATGTTGTTGAATTTGAATCTCCCCTTCCTCCAATAAAAGTGCTGGAGTTTCCGAAGCTTGGGGACAGGCTGAAATCTCATTAACGTGATCATCAACATTTATCTCAAAGCCTGGGGGTTGCTGCTCATCAATTTGGGCCTGTTTATGTTCTGCTCCAGCTCCCATGGAAGATAAATGTTGTGTGACTTTGAAGATTTCCTCCGAGTAGCCGTTTTGGCTGAAACAAGCTGTCTTTGTTTTAGTAGTTGAATGGACACTATCAACTGAGTTTAGTTCTGGCCTTTCAATTCCTTGTGCACCATTTGAATTATTTTGAGCTTGTGTCTCTTTGAGTACTTCCCCATCCTGCTCAGCAACCACCTTGTCATTCCTCCTCAAGTCACTACAAGCCACGTCATCTGCAGATGCCACATCATCTTCAACGTCCTCGAAACCTACAACTCCATCATTTGAGTCCATAGCTTCCATGGAAGGGGTTGTTGCTAATGTATCAGTTGTTTGAATCACTTGAATGGCATAGCCAATTTCCTTGATTTTGATCCTATAACCTGCGTCTTCAAGGGAAATTATTAAATCTCCATCTATTGTATTGAACCTGTTGGTATCAATGAGGACTTTCATGGAGTTGAAAGAATCAGTTCTTGCAATTGGTTTGCCCAAGCAAACTAGTCTTCCCCATATATCCGCAATTTTTTTGAAATTCTCCCACTTCCAACTATTCGGGGGAACCCTAAAAATTTCTAACCAAACTCTCCTTGTTTCACAATAGTCATTTTGATCCCATTTCTTGACATTAACGAACCACAGATCAAGCTCTTCATGCTTGTCTAGAACTTCTTCCATTTTGGCTACTGATGGAAAGGTGAAAATGAACTTGAAACTGCTTAAAGAACAAATTTTGGTGCATTCTCCAAAACCACTAATCAAAGCTGATGCTAAGGCTCCAAGGTCTCGTGGTTCCTCAGATGTGAAAACAAGACTCCTGCTTAGCCACTCCACAAAATCCATATTGACTTCTCCTTGTAGGATGTACGATTCTTGGGCTTCTTCTTGACTAAGGCTCACCTTCTTTGCCTATTTTTGGGTTCTTGTGTCTGAACCTTCTTATTCCAAGATCTTCTCAGTATTTGGAGATTTTTGTTGAGATTGCGTTCGGGGGCTTTCAAATGGTGCTCTCTACCTTTTCCTCTACCCTTCTCATACTTGGCCATGTACACATTGATTCTCCTACCTCTGATGCTTGCATTGTTGAACAAGATAATACTTTTTGTTGCTGCATCTTTATTCCAAAAACGCACAAAACCAAATCGGGCTCTTGTTCTACTAATTTTCCTGAAAGGGATGTAGGTGTCATACACACTTCCAGCCTTTTGAAATATTCCTCTCAAACCAAATCTATCCAAATTTGGTTGGATGTTGTAGACAAACACTGAGAACTCTTTTCTTCCTTCGTTCCTACCTGCTCTGTCTTCCCCTTCTCTCATTTTCCCTTCCTGAAAATGAGGCCAAACTAGAGGAATACTACAGGGCGACTCGTTATTCCAGTCTGCATCATTCTTTACAAGAAAATAGAAAAAGCCATAAAATTTGGCCAAGACTACCTCGTTTACAACCGACCATCATTTTCGCTTTATGTCATAAATCCAGGTCTATAAATTTGGATACTTTTGGTTATTTAAGCAATGCTGATTCCTTGGCTGGGCAAGGCAGCCACATACATCATTCACACCCAAACGTGATTTTACAGTTAGTCTCATGTATTCCGTGCTTCTTTGTTGATGATTGATGAAGGCTACCCCTTCAAGTAAACATTATGTAATTTCCATGTGTCCATAAAATGTTGTTATCTGTATTCAATCAATACTTACATAGCTTTTGTTTCCCTTATCATGACTGCTCCTTGGGCTGGTACTCATATGATAGATCTGAACCCATGCCTAAGAGTCTCGTGTAAGTCAAGTACTAGGGGAGGGGGCCCAGGGGTTGGATTTAGCAATGCCCATATGTTCTAGCTTTGAACAACTTTAACTTTTGACCTATGTCATCTTGCATATTCTTGTTGCTTCTTAAGGTTCCGTTTAGACCTTCGACATTTTGATGAAAAGAACAAAATTTGAGAAATTGACTTTTTTTCTTATGTTTGGTTTAGAGAAAATCACAAAGAAAAAAATATGGAGGAAAATTAGATGGAAAAAATGTTAAAAACAAGTGATAAAATTTTCCTTATAAAATTGTTAGGAAAGTTTGAGAGAAGTTCCCAAAAGAATTTTCGACCTCCTCCAACCTCGCATTGATCAGATAATATCACCATGATTCAAGTAATTCATCAATATTCAAATTTCTCATCTAAATTATTGTATTTTTTTCTCAATCCAAACAAGAGAAAAAAAACTCACTCTCTCTAGTTTTTTTTTTCTTCACATGCATTGTCTCCTTCAATTTTTCTTTCCACCAAAGCTTCTAAGGACTAAACAAAGCCTAAAGCTTTTGATAGCTCGAAAAACATTTTTGTAGTTTCTTTCAACTATTTTACATAAACTCGTTATAATTCCTTGTAACTTGTTGGTTTACAACTCACAGCATAATCTTACAGCTAAAACAAATAGATGATATTAACTTTAAATTGTATGGAAGTTTGTTTCCACTAATCTCAGATTAAGAATATTTTAACAACCTACTATGTATATGAAAAGTAAAGAACATCTCTTTAATCTACTTCATGAACAAATTTTACCGTGAGACTTTCTCAAGTCTCTAAAGGGCGGTACTAGACCTAGCAAAAATTGATATGACACGAAAATTCGACCCGAACCTGCCTGAAAATTTTGGGTTTTGAACACGAATTTTTTGACCTAAATTCGAGATAAATCGAACCCGAAAAACCCGCAAATTAGCGGGTCAAACACAACCCGAACATTATATCCTTAGTTTTTAATTTTTCTCTAATTCATCACGTTTAACAATAATAATTAGTCATTTTTATCGAATAGTTTAAAAAGACATTATATAACTATTGCATCTATTTACAAATTAAACAATAATAACCTTAGTTTTTCTTTTCCATTCTCTGAAAATAATACCGTACACAACTTTTAAAAGAAAAAACGTTAAAAATGGATATAAAATTGCATAAAATAACTATCCCATCTTTTAAAAAAAAGTTAATTTAAAAGAAGACAAGGATTACAGATGCGCAAGCCATACCATTATATACTTAGTTAAATAAATATGTCTAATTATTTTTTAAATTAATTAATTTATAATAATTTAAAATTTTGAAGTTATAACTGCAAGATAATATCTTGTACTTCTTTTATTCAATTTTATTTAGTTTTCGTTCCAACTAGTCTTGAACTATGATGCTAGTGGTAGGAAAACAGCTAGCCGTATTAGTATTGAGGTTGATTCATTAATAAAGTTTCACCCGATTTGACATTGATAGTTAAGTCAACAAAAATATTAAAGTATTAAATAGGTTATTAGCCGTCGAACTACTACAATCCATTAAAATGCTCTAGACGAGTCACTTCATAAATGGCCGACCCGCTATTGACATTCTTTCAATGTATGGGTCCATCTACTGAAAACCAAATGGGGCTTGATTTTTTCCCCTCCCAGACAAGATGTTCATCTAGTACAATAAAAAGTTTGAACATTTTCAATATTGTTTTGAGAAATTATAATTATTATCCCTTTTTATTAAATAATGATAATTTTGAGTAATAAATATGCAGAATTTTTTATTTTGAAAAAAAAAAATCACAGAAAAGACGCCCTAAACACGTTCGATTGATCCGAAACCCGTGAAAGTGAAATACACCCGCCCGTATTTTACCCCCGAAATACACTTGACCCATATTTTACCCGAACCCGAATACACCTGACCCGAATTTAACACCGTCCGCCTGAACTAACAGGTCTAGGTGGTACCAATTGTGGTGACGCAAACTGTTTGTTAGAACCCTGTATGACTTCCAATATACTAATGTTTTCCATTTTTGTCCATGTTCCATGATTCATAGGACTATAACATAATTGAATCGGCTGGCCAAGTTTTTGGGTTTAACTTGGTCAAAATTAGGCTTTGGCTTGAATCAAGAACAGTTGAGTCGGCTCAATTTGGTCTGATTTGGTTAAATTAATTTATTTTTTTCTAAAGTGCTTACGTGCAGAGTATAAAACTATTATTAGATTCAACAAAATTTTATTCCAACTCAGGCCCGATTGGATCATTGGACTATAACCTTGAATTTGGAAATTATTAAAAAAAAATACCAAGCCAAGCTTCGAGAAGAACAATATCCATCCAACCCCGAGCCATCTGAGCTTTTTATCTGATCCAGCTTTGCCCAAGCTTGACTTGCTTGGGGTCAGTTCGACTCAATTACACCCCTGATGTTGGAGACCCCCACAGTCACAGCCAGCTCACCATGGGAATTAGTTAGGCTGCCAGTTTGTTACAAAGTTGTTAGAAGGAGTTTCTTGAAAAGCGGTTGTATAAATAGGATTAATCCAAGCCTGTAATGATCAGTTTTCGAAAATACAATAAAACCAAATTCTAATACTCTCTCTCTCTCTACTCCTCTCTGTTTCTCTTTCATGGTTCTCGTGAAGAGCTGAATACGAAGATGAAGTTTCTTTGCACTTCTCAAGCAACATATTGCAGAATTTAACATGGTATCAGAGCCTCAATATCTCAATACCTAATTCAATGTTTGCATTTCTTGATTTGTAATTGCAATTCCCAGTTGTTTCCTCGTTCCAATTCTTGCATTCACATTTGCGTTTTCTATAATCGTCTGATTTTCAATCTTTGATCAGTAGATATTGTTCTTTGATCTGCTGTTTTCTTTTACCTCTGGAATTCACGCTTTATCTTGTAAGAAATGGCCAATGCTGAAAACATTGTAAATGGTCAAGTTCCTTTGAGTAACTACACTCTTGATCCGGGTCATGTCTTGTTCTTGCACCACTCAGACAATCCGAATTGCACTCTGACCAGTGAACTTCTCCATGGGAACAATTATGCCCAATGGAAAAGATCTTGTGAGGTTTCTTTAAGTGCCAAAAATAAGATGGCGTTTGTGACTGGAGGTTATGAAAAGCCAATTGAAAACTCACCATTATTGCCTCTCTGGGAAAGATGTAATAGCATGGTGATTTCTTGGATTTTACACTCAGTGGATAAAGATATAGCATCCAGTATTATTTACACTCCCACAGCAGCACAGATATGGAATGATCTTTCTCAAAGGTTTAGTTTCAGTCAAGCTACCAAGATATACCAATTGCAAAAGGAAATGAGTAATCTATCCCAAGGAAATCTTTCTGTTTCAGCATATTTTACAAAATGCAAACAACTTTGGGATGAATATATTGTCTTGGTTACACCTTGCTCTTGTGAGTTTGTGGGTTCTGCCATGAAGCTGATGGAAAGACAACAGTTAATGCAGTTTCTAATGGGTTTAAATTAGGCCTATCAGGTGGTAAAGAGCAATATACTCATGCTGAGCCCCTTACCTTCTGTCAGCCAAGCATGCAGTATAGTCATTCAAGAAGAACAACAAAGGGAAATCAAGGTTCCT
>JACYFF010031959.1:88026381-88038396 GCA_017589665.1 Selenicereus undatus
TATATATATAAAAGGCAAAAAAGGGGTCGAAGCCCCTGTTCTTTTTCCTCGACCAAAAATCACAAGGAGGGGGCTCCTCGACCCCCTGCCCTGTGATCCACACACACGCGAGGAGAGAGAAGAGGCGGGGGAGGTCGTCGGTAGCGTCTCGACGACTCCCCCATGGCTCGTCGGCGGTGGCGGTTCAGCAGGAGGCCGGTGATTAGTGGCTGGGAAGCAAGGGAGGAATTGAGCTCACACCGAACCAACCCAAATCAAGCCCTAAAACGGGTCCTTTAGCTTGTCTTCGAGGTGGGTCTCCTCTTCCTCCTATTTATTGTTAATTTCAATGAAATTTATTGATTATTGATTATAGTTCGTTCAGGTTTAATTCGACCGAATTATCATTGATTTGAGGAATAACGTTTATCGATTATATGCTATAAAGTTCATCGATTATATAGTTTATCGATTACATGAAATTTATGGATTATATAAAGTTTATCGATTATATAATTTATTGATTATATGAACTCCCTTGCTTATAGAGTTTACCGATCATATATAGTTCATCAATTATATGAGATTTATTGCTTATATACAGTGTATCGATTATATAGTTTATCGATATTTGCAGTATATCGAACATATATATATCCCGATGATATGGAGTTTATTGATTATATAAAGTTTATCGATTATTGAAATTTTATTGAAAATATATCGATTATTGAAAGTTTATTGAAAATATATCGATTATTGCAAGTTTATGGAAAATTTATCGATTATTGAAAGTTTATTGAAAATATATCGATTATTGCAAGTTTATGAAAAGTTTATTGATTATTGAAAGTTTATTGAAAATACATCGATTATTGCAAGGTTATGGAAAGTTTACTGATTATTAAAAGTTTATTAAAAGCCCATTGATTATCAATGATTGAGGAATTGTCAAGTAAACTGAAAAGTGCCTAATATATAGGTTGTTCGTACTGAACAAAAGTTTATCGATTATATGTTTATAGTTATGGGTATTGTTTATATGTATAAAGCTTGAATTAACAATACCTCCTCTATTTATAGTGGTTATATGCTTAACGATATTATTTATATGATTACATAGAAATGTTCATAATTCAGGAACTTTGAACAGAGGAGATTGAAAAGTAAATCAAATGATTTAAACGATTACAATCGTGTGAGTTGCGTTATGGTTGGGGAACAGGTCGATAATATGATTTCATGACGTGACTATATGTGCTATGTGAAATCCTTTTCCCCTGAATTAATGAATGCATGGGATGACATTGATTTTAAAGTATCTATAAATGTTCATCGGTTGCCTGTTTAATTGACGAGTCTTTGGTGATGAAATAATCCTAAATCATCTGACTGCTCAATTGAATGAGGCAGGAGACCAGTCAATAGGTCTAGGAATCCTTTTCAGAAAGGACTTAAGTATTGAGCGTCCGATTGTGTCATATCCGTTGCTATGGTCAACGTAGGCAACCCAGTACCCTTTTATCTAAGTTTACATGAGAAATTCAAGTTCAATGTTTATTGTTCAGCCAAAAGGCAGAAATTCAAGTTCAATGTTTATTGTTCTGCCAAAAGGCAGAAATTCAAGTTCAATGATTTATTGTTTGCCAAAAGGCAGAAATTCAAAGTTCAGTAATTCAATGTTCCCCAGAAGGTAGGGAATGCAAAGTTCAGTGATTTAGTGATCCAAAGTTCAAAGTTTCATAGTTCAGCCAGCAGGCATGTTTAATGTCTCATAGTCCAGTCAATAGAAAGAAAATTCAACGTTCCTATGTCCTATAGTTGGACCTGGCAAATGGGTCATTCGGTTCGAGTACGGGTTGGGTCAAGTTCGGATCAGGTCATGTTCGGGTTAAGTGACATCTCGGGTCGTTTCAGTTTGGGTGGGGTATGGTTCGGGTCGGGTCGATATCGGGTCAACCAATTTTTGGTGAAATATGCTCATCATGCCAAAACAAGCAACTTTGTTAAAACTTTCGAGTCAGGTATAGTTCGGGTCGGGTCAATTCGGGTTTCGGGTCCACTTTCGGGTGAGCATATTTCGGGTGTCAAGTCGGGTATGGGTCCGAGTCATTCGGTTCGGGTTTCGGGTCTCGGGTCAGTTTTGCCAGGTCTACCTATAGTTCTGCCAACAGGCAGTAGAGTTAAAGTCTAATGTTTAATGTTCATTGTTTAAAGCTTAATGTTCAATGTTCATTGTTTATTGTTCAATGCGCAAAGTTTTATGTTCACTGTTCATTGTTGATTGTTCAACATGCAAAGTTTAGTATTCAGTGTTCATGGTTTATTGTTCAATGTGCAACGTTTAATATTCAGTGTTCATTGTTTATTGTTCAATGTGCAAAGTTTTATGTTCACTGTTCATTGTTTATTGTTCAATGTACAAAGTTTTATGTTCACTGTTCATTGTTGATTGTTCAATGTGCAAAGTTTAGTATTCAGTGTTCATGGTTGATTGTTCAACGTGCAAAGTTTAGTATTCAGTGTTCATGGTTTATTGTTAAATGTGCAAAGTTTTATGTTCACTGTTCATTGTTTGTTGTTCAATGTGCAAAGTTGTATGTTCACTGTTCATTGTTGATTGTTCAATGTGCAAAGTTTAATGTTCAACGTTCATTGTTTATTGTTCAATGTGCGAAGTTTAATATTCAGTGTTCATTGTTTATTGTTCAATGTGCCAAGTTTAATATTCAATGTTCATTGTTTATTATTCAATGTGCAATATTAACATTCAATGCGTCTTAATGATTCTTTTCGTTATAGATTATATGAAATGAAACAAACCTCAAGGACATAATACCCATATGAGTAAAGTTTAACAATTGGTCCAAATACTATTGCTCTTGCATTGTGGTTGAATACTTTGCAAGGTAAGTGAGTTTCTTCAAAGGGAAGGAACTACAAATGACTTTTGAAGGTATTGTTGCACTTTAAGCATTGTTTGGGAGAGGGGGTTATCCGCTGAGCGATAATTGCTCATTTCCATCAATTATTGTTCCCTTCCCAGGTTTCTAAAGTAACAAGTAAGAGTCGGTCCAAGTAAGTCGAAATGGAGTCATTGTTGTTCCAGAAGCAAAGTTCATGTTCTGTATGTGTAAGCTGCAATTGTATTGTTATGAGATCTAAAGTCCCTACGTGCATGTATTGCATATCATCTAGAGTTGCCCTGTACGGCCATGCGAGCCGATCATCTTTTAACCAAGATTATTTATAGTTGGGATGTAACCTCAGCACTTCGAACGTGTGGTCCATGGAGTTGTACTTTTATTGTTTCATGGATTTAGTATTGAACTACGCTGGTGGATATGCTCCGGACGGGTGGTTCGTAGAGCCATGAACTCCGGCGGGTAGCCGTTGAGTTGGTTTTATTATTGCGTTTACTTGCAGGGACTTTAATGTAAGGCTTTAAGCCTAGGAAACGGTCAGTTTTCAGATAAAACTCTGTCCGTTTCGTCCCAGAATTTTAAGAAAAACAAAGTACAACGTTAACACTCCTAACCTAGGGTTGGGGGCGTTACATCTAACCTCGTTTACAAGCTCAGAAAGTCTTTATATGGGCTCCGGCAAGCACCTCGACAATGGTTCGTTCTTTATCAGTGCTTGCTACTGCCTTGTATGACTATGGGTTTCGACAGTGCCGCTTGGATCATTCTTTATTTGTACATCAAAACGGTAATGTCTTCTTAGCTATTCTTATCTATGTCAATGATCTGGTTCTCACTGAAATAGTTCCGAGCAATGTGGTGTTTTTAGGCAATACTTACATCAATGCTTCAAGCTAAAAGATCTCGGTCCCCTTAAGTGTTTCCTTGGTGTTGAAGTCGCTCGCTCATCACAAGGTCTTTTCCTTTGTTAACGCAAGTATGCTCTGGACATTCTATCTGAATGTGGCATCCTAAGTGCTAAGCCGACATTCTTTCCTATGAAGCAAAATCATCGTCTCCGTTCTGATTCAGGGAGTCCTATTATTGATGGATCAAGGTATCATCATTTGGTGGGGCGTCTTCTTTATCTCGCCATTACTCGTCCGGATCTCACCTATCCAGTTCATATTTTGAGTTAGTTCATGCAGGATCCTCGTCAAAATCATTGGGACGTTGCTATACGCTTGTTATAGTACCTCAAGTCCTGCCCGGGACAAGGGATTGTTTTGCCTGCTGATAACTCTCTTACTCCTCAGGTTTATTGTGACTCCAATTGCGCTGGGTGTCCTATGTTAAGACGATCTGTCACCGGATACTTCAATTAGGCCAAGCTCTTGTTTCATAGACAACTAAAAAGCAAGCTACCGCATCTAGGTCGTCTACTAAGGCGAAGCATCGTGCTATGGCTAGTCCCACAACTAAAGTAATATGGGTTTGCAATCTTCTGAAACTTCTTGGTTGCCCTGTGCCGCCTGCTCATCTTCATTGTGATATCTAAGTTGTGGTTCACATTGTCAACAATCCTGTATTCCATGAACGCACCAAACATATTGAAGTGGATTGTCATTTTGTACGTGAGCACATTGTTTTGGGAGAGATTCAACCTCAGTACACTCCTACCACCGAACAGTTGGCGGTCAACGTCAGTTCCACTATCTTTTGGGCAAGTTGGGCATTCTTAATCCTCATGCGCCAGCTTGAGGGGAATGTTAGGAGTCCTATTATTGGTTTATTTGTATGTATATTATACTTTACATTTCTTTGGAAACTAAGATATTCAGTTGTAATAATTTAGGCTCTAGTTTCCTGTAAAGTGGTTATTTTTTTTCAATTAGTGAAAGCCAAAAGGCTGAAAAACAAATACATATAACAATAAAAACATATGAAATCCATCTAACAACCTGCTCACACTAACATTAATCTAGCTACCATACTCGTTAATGATCCACGGTATGCCTATAATACGTGAAGTTGCTTATTCCACTCTTGTCCAACCCATCCTTCTAATTAAATTTTCATAGCAAGTCTTCTAAACCATAATTATCTTGCTTTAACATGCCACCATTGCCAGCACATTATTTGCCATTACACTAATTCTTTGTAGTTCTGCACAGGTTTTACAAGCATATCACCCCCTTTGACTTGATCCAGCTACTGTCATCTCCTCCACAGCTTCACCTTTGCCCAAGTGTATCTCAACTACCAATTGAAAGGTAGCAAGATGCATTGGGCGCAATATTTCCACCAACAGTAACCCACATGTAGCACCCTTCCAAGATCAGATTTGCATAGCTTTGAAGGAATGCTCAACAACTCTTGCCCAATAAAATGACACGTTACCAGCGAAGTGATTTCTTTCTCATGGTTTACTTACAAATTTGTTACCCCCATGCTAATTGCTTCATCTGCAAATTACCATCCTAGAATTCCACTTCCTCTTGAATTATTCCATAGTTGAAGCTTGAACTGGTATGGAAAATCTAACAACCAATACCATAGTAAAACGACAATATATTGAAATGACTGAAGGTACCATCCTGCAAGGACAATAGCTTTATCCCACTAGAGCTGCACCATCATATTTCATGCTACATTTAAAAGCACTATACTCTAGGCATAAAGGTGATAGATACTCAGCCCAAGGCACAATAGTCAAAGCATGCTTTTGAACATGGTACCATTTAATTATCCACAGGATTTCCAGAACCCACTGCTCACTTGCTAGAAATCCACACGGCTCAAGAACTACAACTCTTCCTTTTTGAAATAGCTCCAAAATAAACTCATCTCTCCAGTTTGCAGTTCTCCCTTTTGTTCTTTTTCAGAGTCTTTGTAATCATAGTTGCAGCTGCCTCCTTATTCTGTATCACTTTTAACCCCAAAATTTTTCCAATATGGAGAGATTCCTTGGCAATTTGTTGGATGGTATCTGAAGTTTGGTTGCTTGATTGAGAATGAGAGGGATTTTCGGGCACCTTTGACCTGGTGCCTTGGGGCTTTCTACCAGAGGATTTCTTCTTTTCTACGATTTTTTGCAATGGAGGGTGTAAAGCAGCATGAAACCCTAGTCGTTGTTGTAATAATTCATTTTCATGCTGTTGAATTTGAATCTCCCCTTCCTCCAATAAAAGTGCTGGAGTTTCCAAAGCTTGGGGACAGGCTGAAATCTCATTAACCTGATCATCAACATTTATCTCAAAGCCTGGGGGTTGCTGCTCATCAATTTGGGCCTATTTATGTTCTGCTCTAGCTCCCAAGGAAGATAAATGCTGTGTGACTTTGAAGATTTCCTCCGAGTAGCCGTTTTGGCTTAAACAAGCTGTCTTTGTTTTAGTAGTTGAATGCACACTATCAACTGAGTTTAGTTTTGGCCTTTCAATTCCTTGTGCACCATTTGAATTATTTTGAGCTTGTGTCTCTTTGAGTACTTCCCCATCCTGCTCAGCAACCTCCTTGTCATTCCTCCTCAAGTCACTACAAGCCACGTTATTTGTAGATGCCACATCATCTTCAACGTCCTCAAAACCCACAACTCCATCATTTGAGTCCATAGCTTCCATGGAAGGGGTCGTTGCTAATGTATCAGTTGTTTGAATCACTTGAATGGTAGAGCCAATTTCCTTGACTTTGATCCTATAACCTGCGTCTTCAAGGGAAATTATTAAATCTCCATCTATTGTATTCAACCTGTTGGTATCAATGAGGACTTTCATGGAGTTGAAAGAATCAGTTCTTGCAATTGGTTTGCCTAAGCAAACTAGTCTTCCCCATATATCCGCAATTTTTTTGAAATTCTCCCACTTCCAATTATGCGGGGGAACCCCAAAAATTTCTAACTAGACTCCCCTTGTTTCACAATAGTCATTTTGATCCCATTTCTTGACATTAACGAACCATAGATCAAGCTCTTCATGCTTGTCTAGAACTTCTTCCATTTTGGCTACTGATGGAAAGGTCAAAATGAACTTGAAACTGCTTAAAGAACAAATTTTGGTGCATTCTCCAAAACCACTAATCAAAGCTGATGCTAAGGTTCCAAGGTCTCGTGGTTCCTCAAATGTGCAAACAAGACTCTTGCTTAGCCACTCCGTATTGACTTCTCCTTGTAGGATGTACGATTCTTGGGCTTCTTCTTGACTAAGGCTCACCTTCTTTGCTTCTTTTTGGGTTCTTGGGTCTGAACCTTCTTATTCCAAGATCTTCTCAGTATTTGGAGATTTTTGTTGAGATTGTGTTCGGGGGCTTTCAAATGGTGCTCTCTACCTTTTCCTCTACCCTTCTCATACTTGGCCATGTACACATTGATTCTCCTACCTCTGATGCTTGCATTGTTGAACAAGATAATACTTTTTGTTGCTGCATCTTTATTCCAAAAACGCACAAAGCCAAATCGGGCCCTTGTTCTACTAATTTTCCTGAAAGGGATGTAGGTGTCATTCACACTTCCAGCCTTTTGAAATATTCCTCTCAACCAAATCTATCCAAATTTAGTGGGATGTTGTAGACAAACACTGAGAACTCTTTTCTTCCTTCGTTCCTCCCTGCTCTGTCTTCCCCTTCTCTCATTTTCCCTTCCTGAAAATGAGGCCAAACTAGAGGAATACTACAGGGCGACTCGTTATTCCAGTCTGTATTATTCTTTACAAGAAAATAGAAAAGGCCATAAAATTTGGCCAAGACCACCTCTTTTACAACCGACCATCATTTTCGCATTATGTCATAAGTCTAGGTCTATAAATTCGGATACTTTTGGTTATTTGAGCAATGCTGATTCCTTGGCTAGGCAAGGCATCCACAAACATCATTCACACCCAAACATGATTTTACAGTTAGTCTCATGTATTTTGTGCTTCTCTGTTGATGATTGATGAAGGCTACCCCTTCAAGTAAACATTATGTAATTTCCATGTGTCCATAAAATGTTCTTATCTGTATTCAATCAATAGTTACATAGCTTTTGTTTCCCTTATCATGACTGCTCCTTGGGCTGGTACTCATATGATAGATCCAAACCCATGCCTGAGAGTCTCGTGTAAGTGAAGTACTAGGGGAGGGGGCCCAGGGGTTGGATTTAGCAATGCCCATCTGTTCTAGCTTTGAACGACTTTAATTTTTGACCTACATCATCTTGCATATTCTTGTTGCTTCTTAAGGTTCCGTTTAGACCTTTGAAATTTTGATGAAAAGAACAAAATTTGAGAAATTAAATTTTTTTCTTGTGTTTGGTTTAGAGAAAATTACAAAGAAAAAAATATGGAGGAAAATTAGATGGAAAAAATGTTAAAAACAAGTGATAAAATTTTCCTTATAAAATTGTTAGGAAAGTTTGAGAGAAGTTCCCAAAAGAATTTTCGACCTCCTCCAACCTCGCATTTATCAAATAATATCAACATGATTCAAGTAATTCATCAACATTCAAATTTCTCATCTAAATTATTCTATTTTTTTCTCAATCCAAACAAGAGAAAAAAAACTCACTCTCTCTATTTTTTTTTTCTTCACATGCATTTTCTCCTTCAATTTTTCTTTCCACCAAAGCTTCTAAGGACCAAACAAAGCCTAAAGCTTTTGATAGCTCGAAAAACATTTTTGTAGTTTCTTTCAACTATTTTACATAAACTCGTTATAATTCCTTCTAACTTGTTGGTTTACAACTCCCAGCATAATCTTACAGCTAAAACAAATAGATGATATTAACTTTAAATTGTATGGAAGTTTGTTTCCACTAATCTTAGATTAAGAATATTTTAACAGCCTACTATGTATGTGAAAAGTAAAGAACATCTCTTTAATCTACTTCATGAACAAATTTTACCGTGAGACTTTCTCAAGTCTCTAAAGGGTGGTACTAGACCTAGCAAAAATTGATCTGACACGAAAATTCGACCCGAACCTGCCCGAAAATTTTGGGTTTTGAACACAAATTTTTTGACCTGAACCCGAAATAAATCGAATCCGAAAAATCCGCAAATTAGCGGGTCAAACCCAACCCGAACATTGTATCCTTAGTTTTTGATTTTTCTCTAATTCATCACTTTTAACAATAATAGTTAGTCATTTTTATCGAATGGTTTAAAAAGACATTATATAACTATTGCATCTATTTATAAATTAAACAATAATAACCTTAGTTTTGCTTTTTCATTCTCTGAAAATAATACCGTACACAACTTTTAAAAGAAAAAACGTTAAAAATGGATATAAAATTGCATAAAATAACTATCTCATCTTTTAAAAAAAGTTAATTTAAAAGAAGACAAGGATTACAGATGCGCAAGTCATACCATTATATACTTAGTTAAATAAATATGTATAATTATTTTTTAAATTAATTAATTTGTAATAATTTAAAATTTTGATGTTATAACTGCAAGATAATATCTTGTACTTCTTTTATTCAATTTTATTTAATTTTCGTTCCAACTAGTCTTGAACTATGATGCTAGTGGTAGGAAAATGGCTAGCTGTATTAGTATTGGGGTTGATTCATTAATAAAGTTTCACCTGATTTGACACTGATAGGTTAGTCAACAAAAGTACTAAATTATTAAATAGGTTATTAGCGGTCGAACTGCTACAATCCATTAACATACTCTAGACAGGTCACTTCATAAATGGTTGATCCGATATTGACCTTCTTTCAATGTATGAGTCGATATACTTAAAACCAAATGGGGCTTGATTTTTTCCCCGCCTAGACAAGATGTTCATATAGTACAATAAAAAGTTTGAATATTTTCAATATTCTTTTGAAAAATTACAATTATTATGCCTTTTTATTAAATACCGATAATTTTGAGTAATAAATGTGCAGAATTTTTTATTTTGAAAAAAAAACTCACAGAAAAGACACTCTAAATACGTTCGGTTGATCCGAAACCCGTGAAACCGAAATACACCCACCTGTATTTTACCCCCGAAATACACTTGATCCATATTTTACCCGGACCCGAATACACTCGACCCGTATTTAACCCCGCCCGCCCAAACTAATAGGTCTAGGTGGTACCAATTGTGGTGACGCAAACTATTTTTTAGAACCCTGTATGACTTCCAATATACTAATGTTTTCCATTTTTGTCCCTGTTCCATGATTCGTAGGACTGTAACATAATTGAATCGGCCAGCCAAGTTTTTGGGTTTAACTTGGTCAAAATTAGGCCTTGGCTTGAGTCAAGAACAGTTGAGTCGGCTTAATTTGGTCCGATTTAGCTCAATTAATTCTTTTTTTTTAAGTGCTTACATGCGGAGTATGAAACTATTATTAGATTCAACAAAATTTTATTCCAACTCAGGCCCGATTGGATCATTGGACTATAACCTTGAATTTGGAAATTATTAAACAAAAAAATACCAAGGCAAGCTTCCAGAAGAACAATATCCATCCAACCCCAGGCCATCTGAGCTTTTTATCTGATCCAGCTTTGCCCAAGCTTGACTTGCTTGGGGTCAGTTCGACTCAATAATTACAACCCTGACTGCGTGCCGCGCACTTGGTGAATCTATGTGACATCCATAGTTACGGTTTTACCGATAGAGAGTGTGTGTGGAGCAGACACATTGAATTGAAAGCATATTTATCAATGCCATGTCCATTATTCTTTATTCTTTTTATGAGGATGGGTTATGGTTATAGTAGATTTGTGTTTTGTTGTAGGACTTGCATCATTTTAAATTTTAACTAGTGTTAAGGGCTTATATGATGCATGTGAAATCCCATAAGTTTTTTATTTGTAGTAATTGTTTGTACTTTAATTGAAACTAAGAATATTACAATAAAAATGTGTTAAAAGGGAAGACATTCTTATCACAAAAAAATATCACTTAGGTTCTCATATGCTAAAAATTGAAAACATCGGGTAGGTTTTCATATATTGCACTAATAATATGCATTAAAGTATATAATCTTACCACCACCGTTAATTGTTAATAATGACTTAGACTTTTGTGCTTTGATAATTGAAAGCAAATTGGTACCTTTTGGTAGTAAATTTTGGTAGCATTTTCGTGTATATATATAGGTACCGTTACTGAGATAGAATTATAGCTAAGATCTCTAATTTTCCATATTTATATTTTTGTTTATATTTACATAGGAAAAAAATAATAATGATGAAAATTAAATATCTTTTATTATTTCTTGATGAGAATATTCGTGTTTTATGGTAAATGTAAGGCCTCCAATTCCCGATTCCTGATTACTCTAACTTAATCAGTTATTTATTCATAATTTGCCGCGGAAGTCTTTTAATTGGAGACATTACCGCCGTTCCATGACGGAACAAGGCCATATGAAATTACCTATAACACTGTGAGTGCTTGGCTAGCTAACGTTCAGTAAGATTGCAACTCTCGCTCATTTCCTGTTACTTGCTGGCTTGCCAGGAGGGAAACTTTTCACTAATCCCTTACCTAAAACAAAACCGCAAAATTGTTCGAAATATGAGCGGAAGCTTAGCACGTACATCCCTATGCAGTAAAATAGACTTGGAGGTTAAATAATTGGGCGTCTGCATTTCAAAACATTTTATTTTGCAAACAAGAGAGAGAGAATATATGAGTGAAACTGATTTGCAGGTTATTATCTGAAAATGAACCCCGATTGACGCCTGATACAATCTTGAGATAGGTGCACACCTCCCAGGCCGATAAGAGAACCTGAGTTACAGCCGTGCGGGTAAATTGAAGGGAATAAGCCCTGATTATAGATAATTGTTGAGGCCACTTGATTATGTGACAAAGCATTGCATAAAATGATTCATTATATAATTGTCATATTGATTTTTGCATAGTTTGAAAAACATGTGAATTTTCGAAGAGCACACGCAGTGTACGTACCTAGTCTTTGAGAATCTCTATCCGTTTAATTGAAAAATCGTTTACTAGCAGCTTGAAGTAACAGGTGTGACCTCACTTCTGCTCCAAATATGTAATTTTCTAGATTAGTACAAGATTAAGAAATTTTATCACATTTATTAACTTAATGAATAATTTAAATTATCTCGACTTCTCTTTTTATTATTAGTGTAAAAATTATTATTAATTTAATTTGGTTCCATTTTATTTTTGTTTT
>JACYFF010031959.1:88048903-88059344 GCA_017589665.1 Selenicereus undatus
AGTAAGAGTTATTCCATTTGGAAGGTGGGATATTTCAAATCCCAGGAAGTAAGTTAGTAAGCCCAAGTCCTTGAACCCAAAAGCTGCATGTAGATTAAGTTTAAGGGCTTGAATCTCTTCAGGATTAGAGCTTGTGAGCAAAATGTCGTCCACATAAACTGCAACAACTGTCAGGTGCTGCTGAGTTTGTTTGAGAAAGAGGCTATAATCATTATTGGATTGAGTATAACCTTGGGTTTTGAGGAATTCAACCAATTTGGAGTGCCACTGCCTTGAAGCTTGTTTTAAACCATACAAGGATTTTTGTAATTTACAAACTTTATTGTAAGGATTAGGAATACCTTCAGGCATCTTCATATAGACTTCTTCATGCAAATCTCCATGTAAGAAGGCATTATTAACATCTAGTTGATAGAGAGTCCACTTTCTTGCAACTGCTAATGCCAAAATGGTTCTGATTGTTGTCATTTTAACAACTGGGGAAAAAGTGTCAGTGTAATCAATGCCTTCCTTTTGTGTGTTCCCTCTGATAACTAACCTGGCTTTGTATCTTTCTAGGGAACCATATGCTTTAAGCTTCACTTTGAAAACCCATTTAGAGCTTATGGCTCTCTTCCCAGGTGGCAAGTCCATTTCACACCATGTGTTATTTGCTTGCAAGGCATCAATCTCAATTTGCATAGCCTGAACCCAGTGTGGATAATTTGCAGCTTCCTTATATGTAGCTGGCTCATGGAGGTGATCAAGTTGGGATATCTTCTGCTGCTGACTATGTGGAAATTTAGAGAACTGAACTAAATTGCACCAATGAGAAACCTCAGAAGTCGAGGTCTGCTGACTGTAGGAGCAAATGTAATCTTGCAGGTAAGAAGGTGGTTTTGAGGATCTTGTAGATTTCCTTGGTAAAATATCTTGGTGTATAGGTGACTGTGGCAGGAGTGGAGATTGTGTAGAAGAGGATGATACAGGTGATGTAGGAACTTGATGATTTGTGTTACCAGAAGTGCTGACTGCTTGAGGTGCCAGGGGAGGAGAAAAGATGTCTGCTTCATGTAAATTGGAGATGAAAATGTTGTTAGGTAAGATTGTGTCTGAGATGTTTGTGTGCTGAAAAGGAAAATAACTTTCATGAAAAACCAGGTCCCTGCTGTAGTGAATCCTCTTGGTGACTCTTGTAGGCTTTCTTAGCTATAGGATACCCTAGGAAGACATATGGTTGAGCTCGGGGCTCAAACTTAGCCCTCCCATGCTTCAAAGTGGACATGTAGCACAAGCAACCAAAATTTTTCAAATGCTGATACTCAGGTTTGGTGTTAAACAGTAGCTCATATGGAGTTTTGAAAGCAAGGGCAGAATTTGGTAACCTGTTAATTAAGTAGGTTGCTGTTAGAACACAATCTCCCCAAAATTTTGTAGGAGCCTTTGATTGAAAAAACAAGGCTCTACCTACCTCCAAAAGGTGTTTATGTTTTCTTTCAACTATGCCATTTTGTTGAGGAGTGTCAACACATGATGTCTGGTGGATAATTCCTTTTCTTTTGTAAAACGCTAAAGCATGTTGATCACAAAATTCTGAACCATTATCTGATCTGATAATCTGGACTGATTTATGAAATTGATTAGTAACATAGGCAATAAAAGATTCTAACATTGAGAATGCACAGCTCTTGTGGGACAACAAAAAAACCCATGTTGCTCTTGAAAAATCATCCACAATTGAGATGAACAATTTGAAACCATCATAAGTGGCTATTCTATAAGGACCCTATATATCTATATGTAAAAGTTCAAACATCTTATTTGCTCTTGTACTGGTACAAGGGAAAGAAGATCTGTGTTGCTTGGCTTGTGGACAGATACTGCAGATTGAATCAATTCCTTTGTGAGGCAATTCTTGAATATATGCCATATACTGAGGTGAAGGATGGCCCAATCTACAATGCCATAATTCGGAAGTAGTCAAGCATGCTATTTGATTGCTTTGCTGTGAAGTGATATGCTGATGGCTTTGAGCTGCATCAACCAAGTATAGTCCACCAATTTCATTACCAAGAACCGGTGGCTTGTTCTTCAAAAGGTCCTGTAGATAACAACAGGTGGGGGTGAACACGACATTAGTAGATAAATGTTTGGCCAGTTTGCTGGCTGAGAGCAAATTGAAGTGAAATTCTAGTACATGAAGAACTTCATGCAGTACAATATCAGCATTCAAAACAATAGTCCCAATGTGTTGGACTTGAATGTTTTTCCCATTTGGTAAGGTGATAAAGCATGGCCTTGAAATTGGTACAAAAGATTGGAATAGATGCAAATGTGGAGTGATATGATCAGTGGCTCCACTATCAATGATCCAACTTAGACCTGGTTTAGCAGTAAATAGACAAAAGGATTTACCAGCCAGGTAGGCAGAATGATGTTCTTCTGTATGAGGAGTTACTACCATGTTTTGCTTGCTCAGTAGAGTCATTAGTTGCTCATACTGTTCTGAGGTTAAAGTGTGTTGGCCAGCGCTAGATGCTGCAAGAGTCTCAGTAGGTAGAAGTGAATCAGATTGTTGGACAGAAGCAGCCATTCTTTTCCCTTTATCATTCTGCCCTCGCATCCTCTGCAGTTTGAAGCATTTGTCAATAGTGTGGCCTGGCTTTCTACAGTAGTTACACTGCACAGTGGTCTTTCTAGTGTTAGAACCATTCTGAAACTGTTGTGACTGGTTGAAAGATTGTTGTAATCCATAAGAAGAATTATGAGGTGCAGTTGATTGAGGATAACGACTAGGTAGTGAGTTATTGTTGCTAAACCTGTTTTGAGTAGAATACACTCTTTGTTGTGACAAGAATGCTGATGAACCAAACTCAGGCTGCTGAGGAACCTTGATTTCCCTTTGTTGTTCTTCTTGAATAACTATACTGCATGCTTGGCTGACAGAAGGTAAGGGGCTCGGCATGAGTATATTGCTCTTTACCACCTGATAGGCCTCATTTAAACCCATTAGAAACTGCATTAACTGTTGTCTTTCCATCAGCTTCATGGCAGAACCCACAGACTCACAAATGCAAGGTGTAACCAAGACAATATATTCATCCCAAAGTTGTTTGCATTTTTGTAAAGTATGCTGAAACAGAAAGATTTCCTTGGGATAAATTACTCATTTTCTTTTGCAATTGGTATATCTTGGTAGCTTGATTGAAACTAAACCTTTGAGAAAGATCTTTCCATATCTGTGCTGCTGTGGAAGTGTAAATAATACTGGATGCTATATCTTTATCCACTGAGTGTAAAATCCAAGAAATCACCATGCTATTACATCTTTCCCAGAGTGGCAATAATGGTAAGTTTTCAGTTGGCTTTTCATTACCTCCAGTCCCAAATGCCATCTTATTTTTGGCACTTAAAGAAACCCCACAAGATCTTTTCCATTGGGCATAATTGTTCCCATGGAGAAGTTCACTGGTCAGACTGCAATTCGAATTGTCTGACACCACTAAAAAAGTTCATAATAACGACGGAATTTAGCGGCGGTAAAAAATAGCGACAGATTTGGCGACGGAAAAATAGCTTCAGAAAGTAGTCAGATTATACGACAGATATGGCGACGGATAAAATTTTCCGTCGCCAGATTTGACATATGGGAAATTCCGACGCCATCAAAATTTATTTATTTTTTTTAAAAAAAAGGCGACGGAATTTCTGTCACCAAAAAATTTTTTTTTTTAAAAATAGGGTTAAAATGAAACCAGATTTCTCTGGTTTCATTCTGCTGAAACGCGAGTCGCCGAGGAGAGAGAGAGAGTCGACGCACGCATCTAGCTTCCACCGCACACCAGCCCAGCCACCGGCCACCTCTCCGCCGTGCCCACCCACCGCCGCCGGACGTCCGCCGCAGCCGCCGGTGACCTTCCCCCTCAGCCGGCCGCCGTCTGCCGCCCCCACCGCCGGTTGTTCGAAATTATTTGAGGTATTTTTCTCAACTAAACAACTTGAATTTTCTACAAATTTTTGTATTACATTGTTAGAATTTCATAGTTAGTTCATATTTATGATGAAATGTGGTGTTTGTGTGAGGTTATTGGTTTAATTTAGTTCAAAATTGGGGTAAATGCGATTTAGGGTTTAGGTTTGGTAGTTCTAAGTCAAAGTTTGATGTATTGGTGGAATGAAATGATTTCATTGATAATATGTTGAAATGTGCAATGTGTGTGATGTTATTGCTCTAATTCGTTACAAGAATTTGGTAAATGCGATTTAGGATTGAAGTTTGGTAGTTTGAAGTTGAAATTTCATATGTTGGTGGAATGAAATGTTGTAATTGATAATGTTGTCGAAATTTGGTTGGAGATTATGCTCAATGCAATTTAGGGTTTAGGTTTGGTGATGTGAACTTGAAAGTTGATGTGTTGGTGGATTGAGATGCTTTAGTTTATTATTTTGTTCAAATGTGATGTTTGTATGAAGTTGTAGCTCATATTTGTTTAAAGTTTTCGCCCAATGCAATGTATACTTAGATTTTATAATTTTAAGTTTAAATTTGATATGTTGGTGGAATAAAGTGGTCAACTATGTATGAATTATATGTTTTGTGATGTTGGTGATAATATAAGTAAAATTTATGACCTAGTTGTAAGTTTTTTTTGGGGTGCATGTGAAAATGTTAAAGTAAGCGTCCATAGTATATGATTGCGTAAATTATGTACTTATTATAATTTTGATTAAAATTAATTCTTATCATATACCTTATGTGGTTATTGTCATTTGAGTAGAATATGAATGGTCTTCCACATCGTACGTGGATGTATAATAGATTATTGCCTGATCGTAGTGGTTATACGCAAGAATTTCTAGATGGAGTAAACGAATTCGATCAATTTGCACGTACACAGACAGAGTTTCTGAATGGGGGAAAGTATAGATGTCCTTATACGAAATGCTGAAATAGGGTGTACTTAACATCTAATGAGGTCAAGATGCACCTTATGTATAAGGGTTTTGTGCAAGGGTATTGATTTTGGATAAGTCCTGGGGAAATAGAACCTCAGGAATATGGTTCTGGGTATCAAAACAGTGAGATTCCCGAAGTTGGAGGTTCAAGTCATGTTAATAATGACTATTTTGAATCGTACATAGATCGGATGGAGGACATGGTTGATGATGCTATAATAGCAAATCAAAATGTAAGGGAAGAGGGGTCAAACACTTGCCGAGAACCATTTTATAATATGGTTCAAGCTGCTCAACAACCCCTATATGATGGTTGCTCCACCCATAGTGAGTTATCTGCGGTGGTGAGATTGTTGAGTATTAAATCTGATTATAGTATGCCTCAAAACTGTTTCAATGAAGTTGTTCAATTAATGAAAGAGATGTGCCCCCCTAAAAACCGCGTGCCTAACAACTGTGGGCAAACGAAGAAGGTTGTTAAAGATCTCAGGAACGATGTGGTCCAAATTGATTGTTGTCGGAAAGGTTGCATGCTATTTTATAAGGAGGACGAGAACTTGGATGCGTGCAAGTTTTGTGGGCATTCAAGATGGAAGAGGCAAAGGTCACAACAAAGGAATCACAATTCATTGTCATACTCAAGGATGCATTACTTGCCGTTAAAACCTCGACTGCAGAGGCTGTACGCATCAAGAAGTAGTGTGGAGCACATGAGATGGCATTATGAACATCAACGTGAGGACAGTGTTTTATGTCATCCATCAGATGGGGCAGCATGGAAACATTTCGACTCCAAATACCCTAAATTTGCTGCAGAGCCTCGGAATGTGAGGCTTGGCTTATGTGCTGATGGATTTAATCCTTACACATTGTCTCCAAGATCATACTCTATTTGGCCGGTGGTCGTTACACCTTATAACCTTCCCCCTGAAATGTGTATGACCACACCGTTTATGTTCTTGACTTGTGTAATCCCGGGGCCCAAAAATCCCAAGAACAACATAGATGTATATTTACAACCTCTTGTCGATGAGTTGAAAGAGTTGTGGGATGTTGGAGTTGAGACTTATGATATTTCTACGGGACGTACATTTCAGATGAAGGCTGCACTTATGTGGACGATTAATAATTTTTCCGCATACGGAATGTTATCTGGGTGGAGTACTAATTGCCAATTGGCATGCCCCGTATGTATGAAACAGCAGAAGGCATTGAGATTGCGAAATGGAGGTAAATTCTCATGGTTTGACTGTCATCGGTGTTTTTTGCCAAGGAATCATGCATTCAGAAGAAATAGAACCGCATTTAGGAAAGGGATAACTGTTACAGGGGGTCCTCCTCGCCGATTGTTCGGGGAAGAACTTTATGTCGAGGTGGAAGATTACCCAATGGTAACCACAGATGGTGACTTCGTCGTACCAGGATTTAAGGAGAATGAGCACAATTGGACGAAGAAGAGCATATTATGGGAGTTGCCTTATTAGCAGCACCAACTGCTCCGCCATAATTTGGATGTGATGCACATTGAGAAAAACTTCTTCGAGAACATTATCAACATTGTTATGGATGTTAATGGGAAAACAAAGGACAATGCCAAATCAAGAATGGATGTTGCCGAAATATGTGATAGGCCAGAATTACATTTACATTCAGGCCCAAGTGGTAGGGTGGTGAAACCAAAAGCGAAGTTCGTACTTCCTGTGGATAAAAGAAGAGAGTTGTGTGAATGGGTGAAGGAGCTTCAAATGCCTGATGGATATTGCTCTAATTACAGAAATATCGTGGACCCTAATGAGGCTAAGTTCAACAACATGAAAAGTCATGATTGTCATGTCTTCATGGAGACTCTTTTACCAATTGCATTTGGTACGCTCCCAGATGATGTGTTGAAACCTCTTATTGAGATAAGCCAATTCTTCAAAAACTTATGCTCAACAACATTGCGAGAGGATATGCTTGAGGAGCTGCATCGCAACATCGGAATCACTTTGTGTAAGTTGGAGACCATTTTCCCTCCTGGCTTTTTCAATGTCATAGAGCACCTGTCAGTGCATTTGGCAGAAGAGACTCAACTAGGTGGTCTAGTACAATACCGATTGATGTATCCTTTTGAGAGGTAAATTATATTGTAACTGATGAAAGCTTCTATGAATTCGTATATGTGGAATCACTTAAAATCCATTCCAATTGTGAACTGCGTAAGTTCTTTGGCCGATTGAAGAGAAAGATAAAGCAGCAAGCGTGTCCTGAAGGTTCAATCACAGAAGCATACCTAGAGGCAGAGAGGACATTCTTCGCATCCTATTACTTCGGCTGTAATGTGCCCTCCATGCACAGTAGGTGCAGGAGAAATGAGGACGACGATGAACATATTAATCATTTTCCAACTCTGTCCGTGTTTGCACCGCAAGGAAACTAAGCAACCTTATTGAGGTCCACCGTACAAGAAGGTACCGAAAGTACGACCCATTTATCTTTCCAAATACCGCATCACAAGTATACTTCATGCCACATGCAGATCGGTCAAGGAATAGGGCCAATTGGCTTGTTGTCGTACCAACCAAACAAAGGGTGAGAGTAGATCAGCAGTACACCCTACCTACTTCGTACCAACAAACGGAGATGACGACTATCGTCGAACCTGCGAATGACGCCATCCCTGCGTCATTAGTGGATGAAAGTGCACCACCGGAAGAGGTTAATGATGAAATAGGGTTTTCATTCATTCAGGGTAATGACAAGATAGATGAGGTAGAGAATGGTGATGATGATGAAGAGGGGGAGTGAGATGACGGTCATGAAACAGATGAAGCTGAAGAAAATTTGCATTTGTCTGATGATGACGATGAGGATGCTAATGATTGAGTGGTTACGAATTCTTATGTGTATGAGTAATTTGCATGTGAAACAATTGTTTATGACTTTACTTATATTGTACGAATTCTTATATTGTTTATGACTTTACAAAATATGTGTCACCTACATACCTATTATGATGTATGAGGAAAACGGTTTACATGTGCAATCATTATATATTTGTATTTGGCGTTGTTCTCACCTATTTCAGGTATGGATTCAAGTTCTCGTTGAGCAAAGTCCTCCCCTCGAGGTAGAGGACGAGGGCGTCGAACCTCTGCTGTTGATCCGACCTCAATGGATATTGATCCATCTTCCCCCCAGGTACCTCATACACCAGTTAAGCCAGGAGCGACAATGGCTGCTTACATACCAGGTATTTCAGGACCCCTGCCTCCCCCATTTGGGGCTTTCCATCATCAGACCTCATACATTCCCAACCAAAGCACCATGTACGGTCAATTTGCGTACAACCTTCCTCCGAACCCCCATGTTGTTCCCATTGTGCACCCCACTCCACAACCCACTCACCCTAACACAAACTAGTCCCAAGAGAACATCGGAAGTGGTGAAAGTGAAGCACAATCCAGTCATGGGAGCACTCGAGCAAAGACTTGGATTGAGCCAGATGGTAACGGGTAAGTCTTGATTTGTTCTACGTTATGAAGTACTATATGAATTTTGCATAACAAGTAATGAATTTTATGTGTAATGTTCAATTAGGTTTCTCCCCAATGAGGGTGCTGTTAGTAGGATTTCGCTCATATTTCAAAGCAAGTTTGACAGAGCTTGGCCTACTTGGAGCAAAGTGCCCAAACCAGTACGAGATTTGTGGTTCAGAGAGTTCAAGGTAACTACAGTGACTTCATATTAACAGTTTATGAAATATGTGATTAATTAGTATTGACTAATTTGATGTGCTATTCGTTTTCGTTATTGCAGAAGTGGTTTACTTGGGATTCGGTCCATGAGGACCGTATAAGAAGAAATTTTGAAAATCGAGGCAATGCACGATTGAGAGACTTTTTTGGCAAAGCAAGGAAGCATAACAAGAAGCCTGTCTGGCTCGGTGATGCTCAATGGGAGTAGGGATGGGAGTTGCACCCGAGCCAGAAAAACCCGCCCCATTTATAGCGGGTATGGGTACGAAAATTTGGGAAAAAATGGGTATGGGGCGGGTATGGGTATTGCGTTTTGAAAATGGGTATGGGTATGAGTATGGATTTTTAAAACCCGTACCCAATTGTGTACCCGATTTGCTAGTAAAACGCAACCAAAATACGGTAAAATCCAAAAATAAATATTTGGCATGAAACTCTAAGTGTATATTATTTATTTATGTAGAAATGAAAAATTAACTTTTTTTATATTTTTAACTTTTATGAGTTTATCCGACATAAATTTTAGTAGCATTGTTTGAAATTGCCAATCATATATACCGTGTATGCAAATATGGGTTGAATATGGGTTACACTTTGCGCACTCTATATATACCCGAATAAAACCCGTAAACCCGAAAAACCCGATGGGTATGGGTATGGGTACAACCATCCAAAACCCGATGGATATGGGTATGGGTATGGGTATAACTTTTGAAAATGGGTATGGGTGCGGGTATAGCTCAACCCGCCCCGAACCCGCCCCACGCCCATCCCTAAATGGGAGGGACTCTAGCAGCACTGGGCGAATGAACATTACAAGAAATTATATGAGACAGCGCAGAAAAACCGACTGGGAACTCCAGAAAGTATTGGCCCATCTCTCCACACCTGTGGCTTGCTCCCTATGCATGAGCATAGGCGACGTTTGGTAAATGAATTAATGTTTGCAAGGTATTCGTTTAAGTTCAATACTGTATTTTGTATTTTGCTTGACATCGTTCTTTCTGGCACGTACATAGAGGGAACAACTTGGAACGGAGCCCACAATTGTTGAATTATTCAGTCGAACTCACAAACTCACAAATTCCGTCGCCACCCACAGCTCCGCCTCTTTTCCCCGCTAAAAAAAGTATGTCGCAATTTCCGTCGCTGAATCCGTCGCCAGCTACTTAGCGACGAGCGAAAATCCGACAGCCACATTTCATCGCCAAATCCGTCGCTGATTAACCATATTCCGTCGCTGATTCTGTCTTTATTTTGTATTTTTCTTGTAGTGTGAGTGGTGCAAGAACAAGACATGACCAGGATCAAGAGTGTAGTTACTCAAAGGAACTTGACCATTTACAATGTTTTCAGCATTGGCCATTTCTTACAAGATAAAGCGTGAATTCCAGAGGTAAAAGAAAACAGCAGATCAAAGAACAATATCTACTGATCAAAGATTGAAAATCAGACGATTATAGATGATCAAAGATTGAAAATCAGACGATTATAGAAAACACAAATGTGAATGCAAGAATTGGAACGAGGAAACAACCGGGAACTGCAATTACAAATCAAGAAATGCAAACATTGAATGAGGTATTGAGATATTGAGGCTCTGATACCATGTTAAATTCTGCAATATGTTGCTGGAGAAGTGCAAAGAAACTTCATCTTCATATTCAGCTATTCACGAGAACCATGAAAGAGAAACAGAGAGAAACAGAGAGGAGTAGAGAGAGAGAGAGTATTAGAATTTGGTTTTATTGTCTTAGAAAAAAACTGAT
>JACYFF010031959.1:88090835-88105773 GCA_017589665.1 Selenicereus undatus
TATATATATATATATATATTAAAAGTTGGATAGAATGCATGTCTATGGGTAGGAATAACGGTAGAGGTAAGGTTGCCTATAGCTGGATCTCCCCAGACCCCGCGAAAGCGGGACCCACACTGGGAGGTGTTGTTGTTGTTGTTGTTGTGATGGAATGCAAGTATGATCGACATGTGAAATGCCACATAGGATGCCATCTAAGTGCCACTTGGAATAAGAATGTCATGTAGGACAACAACATAAAAGTCTTCTATTATGTAATTAAGACAGATGTAGGTTATCAATGCAATTTTAATTCAATTTAATGTTAACTTTTCTCATATGTTATGATTAATTAGTAATTGAATGTTGTCTCCAAAAACCTTAAATATAGAACAGAGAAATGATTTAGATGTTATTAAGAAAAGGATTGAACTGTGGTGGACATTATTTTTTAGGAGAGTATATAATGAACATCTAAATCTAAACATATATATTTTTATATATTTATTTTTTAGTGAATATATCACGAGTTGACACTTGAATGCTAATTGGGTTGCTTATTTCACATACTGTAAAGCTTAATTACTTAAGCATAACACATAATTGGATTTAGATAATATAAAATGCAATAGGACCTTAATGTGATTGTGGGTTTCGCGTACTACTACTTTAAGTCGGTAAAATATTTATTTTCTTTTAACAATTGTAACTTATGTTCATGATATTTAAAAAAAAATGTTTCAGTGATTTATTCAATTTATATTTCACTTGAGGCTATATTTTGCACTCATAATTTGCATAGTATAATTAGCTTCTTTTCGCAAATTTAAATTTAAATTTAATAGGCAAATTAATATATAAGAGTAGTTTGTCTACATTCCCACAATACACCATCATAAATTAGTAGTACTCTGTCTCCCCCCCCCCCCAAAAGAATGTCAAAAGTTTTCCTAAATTCGAATTGTACTTAAGTTTTTTCATTTGCTACTAATCTCTCTTTCTTCTTTTTTAAATTTTATCATTTTTCTTTTGTTGGTTTTTTTAAAAATAATTATACACCAAAGGGATAAGATTAAGGTCAAAGACTTGTCTGCCTTTTTGTTCTGCTACCAACAATTTTTTCATACTTCGTTGATCATGAGAATAATTAATCAAATTTTATTTTCATTCAAATAATGGTTCAAATAGTAGAAAGGGCCACCATCACTATTAAATAATATTAAAGGTTCCCTTATGCTATTGAAATAATCTGTAATAAATATATAAAGTAAGTGCATGCATAATGAATACAATTAAACCAACAGGAATCTCTAGAGGAAAAAATGCATCTTTTGTGATGATAATTAGTTTTAATTGGCATGCATTTCCCTATGAATTTGACATTTGATCTCAAACGTGCTAATTGATCTTTAATGATTTGTTCTTATTGGTTACCTTATTATTCCATTTGACAACCCATCTTTAATATTATATAACCTTTGCCAAATTATCTCATTATTCCATTTTAATGCTCATCTTTAATTATAATGTTATATATTATTTTTGAAATTAATTATCTCATTATCCCCATGACTACTCATTTTACTATAGAGTTTATCTTAATTTGTAGTTCCTATAAATAGGGGCTTAGTTTTGTAGTATCTCATCTAAGTTTGAGGCATCATTTGATCAAAAAGAAAATTTGTGTCCTTATATAATTCTTAGTTGTGGAAGGACATGAAAATAAGTCCTAACAAGCGTTAGTTGGTTAAAAATGAAGAGTCTTATTCTTTACTCGATCAATGTTGGAATGAAGGTTACAATCTCTAGAACTGTTTTGCAGTCATCTAAGACAAAGTGGTCATTCGTGTTAAAAAGAAGGCAATTTTCTATTTGTGTTTACTATGTAGTGACTGTAAGTAAAAATTAAGGACAATCACTGAAATATGTAGGAGCTTACCTTTCAAAATCGGTATTTAGCCACTGACAACTATATGTTGCAGCACCACGACTAACTTCACCAGAGGTTTGAAGTTCATCATTAGATATGACAAATAATCACTATGAAGATACACAAGAACTATTATCTACAAATAAGTGTTCAACAACTTACCAATGGTATGTAGGCACTTAAAATAACTTTATTGTTGCAAATTGCCAAAAAAATAAAATTTATTAATTGACACTATACATCTTTTAGTGTTAGTAAACTCTTAGAAAATGTTAATTCTAATTATGCATAGACCACGATATACTATGATTCTTAAAATTAAGTATAATCGGAGATTAAAATAATGACAATTAATAAATTTCTCCAATATTGTGCAGGCAACTCCAAGCAAATGAAATATACTAGAAGTACACAATTGAAATATTTCTGTGTAGGTAAGTATAAATCAATACAAAATATTCTATTATATTTTTTACTAAATGTAAAAGCATTATAAAAAAAAAACAAAAAACCATTACATGCATAACAACACATCATTCATGACAAGTAGTAAGTAACAAATGAAAAATCAAAACCTAACTTAGTATAATGTATATTATTTTTACAGGTTACTTAATCTGATAACAAAAGTTGATGGCTAATAGATAGCAAAGACAACAAATCTGATTTGTTATTGAACATTTCATATTAAAACTTTTCACATATTACATTTCACACTACCATAAGATGCATTTTTAAAAATAAAGTCCAAGTTTAAGAAAGATATCATTAAATTACTGAAAATATTGTGGTTTTCCTTTACTCCTTTGCTCTCACCGTCAATATGGTTATTTCATAAAATCATGATCTTTTTAAACTTAAAAAAAATCATGCAACGTCAAAGGACATAATATCTTAAAACAAAAAAAAACAATAAAAAATTTCTTAACTAATAGGATTAAAAAAGATAGACTGCATATAAAAAATTCAAGCACATATAATTGAGGCAACTTCATATGAAATAAAGTCATAAAAAGGTACTATCATCAAGTCCATAGAAATCAGTATAGTATACCACCAATAACAACATATACAACAAGATACTTATACTTATCAACCGAGAAGTGACAGCACTGTGCAACACACGGGTAAAAAACTAATATATAATATAAAAGTGAATGGTCTGAATTGGTTAATGGTGGATTGACAAGTGTTACTTTGTCACTAGCTATCTTCTTTTTTTAAAAAATTCTTCTTTAATATAAAATGTCACAATAATAAGAATTTAATGTGATCTTTTACTACTAGAATTTAAAAGTCAAACTCAGTTTTACAATTAAGTTTAGTTTATAATAAAAAATTTAGAGAAGTAAAAAATGGCTTCACTATAAAATGATGTTAAACAATAAAAGCATTAATGTTTAAATAAGGATTTGATGTACTCTTTTGCTCATGCATTTTAACAAGTCAAAAATGTTTTTCATAATTAAAATAATTTATAAAAAGTGATAATTATATATTAATATAACTCATTACTTGTGGAGTTTCAAAAGTCAAAAAGGGTTTTGCTATATAATGAAATTAAACAAGAAAAGTATTAATCTTTCGTGCTATTATTTCAGTGAATATAAACATTATACAAAAACTCAATTTAATGTACCCTAAAGAAACAATAAAATAAAAAATTAATAATCATTTAATCTACCCTTCAAAAATTATCTACAAATTTTTACACTCACTTTGACGTTAATCAACTTAATTCAACTATTCAAATATGTTCTATAAGACAACACAATTACTAATTGAAAATATCATTCACTCTTGATAACTAGAAGATGCAAACAACTCGAGAATAAAATGCTTGCAATTCATTATTTTATTATCATCCTAATAAAGAGTCAAATTTAGATAAATGGGAAAGATATTCATTGAAAAATAAAAGCGAATTTAATAATAGTATAATAATTTGATCAGTAAGCTTTTTTACTGTACATTATAATCTCATACATTATTTATTCACATTTTTTAGTTAGTACATATACATGAGTTACGTGTTCAAAATAAAAGTCATAATTTCTTTTCTTTTTAAAACAACTACGTATGTATTATAGGATCATTTTGGTTTCGTATTTTTCTTAAAATGTCTTCAGTATCTAATATTGAAATCATAAATCAAGAATATTAAAAAATATAATGTCAAACATTTACATTAATCATATATATATAATATAAAAGTGAATAGATTGGTGTATAATTGACAAGTGTCACATCATTATTGGCTTTTTTTTCTTAATTTTAATTAGTCTGTTATTAATTGTTAGTACTAAATTAACATAATAATAGTAATAAGCATTTAATGTACGCTTTTACTCAAACAAATCTTTAACATTAAAAATGATTTACAATTAAATTTAATTTATGAATAGTAATAATTGAATCTATTATTTATAGGGTTTGAAAGTTAAAAATTGCTTTGGCATGTAATAAAATAATAATAAAAGTATTAATATTTTATACAATTATTTTGGTGGTTACAAACATTGCATAAGGGTAATAATAGTCAAAAAATCAATGTAAATTATTATAGTTAAAATAATAAAAATAATGTAGCTAGGCACACTAGAACGACACAAGTGTACAACATATTAACATCAACAAAGTAATGCACAATTATTGTATTTGCATATAAATCCAAACCATATGTGAAAAATAAAATATATTATAATATTATGATTAGATTACAAATACTCTAAAAAAAATAATAACACTACAAAATTACAACACATGCCCATGCAAAGCACGGGGTGCACACTAGTATAATATAAAACTGAATGGGTTGAATGAGTTGATGATGTTTTGACAAGTGGCAAGTTTCTATTGGTTGTCTCCTATTAATTAGCTTACGTTTACATTAATACTATATGATTTTTTTCTTTATTCAATTAATTTAACACTTATAAATTTAACATAATGATGTCATTAAATATTAACTTAAATTAATTAATAATCTTTATATTTTGTTACGCATGCATTTTCAGGTATCAATATTAAATGATTGTTTTTTTATTCAATTAGTTTAATAGTTACAAATTTAAAAAATAAAGTAGGATTAAAAATATAAACTGTAATTTTAATTATGACAAAGTAATGGAACCACCCATAATAAGTTGAAATGGCTTGATATTTCAATTCTTATCATTTAGTATCCAAATATATTAATATGCTTGAAGAAACATCCCCTACCCCATAGGCCAAATGACATTAAATATATGCCAAGTATTAAAAAAAACTTTTTTTTAATAGTTAAGGACTCTAGTAATATATGTAGACAAATCCTCTTAGTTGACTGTCAATTGAGAAGACATTAAGTATCAAAATTATAAATAATTTTAGCAGTTAAAAATTTGAAGTAAAAGATGAAAATAATCTAAGGATATTCTTGACTCTTATCTTTTTTGGTTAAGCAAAGATTACTATAATTTTTTGTTGTATGTAATTCAATAACGTATGTGTTTTCTCTTCTTTTTTTTTTTTTTTATGCAAAAGAGACATTCTTATTTCTATTGTAATCAAAATTTACAAATATCTGTATAATCTTTCTTTCCTTTTTTTTTTTTGAAAAACTAAAGTCGAGACTTACATTTGTGAAGTGTTGTTAGCAAATATTAGAAGAATAAAAGGGTCATTAGTACAAAGATGGTATTGATTGATGCATGTAAAGATAATAACTGTTTTTTTTCTTTTTTTGATAGCAGTGAATTGAAGTTATTTCTATTTCTTAAATAATAATAAGTCAAATTCAATTTGTTTACTATTTCTTTGGATAATAAAGTTTTCATTTTCCTTTTGTAGTTGTAGTCCAATTATGTTCATGCAGTGATCAAAGTTAATTAATTCTGAAATTTGATGCTAAGTTTGTAGAAGATTTTATTGATATTTTAATAACTTCAAAGATCAAAAGCATGCAAACATCTAGGGAAAGAAAATAATAAGACTATAAAATTTCAACACATGCTCATGCGAAGTACAGGATGCACACTAATAAATGATAAAATTTGATTGAGGTAAAATACTTGCTACCGATTAACTTCGCAATAATTATTGTTATTAACTAAATTACATTATGTCGCCATTAAGAATGATTATCAATACTTTCTTCATCATATGCTCTTTAATTAATTTTTCATCAAAATTAATATTAAATATTATAAGTTATTTATGTCATTTATTTTTATCATCAACAAATTATTTCGCTAAGGTAATTAGGAGTATATCTTATCCTAATGCTCCCTCCAACCCCATTTTGTTTACATTTGTTTACAAAATACGCATATTAAGGATTATTCAAATAACTTGTCATTGGCAGTAATATTATTAGTAGTAACTGCTTAACTAATATTAACTCATTAAAATAATATTGCCGGCTAAAAAAAAATAATGTCCTCGAAATGGATGGATGTTCCTATCCTTGACTCATTAGCTATTGGAAATGCACTTTTTTTAAATTTTGATAAGAAGTACGTAATTGTTATTCCTTTTGATTTTCGAAATGCATTATTATAAGAGGTACGAAGTGAAATGAATCCTAATTAATTGTCTATACATGGAAAGGATACACATAATTCAAGAGATCTATAAAAGCAATAACAAGCAAACAAAATGGGATGGAGGGAATACACTAGAATTTTTACCCTATTATAATACATTAAAATTTTCTAATTTAATAATTTTTCATAATTATTATCACTTGATTTTACCAACAAATTATATTGCTAAGCTAGAGATTCTTAAATATTTTTTTTCCATCACATGGTTGCCAATTGATTCACTGTAACTGTAATAAATAATTTCTACGATAAAACTCAAAAAGATTTTCCGTGCATCATATGGGTGTAAAAATACTTTCTTCACTAATACATTTTTTAAAAAAGATAATATGATAACTAATTGGATGTCCAAATTAGCTCTTTCATTCTCTTTGTATTCTAAGGCTTGCTATTCACATTCCTCTTCTAATGAGTTCTTATGTATTCTAGACAACGATAACCGAGGTAGAACCCTTGAGAGAAGGGTTACTTGATCTTTACAGGTTGAAAGATGTTTATAGATTGCACCTACTGGTTTCCAAAAAAAAAAAACAAACAATTTTTTTACACTGTCAATTGTAGATTTGTTGTGCTTTATTACCAAGAAGCCTTGGTTGATTCTCGTTACTCACATTGTTGTAATCTGAGAATGCGTTAGGTGATGTAGCCAAGCCTTGGGCTTGAGTTCTTACGAATTTGTCTTGCCTTCCCCTCCCTTATTTACAATTAATTTTTTAGAGTAAAAAAAGGGAGGCCATGGTGCAGTGGTTTTTTATATCACTAGTGAGTAGTGCCCATGCAAGGCACTTACCACGTTTTGATTATTAATGCTAGAGTGAAGAAAAACGGCAATATGTGTTCTTTTCTATTAACTTAGATGTATTTGATATATTTTGATGACAGTTCAAAAGGCAAATATGCTTGTACTTGAAGTGATATGTTCAAATTATGTTTGATGTATGTGGGTATCTTATATGTCATTAATGTACACATTGTTGCTTGACTCAATAAATTTAACCAGATGCTGCATATATCTTGTCTTGTCAGACCCGCTTTTGATAAGTATAGTTTTTGTCTGAGTCAAAGTCTCTTAGTAAGACATTGAGTGTTCTTTGAGTAAGTTTTGTCAAAGTTATTTGATCTGACTTTGGTGGGGTGTTATGTGACTATAGCTTGTCCTTGCATATATATGGTATACTACATTCATGAGCTTAAAGTATTTAATCTTACTTTAATATGTAGCTCCATATGATTTGATGTTATTGTGTCAAAGTCAGTCGATCTGACTTTGAAATACATATCTAAATGATAGCATGTTTGTGTTTGTGATTAAACATGCTAAGTAAGCTTTGTTATGTCATTGAATTTATAAGCTTACAATATCATGATTATAAGTTCATGTCACTTTGATCTAATTTTGTCAAAGTCATATGTTCAGAGTCCAATGTATGTTCTAAGTTCCATGAATGATTCTTTGATAGCTTGAGGGAAAGCAAAATTGTAATTTGAATGTCTGGCCATGTCAGTCTATGTGTGTATGGAAAGAATCACAGTTACAAAGTTATACATATTATAGAAATTTTGGTATATTCCTATCAAAGTTGGTTAAACTGACTTTGGAATACTTCATAGATTTTATAATCTTTTTGAGCACTTATATATATCCAATATGCTAAGATATTATATATCTTGATCTTTGTGTTTACATTGGTTGCCTTAAATGTAGATCTTGATATGATTGCATAATCCCTTCCCAAAAAATGGCGAGGCTTATTTCGACAGGATCTTTGCAGAATCCAAAGATTGATTTCAATCAATATTTTTAGAGATATCATGAACTTGATTGATTATTATTATTGACATTTTTTTTTTCTAACGCTTAGCTAGGGGTAGGGTTGGCAAAAATTCGGGTCCGGGTCAATTTGGGTCCGGACAAATCGGACGTTCGGACAAAAACTTCATACCCAGACCCTGTTCGGATTACAAATCGGACACTTTGACCAGACCTGGACCCGGACCCGAATGTCCGATGTCCGGACCCGGTTCTCCGAATGTCCGAATTTGTAATATGATTTTAGGAGATTCTGACCAAAATTTTGTGTGACCGAACCCGAACCCGATCCCGATTGTTTAATGTCCGAACCCGGTTGTCCGAATTTATTTTTATAAAATTTTCTAAAGAATTTGGACTAAAATTACATATAAACATAGTTGTCTGATGTCCGAACCCGGTTGTCCGATTGTCCAAATTTGTCTGAACCCAAAACGGTTCAAAAATTCGGACAACCCGAACCCGAATGTCCAAACCCGAACCCAACCCGGTTTAAATTCGGACATGACCGATTGTCCGAATTTTAAATTCGGACATAAATTTGGTGACCGTACCCGATTTTTTCCGGGTCGGACAAATTCGGGTAATTGGGTCGGATAGATTTTTGCCAGCCCTAGCTAGGGATGATCAAAACCGGTTAAATGAAAATTCGGTTAATCGGAAAGCCGGTTCGTAAAAATTGTGAAGTGAAAACTAAACTGAAACTTTCGGTTAGTTGATTTTCAGTTAACCAAATTTTTTGATTCGCAAAAATGTGAACTGTAGCCGAACTGAAAAACTTGATCAATCTGATTTTCAGTTCGGTTAATCGAATTTTCGGTTCATTTACTGGTTAACTTTAATTTAAATTGTTAATTTTTATTTTTCACTCATTTTTTAATTAAGTTAACTATTTGAGACACCAAATGTTAATTTACATATTATTGTATGTTTAGTCTTATCTTTTAATAATTATCAAATCTACACTTGACTAATATAAAATTTAGTTTTTTTATAAAAAAAAGGTGAGGTTTTGGTTTCGGTTAACCATCGGTTAACCACGCGACTAACCGAATCCCAAATGACTGAATCGGAACTGAAACCGAAATCGTAAAATTTTTTTTAGTTTAGTTAACCGAACCGAATTTTTTAGAAAAATCGAACCAGTTTTTCGGTTCGGTTTTGTAGTTATCTGGTTTAGTTTTTCAGTTTCAGATTTTTTTGCTCACCCCTAACACTCACGTGCTACTAAAGCTATTTACAGTATCTATGTTATATTTATGAAAGCATCTTTGGAATATCTTGAGTTATGTTGCGCGATTAATTTGTTTGATATATGGATGAATATTCTAATATTGGCATCGATATTATTTGATAATACTTGCCTAACTAGGAAGAGCAACAAGCAAGCAAAGATCGCATCCCTATTTACTTATGGGAGTTGCATATTTCAAATCCAATCAAAGTCTTTAAAATAGACCTAAGCATCATAGTTAGAATATTTTGAAACTTGCCTTATGTGTTCCAATGGATACAAGATCTAGTGCAATGATATAAAGAAGATCAATTGCCAAATAAAGATTTCCAATAGTCAAATTGAGATTTTCTTCAAGAGCTATTTTGAGAGTTTCAATATTAGAGTCATTAACATTGAAATCTTAATAACACTAAATCTGGTTACATTTAAGACTTGCCAAGTGTATTCCAATGGTCATATGAGGATTGGAAGGTTATATATAGAAGAGCTAAAGCAAGTGTCAAAACACACAACTTGAACATATTATGATAATCATTTGAGTTATACCCTTGCTTTTTATAGTACTCTCCTGTGAGGATTTTAAATCTTTGCAAGGAACATTGTAACAAATAAGTTGGAGAACTTACTTGAGTAGCTAAGTATTGAGTGAAATAATATTTAGAAAGTAACTTCACTTAAAGTACCTAGTTGAGTGGTAGATCTATAAAAGAACCTAGAGATTGAGTGGCTAGTCTTAGAAGTACTCAAGGGAGCTGTTGCAGAGTTGAGGACTGAACACCTAACTTCTTGAGTGAATAAGAAATGCAACGATTTAAATCTGAAGGAAAGAACAGTCTTAGATGGTAACTAACCTTGTTTAAAATGGCCAACATTGTAAAAAAATCGCGTGTTTCATCCCACTTTAATTTTTGCTTTTATATTTCTGCTCAAAATTTTGGTTACTAACTTGTTTTATATTCACTTGAAAGATCTACTTCAAAGAGCTTTGAAGTTTCATTAAGCTTTAATTTTTTGTCAATCACTATTCACCTCCTTTTAGGGTTTTATTGCTTTAGCTTTGGGACACTCATTTAATCATTTTCCTCCACTGATGAAGTACAAGTGTGAAATATGTGCATCCATCAAAGAAAATGAATAAAACAATACACCGTTGCTTAAAGTTGAACCTCAAATGGAGAAGATTAGAGAGCCTTGAAATAAAGGGTTGAAGTTGTACTTAACAGTGACATCCTTTAAAAATCTTAGAAAAGCAAACAAAATAGTTGAAGTTGCCATAATCTTTAGAAACCAACCAAAGAAAGAATTAAACAAATCAAAAATCACTCTATCTCTCTATCATTAATGTGACAATTTCTTATGTAATACCAGGAGCATATACTCTTATTATTTATGTGCGTATATATATTTTACATGTATATTTGTCATACACTAATATCTTAATATAATATACTGATGTGGCTCATGGGAGTATGTGCTTCTAGTTGTATGATATACGTATTGCATTAACGTTCCCCCTCCAGAATTTTTTAAAATCATCCAAAATTGTCATCATCTCCTTTCACGAATCACTCAAAGTTTCCCTTGTTCTCTCACATTATAGGTTAGGTTCCTAAGTTCATGCAATCCAGAGTCATTAAATTTGTGATCCTAATTTCATTAATAAACCAACTTAGACACTGAAAATTTGCAAAGTTAAGTTGAATCCAGAAAAGTACACCGAGATTAACTTTGTCTGTCCCTAAATTCAGTTTCAAGCAAAACAGACGCGAAAAGCAAGCAAAGAAGAAACGAGCACTGGAAGATGATGGAGACAATTCATGAAGCTGGTTGAAGACTAAAATTAGAGGTCTAAACATGGAGGAAGAAGGAAGAAAGAGAGCAACACGTATCGAGTATGATAAACTACAGGCATTCGACAAATTATGATGATCATAGGTACTCCTATTTCGGAAGTAGAGGCTATAGAGCTAAGTTTAGTGTCAAATTGGGTGTCATTGGCTTTATCAAAGTCTCATGAATAATTCTCCCTCTTTTCTCCACTTAATCCAGACATACTTATAATATAGAAAAGCTCATAATAGCATAACAAGTCTGTCATACGAGAAATTTCATAGAGTGACACAAAAATACAGGACATTCAAAAAGTGAAAGAGTCACTCTTATTCCAAACTATAGAGCCTATTAAGAGATTATTTACTTTTGAATTTTTAAAATATAAAAGAAGATAACTTATACAGTGATTCTCATAAAATATCTATCTAAGTTGTCATCCACAAGAATATAGGAAAAAACAAAGTGAAGAGCTACCAAACACTAGGAGAGGAGTCAAAATATCAAATTATGTCATCCAGTCGGTTGTAGTATTTGGTTTTGGTTTATTTGGAATTAGGGCCAATGGTTTGATATAGGTTGATCATCTTAGATATAATATTTACGACAATACACTTAATACTATTGACCTAAACATAACCTATTGAAAAGTAGTTTATAATCTCTCGTAGTTATGTTTGTTTGTTTGTTTTTTTTTCTTGTAAGTATTATTCTTATCATTTGTTCAAAGGAAAAGCTAAGATAGAATTCATGACAACTAGTAAGAGTACTTTTTTACCCTTATACTCAAGTGTCGAAAGCTTGAGTGACCTGGAGTTGATTATCAAAGATTGGTGAAAACCAAGTTCAATAATAAAAACATATATGTATCAATTTAAATTATCAACTTAATCCAAAGGTAAACCATCAGCTATTTGTTGAATATAAAAGTGTTGATCGTCAAGCCCTCAAAAGAGAGGTGTGTCCGATATGCAATGAATCTTCTTTATCATTAAAATACAAAAGAATGGATTGCCATAACTGTGTACCATACTCTTAGTCAGGTTCCATGCAAACCTACTATACTTTAAATTGTACAAGAGTGACAGGTAAAATTACATGAAAATGATAGAGAGCAGCATAGCAATGACCCTGGCTGTTGAAAATAAGATTAAACCTCTCATTAGGAAACAATAACAATGCCAACCTAGTGATGGCTGACAAGGGAAAAAAAAACAAAGAAAATTACTCAAGAGACCTTACGAGGAATAACCCTTTAAGTCAATTGTCAGTCTTGCGTAAAATTCCATTTACTTGCCCCATCAACAAAACGAACTTTAATTTTGCATGTTGGAAAAATGCACGTTACAATCGTTATTTTCAAGGTGCTATAGCATGTCTGTTTAATTTGCTAGAGTAGGTACGACGAGACGCTTGCACGACCAGAAACCCGAGCGACATGTGGCTCGCGGCCCATAGCAGATCGCATGCAAAACCCTTGCAATTTTTTGGATCTTTTCTTGATTTGCTTTAATTGGATTTTCCTTTTTTTCTATAAAATGAAGTTTACGTGTTATAAAATTGGCCTATAAGAATTATTTTATTCGGTAAACTAAAATATTAAATTATATATTATGTAGATTAAAAACTAACAACTAAAAAATAAACTAATAGGATGATATGAAGAGGGTAAGTTCTCATTTGTGAGCTAAACAACTATCTTACCATTGCCCACACTCTTACATCGTGGATAGGACATTTTCTCCTTGTAACTATCAAATCCACCCAATCTTTATAGTGATCACTTTTTTTTGGGGGGGGGGGTGTTGTTAAGTTCAAACGGGCCTTCTGTGGATGAATGTTACAAATTACAAATGTTCAAATTCATTCAAAAATGTACCTTGCCCCCTTGAAGGTGAAGGGACCGCATGACTTTTTCTTTTTTTTTCTTTAAAAAAATTCAAAGTATGCAAACACTTACTAATTCATTAGGGCCCTTTCAGCGAAGTTTAAATGAAACAAAATAGATAATGAAATTAGATTATGCTATTGTGATTTGTAATTCTGAGTATTACATATTTGATTCAATTTATAAACAATCTCTTATATTATGAACTCAATTTTATTCCATATAATGACCCAAAAAGTTACATGATAGACAGAGGATCTGTTCTTTTCGTTGGGAAATATAGATTGGTAAATTAGTGAAGTTAGTTAAGATTGTAGAAGTGGGTTGAAGTGGGTTAAAATGTGCATTTTTTTTTGTTAAAGTGAGTTAACGTTGGTTAAAGTATGTTAAAGTTGGCTGAAATAGGTTAAAAATATTTTTGTATAATGGGCAGATGTTGGTTAAAATAGTGAGAAGTTGGTTGAAGCTGATTGAAGTGATTTTTTTTAATTGAAATTGGTGAAATGAGTTAATGTGGATTAAAATTGGTTGAGGTTGTAAATTTAAATTTACCAACAAAAAGGACAAGGCCATAGAAAACAATTTGAAGTTTGATAATATAAATCTCAAGAACTCTTATCATTTCTCAAGGTGACTAGCAATATGATTAATTATACTGGACTTCAGAATTTATATCCAAGGCATGCTAATTAATTATGGTGGTTGCATGATTTCCTTTTTTAAAAAAAAAATTCAAAGTATGCAGCTACTTACTAATTCATTAGGGCCCTTTCAGTAAAGTTTAAATGAAATAAAATAGACAACCAAATTAGATTATGCTATTATGATTTGTAATTCTGAGTTTGATTCAATTTATAAGCAATCTATTATATTATATGAAGTCAGTTTTGTTCAATAAAATGACCAAAAAAGTTACAAAATAGAGAAGACAATTTGAAGTTCAATAATGCATGCAGATCTCATAAACTCTTATCATCTCTCAAGGTGACTAGCAATATAATTAATAATACTTAACTTGAGAATTTATATTCAAGGCATGTTAATTAATTATGGTGGTGGCATATTTGTTTTCATAAATAATGTATGGGAGTTCAATTCTATAAGTAAGAAAATTTTTGTAAGGAGAGCCTAACTCTTATATGGACCAATGTGAAGTCTGAGAGAGAGAGAATTTATGGCTATCATGAAAGAGGAACAAACACAGAATGGAAGTTAATTGTGCCCATTAATTTTTAGAGTTTTTGGAAAATAGTCATTCAAATTTTGGAGATGGTAAAAAGGTAAAGTCGAATTGAAGAAATTCTTTCCAGCGAGGTGAAATTTGAAGGTATTTATTTCCAGTATACCATTACTGAGTTGGACTCGATAGAGAAATGAGGTGGCACGGTGGTTTCCGATGTCGATTAATAGAGCAATTTAAATAAAAAAAGGCTATTATTGAAATTTAGTTTTACAAATCAGCTTGGTTGACCCCTTCTTTTTAGCACATCATCTATTTCCTTCGCTGCCATTTCTTTCTCCTCCTCTAAACAATCCTCCCACTTTCAAGAGAAGTAACATTTCAAAACCGCATATTTATCAAGCCAATAACAATAATGATAATAGTAATAGTCGTAGCAGTAGTAATAAATAATAATAATAATAATAATAATAATAATAATAATAATAATAATAA
>JACYFF010031959.1:88105783-88131951 GCA_017589665.1 Selenicereus undatus
TAATAATAATAATAATAATAATAATAATAATAATAATAATAATAATATTAATAATGTAGTATATTAAAAATAACAAAAAAAGACCACCTCTCCTTGCCATTCCCAACGGGAACTCCATTGAACTTGCAAATGAATGGAGAGGCTCCACAGTTCAATTTCAAAAAGGAAAAGGACCCCTCAAAAAAAAAAAAAAAAAACACTTTAGAGTTTCAAATCGGGACACTCTAATTAGTTGAATCATACAAAAAAGAAATATTTCGTCTCTTTTCCTTCCTACACCAACAACATCTTGGACATGAAATTCTCTGAGTTAACTCCGATTCAATGCAAACAGATAACAAAATCACACAAACAGAGCTGCTACACATTTTAAAAAATGAGCACAGCGAAGGAATCAACATAGACCAGGGGTTAAAATTGCTTCTAATTTGCAAAATTGACGTTAAGTGTGAAAAGTAAAGATTAACAGCAAGAGAGTCCAGATCATATGAGACTAATACTGTCTGTAATACATATACATCTAAACAACAATCACTGAAGAATGAGTATAAAAAAGTTGAGATCTATGAATGAAGGAATGAAAGAGAGCCTAACATCGGATCTTGGCGGAGGTGAATTCGGATCTTGCAAGTGAATTATTGGCCAATCCATCAAGGAATTGCTCTATAATCACCGGAAATTCCTTTAAAATCGGCAGATTTTACAATTTCGTTTCGTCTGTGAAGAAATATGTCTCATGAAAGTGGGACTTGCTTCGTCTGAGTATGTTTGTTCTTTGAGCTATGGGGCTCAGCAGAGGACAGGTGAATGTCGATTGGTATTTTTTGGTGGTGGTCGTTACAGTGCACTAGACATGAAAAGTGGAAGGGCAACATCAAGAGGGTTGGAGGTGCTGAGTGTCAGCTAGGCGGCAGCAATGATATGGAATGGGGGTTGGACAAGGGAAAGGAGGGCCCCAATTATTATTATTATTATTATTATTATTATTATTATTATTATTATTGCTGGATTGATAAATATGAAGTTTTATTATGTTAGTTTTCCGGAAGTTGGGGTTTCGTTTAAAGGAGGGGAGAGAGATGGGAGGGAAGGAAATAGATGACGTGTAAAAAAAGGGGTCAACAAAGCTGATTTGTAGAACTCAAAGTCAACAATAGTTTTTTCTTCTTTGTTTTTCTTAATCGCTCCATTAATCCACGTAGAACTTTACCGCCGCCGCATCACTTCTCCGTCGAGTCCAACTTAGTGGCGGTATACTAATAATTCCCCCCAAAGTTCAGCTCACTTATAAGGATTTCTTAAGTTTGGATTATTAGAGCAAATCCAGTGATGAGCCAATTTTTTGACTTATTGATGGGGGTCTACCACTGTCATATCAGTCTTCTCTCTAATTTTTTTGTCTCACAATCCTTACCCTCTCAACTGGAAGACTCACAACTTTGCTTCACCAAATAAAATAATACCCATGAACCTGCTTCATAATACACAACTTTATTTTTTGAATAAAAAAAACTAATAAAAGATATTTTTAAAAATGAAAAAATGCTCATGAGTTGGCTCCCTCTATTGAGGCTCCCCGCGAGTGATGCGCCATGAGTGACCCACTGCAGCAACTCCCTCACCTCTCCCCGTTTCTCTCTCCTACTTTTCTGTCGCGAGGCCATCATTGGAGAGGGCCTTACCTTCCACCATCCCTAAAGTTTGAATTACTAACTTCCAAAAACTATATTTCTTATACACCTTTTTTTATTAAACAAATGAAGAGCACCTTTTTTCATTAAACAAATAAAGAACATAATTCACAATTGAATGGCAAATAACATCTATAATAAATATCAATTATGGTGTATGCCTCCCAAGAGGGACAAACCCTCTCGGGACAAAGGGAAAGGCAAGAAGACTGACGCACCCAGGAAATATTCATGTTTGCTATGCAATGGTCCTCATCGGGTCTTTGAATGTCCCAAGAAGGGCAAACTTACCGCCCTTGTCCAAAGGGAAGAATAGCAAGATGAGAGGAAGACCGCCTCCCTCAAGCTACTCAATGCCATTCAAGCCAAGGTGGAATGACAATCCCACAGGCGTGTGTATGTGAAAACCATCATCAACGGCGAGCCACTCCAAACAATGCTAGATACGGGAGCTGAGACGGTCTATATGGCCACGGAACTCGCCGAAGAAGTCAGCCTCTCCTACACTAAGATGGGAGGGTAAGTGAAGGGAGTCAACGCGAAGAGCCTTCCGATTAAGGGTATCCCCCGAGGCACCCCCATCCAAATCCGCTTATGGAAAGATAAGGTCGATATCATTGTCGCTCCCTTGGATGATAAGAAGTTTTATTTAGGCATCGACCTCCATGATGCGGTGAAGGCACACTTGGTATCTTACACTGATACTTTCTGTATCATGGAGACGGGGCAACCTTGTAATGTCCCCGTGAAGAGCGGCATCAATCAAGGCCATATGCTCTCTGTCGTTCAGTTTTCTAAGGCACTCAAGAAGAAAGGGCCAACCTTCCTTGTTACTTTCAAGATGGAGAAGGAGCCCAAGGAAGTTCAAACACCTAAGGCCATCCAAAAGGTGCTAGGGGAGTTCAAAGATGTTATGTCCACCGAGTTACCCAAGAGACTTCCTCCAAGAAAGGAAGTCAACCATGTCATAGAGTTAGAGTCGGGGGCTAAGCCACCCGCATTCGCCCCTTACAGTATGGCACCTCCGGAGCTCGAGGAGCTAAGAATGCAGTTGAAGGAGCTACTTGATGTAGGCTACATTCGTCCCTCTAAATCACCTTATGGTCCGCCGGTCTTATTTCAAAAGAAACATGATGGGCCACTTCGACTATGCATCGACTATCGGACACTCAACAAGATCACTATAAAAAACAAGTATCTCATCCCTCTCATCGATGACTTGTTTGATCAACTTAGAGATGCAAGATACTTTACCAAACTCGATTTGAGGAGTGGGTACTATCAAGTCCACATAATTGAAGGGGATGAGCCAAAGACGACATGTGTGACACGTTATGGCTCATATGAGTTCCTTGTCATGCCCTTTGGCCTCACAAATGCACTGGTCACATTTTGCACCATCATTAACAAGGTACTTGCTCTCTTCCTTGATCGCTTCGTGGTTGTTTATCTTGATGGCATTGTCATCTATAGCAAGTCCTTGGAGGAGCATGTGTGACACTTGCGGGAAGTGTCCCAAACTTTCAGGGACAGCCAACTTTATTTCAAGAAGAAGAAGTGCTCATTCACACAAAAAGAGGTGTCTTTCTTGGGTCACGTTACTGACAAGGGAAAATTACGCATGGACCCGGCAAAGATCAATGTCATCCTTGAATGGGAGCCACCAACGAAAGTCACCGAGTTAAGGTCTTTCCTTGGCTTGGTGAACTACTACCGACGGTTCATCAAGGGCTATTCCGCGATAGCTGCCTCTCTCACCGACTTGTTGAAGAAAGGAAGAGGATGGACATGGAGTCAAGAATGCCAACATGCCTTTGATGCCTTACAGAAGGCCATCACTGAGGAGCTCGTTCTCTTTCTCCCCGACCTTAACAAGCCTTTTGAGCTACATACGAATGCTTCTGACTTTAACATCGAGGGTGTTTTGATGCAAGAGGATCATCCTATTACCTTTGAGAGACAGAAGCTTAATGACACCGAGAGGCGGTACATAGTTCAAGAAAAAGATATGATCACTGTGATGCATTGTCTCCAGACATGAAGGCATCACTTACTCAGGAGCAAGTTCGTAATCAAGACTGATAATGTCACCACAAGCTACTTTCAAACTCAAAAGAAACTTACTCCTAAGAAAGCCCAGTGGTAAGACTTTCTAGCTGAGTTTGATTATGTCATGGAATATAAGCCGAGACGTGCCAACTTAGTGGCCTATGCTTTGAGTCACAAGATTGAACTTGCAGACATTAGCCGACCTCAAAGCAACCTACGAGACCGAATCAAGGAGGGGCTCCAACGTGATTCTCTTGCTCAAACTATCATCCAACTTGTCAAGGAGGTAAGACACGACGGTTCTGGGAAGAAGATGGCTTGATCCGTACTAAAGGCAAGTGCATCTATGTGCCTTCATATGACAACCTCTGGTGGGAAGTTATGAAGGAATGTCATGATAGCAAGTGGGTGGGTCATCCGGGCATACACCCCACACTTGCCCTTGTGGGAGATTCCTACTACTGTTCTCACTTGAAGGATAACGTATAAGCCAATGTGAAGACTTGTCTTGTGTGCCAACAAGACAAGAATGAATAAGGAGTACCCGCCAAACTATTAGAGCCTCTCCCCGTTCCTGAAAGACTGTGGGAGAGTGTCTCCATGGACTTCATTGTGGGCTTACCCAAAAGTAAAGGGTGCAATTGGGTCCTGGTGGTAGTGGACCGATACTCCAAGTATGCCACCTTCATTCCCGCGCCCAAGGAGTGTTCTACTGAGGAAGCCGCCCATTTATTCTTCAAGCATGTGGTGAAGTATTGGAGCTTGCTTCGCTCCATCATAAGTGACCGAGACACTCGCTTCACGGGACATTTTTGGATGGAGTTGTTCAAGCCGGCTACTAAAAAATTGGGTTTTTCCGACAGAATTTTTCGACGGATTTTTTGTCCGTCTGAACGGCCGACGGATTGCCGACGGAATATCGAAAAAGGTGAAGTGGCCGACGGAATATAAGTCAGTTAGGATTTCCAACGGAATAACCACAGTCCGTTGGAAACTTCAAATTTTTCGAAAAAGGTGAAGTGTCCGACGGAATTTCCGACGGAATATAAGTCCGTTAGAATTTTCCGACGGAATAACCACATTCCGTTGGAAATTTTGAATTTTGAATTTTTTTGAAATTTCAAATTTCGAATTTTTTTTAAAAAATAAATGGTTCGACGGAATTTTCTGTCGGACAACACTTTTTTCTGAATTTTTTAAAAAAAAATAAGTGGACCAACGGTCTGGTCGACAGCATGTCCGTCGGACCACACCTCTTTAAAAACCCGATTGCTCGAGCAATCGGGCACTTCACACACACACACACACACACACAAACCTTTCTCTCTCTCCTCCATCGCCAGTGCTGCCGCCCTTCCCGGTGCCTGCTGCTCGCCGCCGCCCCCCTTCGCTCCTCCCTCAAAATCGGCCCCCTCCACTGGTCGCCGCCACCTCTACCCGTCGCCGCCTCCACCGGTTGCTGCATTCAATGTAGCACTAAGAAACTCCTCATCTTTCAAGTAAGTAATTCTACCTAAATGTTATTAGAGAGAACATTAAATTGCCATTGAAAGATGAGACGTTTCTTGGTGTTACATTGAATGCGGCTGATGGCAAGCATGTTTCGATCCCGTCAAGCGGTCTTTTGCTGAACGATATCATGATTTTGTAGTGGAAAGATGCGTAACTCAACCTAAATTTTCAAAATATTTTTTTTAAGAAAATTAAATTTCCGACGGAATTTGCAAATTCCATCGGACAACCCGACCGGATTCTTGCCCCAAAGTACCGGAGGGCCCGACGGAACGTATCCGTCGAACACCCAATATCCGTCGGCTTCCGTCGCCCACTCCATCGGCCCGTTTCTCGACGGCTGTCTCTTTCTGTCGGAATGTATCCGACAGACGGGAGATTCCGTCAAAACCAGGGGGTCTACGAGACTTATTCCTACGACCGTTTTCCGTCGGTTTTTCCATCGAAAAATCATTTTTCCGACCAAAAAATGTGCTTTTTCCATCGAAAAATTCGCTGGAAAAAGCACGTTTTTCAATAGTGCTCATGGGTTCTGAGTTCAACTTCTCCACTAGCTTCCATCTGCAGAGCAATGGATAGACCGAGAGTTACTGCTCTCTTTGGGCTATACTTGAGGCACTACGTGAGTGCCAACCAAGGAGACTAGGCCAAGTTGCTTGATGTTACCCAATTCTCTTATAACTTACAACGGAGCGAGTCCACGGGTCAGAGCCCGTTTCAGATTGCCATGGGGCAACAACCGTTGACCTCGCGTTCTCTTGCCACAGGATACAAGGGTCCAAGTCCACCTGCCTACAAGTTCGCCAAGGATTGAAATGATCAAGTAGAGGTGGCACGAGCTTACTTGGAGAAGGCCTCCAAGAAGATGAAGAAGTGGGTCGATAAGAAGAGGCACCAGAGAGAGTTCTAAGTGGGAGACCTCGTACTTGCCAAGATGTACAAACATGCGAGATTAAGCGGACGACATCGGGGCCTCATCCGGTGATATGAGGGACCTTTCCCTATCCTTAAAAAGCTAGGGGTACAGGCTTACAATGTGGAGTTACCTCCTAAGATCAAGTATCATTTTGTCTTCCATGTAAGTCTACTCAAGCCTTATCATTTAGATCAAGTGGATCCGAGTCGAGGCATCTCACAACGAGCACCGACGGGCATGAAAGTCCAACATGACAAGGAAGTGGAAGAAGTCTTAGCCGATCAAGTGGTGCGGCACTCCAACCAACCACCGACACATGAACTCCTTGTCAAGTGGAAAGGACTACCTGAGAGTGAAGCTAGCTGGAAGCTCATCCAACACTTGTGGCAATTCAAGGAGCAGATTCAAGCCTATGAGGAGAAGAAGGCAAGGAGAACACCATCGGATTAGGTAGAGGAGGATGTCACGGACCACTCTAGAATGCCCTAGAGTTCATCAGATTTCTCTAGAACAAGTTCTAGAAGGTTCCAGAGGGTTCCACACAATTCCACACTTGTGTAGAATCCTAAATATTTGTATGGAACATTCTGGATGTACAATCTAAGCCGTAAGATCAAATAGATCTCTACCGTCCATTGAGGAGGTGGATGTGTATATATACCCCCAAGGGGGGCCATTTATACACCAAGCATTCAAGCGCAATACAAAGTATTCTCCCAAACTTATTCTGTCTCTGCTTTCTCTCTTTACATTCTCTTAGAGTGTGTGTCCTAGATATTTGTATAGAACATTTTGGATGTACAATCTAAGTCGTAGGATCAAATAAATTTCCACCGTCCATTGCGGAGGTGGATTTGTATATATACCCCTAAGGGGGCTCATTTGTACACCAAGCATTTAAGTGCAATACAAAGCATTCTCCCAAACTCATTCTCTCTCTACTTTCTCTCTCTGCATTCTCTTAGAGTGTGTGTGTGCTTACTTAGCTTCTCTAGCCTAAGTCAAACATCCTTAAGGCTTACTAGAAAATAAAGCAAGAGTTCCAAGTAAAGTTTGCTAGACCGCACGGGTCTAAGTTCGAATGAATTATCAACTCGTGACACCAGGCATGGATACGTCACTACTGATGTATATAGTGGATCTAGGTGCTTTTGGAGTGAAAAAAGAAAAAAATTACTTTCAAAGAAGGATCTGTGATAAACTAAGCAAATATAAATAAAACATTTGATCAAGAACAACTAATTGCTACTATTTTGAGCGTTAAGTTCCAGTTTACTCATTATTCCAAGAAGCAACCATCAACAAAGGGAACCAACACAAGTTAGTTCAAGTGATTTGATACTTGTTTTCCTTAATCAAGACCTTGGGTTCGAGTCTTGTGAATAGAGAAATTTGCGATGGGAGAACTCTACCTTTTATTGGGTTAACAGTCTCGACTCCGATGAAATAGAGGATTCAAGACCAAAAAAACCAAAACATTAATAAAGGGCATCAATAAATCTCGCTTAGTTTCAACTTAGAATAACATGCAAACTATCTCCAATTTGGCCATATTAGAAGAAATAATCCCTATTGAAGGTTTGAAATGCAACAAATTAATAATTCAAGAAATATGAATCCGAATTTATTTAAACAATCCAAAAACAAAAGACGATACCAATATTCATCAAAATAGGAAACAAACTATGCTTTATTGAAGAGAAAACCTAGGGGGAAAAAACATAATGATGAAAAAATTGGTTAAAAAAGAGTGATTTGAACCCAATTTGTCTTTACAATAATAAGGGTCTCCTTCCGTAGATCATTTCTGTTCAACATTCCCCAACACTTTGGTCTTCCTATTCCTTTTTTTTTTTACTTTTGGGGTCTGGATTTGAATTTTGAACAGGAAAATCTCTTTGGGGAATCCTCAATCTTGCCAATTGCAACATATTGGGTCCAGAATAGAGCTAAGAAAGCCTTAACTGAGCCGAAGTTACTGAGAGTAACCAAAACGTGACCCGAACCAATTTCGACTCAAACTCGACACGATTGAACGTTTAATTTGAAATCTATTATTTTTCAATTTTGAGCAAATCTAAGCTATTTTTAATGCCAAAGTGAAATTAACTCATTTATTAAGTAGGTCGATCCAATCGAAACCCATTTTCCAACTCCCGTCCAATATAAAGGCCATGGTAAGCTTCATACACAGTAGCCCTGATGGACGAAATCAACACTTCACAACAGATGGAAAAAAGAATAAAGGGAATACCCAAATATGGGCTAGGCCCATAATTTTGTACCCCATAAAAATAGAGAAGAAAATAGTAGCATCTGTGACAATTGAGACTACAAATTATACTGTAATGTTGTTATAGCCGTAAAAGACTATCGTTAAAAATGATTTCTTATCTTTTTTGCTTCCAGAATTCCCCTTATTTATTGATGGGAATTCGACAGGTATGGACATATTGGACCGTACCCTTATCCATACTTGTTTTCGAAAATTGTATCGTACTCATCAGTTATTCAAAAATAAAACCAATATCCGTAGTAGACCTAGCAAAATTGACCCGAGATCCGAAACCCGAACCGAATGACTCGGACCTGTACCTAATCTGACATCCAAAATAGGTTCACTTGAAAGTGGACCTGAAACCCAAATTGATCCTAATCGTACCACACCCGACCCGAAAGTTTTTACAAGGTTGCTCATTTTTGCATGACAAACATATTGGACTAAAAATCGATTGACACGAAATCGACCTGAAACAAAGTTTACTCGATCCAAACCAAACCGACTCAAAATGTCACCTAAACCGAAACATGAACCAACCCAAACTTAACTTGACCCGTACCCGAACCGAATAACCATTTGCTAGGTCTAAATCATACCCATCGGGTTTTGTGAGTTCGCGGATTTTCTTCAGGTTCACTCAGAGAGTGAAAATTAATACCCATATGCAACCCATATTCAAGTATGATATATATTTTTGTCATTATAAGATTGTAAAATTATGATACTTTGGGAATATATTGTTTAGAAATGTGAAATTAAATACATCATTGACTAATTTTTTTTGTTAGAAGGTTTGGATTGGCCTTAAATGGGAAAATGTTAAACGAAAACTTTTTTTTTACCTTATCATAATTAAATGGGTACGAGTAGGGTGTTGTGTTACAGCTGAAATTCTAGGCATGTGCAGGGCTCATGCAAATGGGGGGGGGGACTTAGTCAAATAAGTTGTTAGAAAGGGGGGTCCGAATTTGTTGAGTTAGTTGCTGAGAAAAGGGGGGAACTCCTCCTAAAAAAGATGAGAATTGTAAGAAAAGATCATAATGAAAAATCCAATATTCTCACTTTCTCTCTCTAACACCGCTCTTTCCTCTCTTTAGTTCCTTGCTTCTTCTCGAAATCCCAGATTTTCTAGAGAAGCTCTAACAAATTGGTATTAGAGCAATGCTGATCCTGAGAGATCTGCACTTTCTGGAGCAAGTGAAATTAACACTACTACATAAGCAAGCTTGGAAGCTTAGTAATGGCAATCTCGAAGAACACGCGTGGAAATGAGCAACGAAGGTTGGAGGAATTCTGCCAGACAATGCAGAATTCATGGAGTGAATTTCAACAATCTATACAAGCTCAGATGATAGAGCAATAAGAAAGGCAAGAACGTGTTAACTCCACCCTAAATGAGTTGATGACGGGTCTTAGCAGGCAAGTGCTGCAATTGGCTACTGTAACTGAATCAAGTGGAAACAATTTCCAAATGGATAACCCTACTTTCTCCCAACTCTCCCGGATTGATTTCCCTTGTTTTGATGGAAAGGATGTTCAGGGATTGGTGTATAGGTGTGAACAATTCTTTGAGGTTGATAATACCTTAGAAAATGCTAAGGTGAAGATTGCACCTATACATTTAGGGGGAAAGGCCTTATTATGCCATCAATCCTTCTTGAAAAGTAGAGATATGGGGTGGCCAGGATGGGACGAGTATAAGAGGCTGTTATGGTTATGTTTGGGGCTCATCCTTTGATGATCCTCTTGCTGAGTTGATGAAGCTTAAGCAAGTCAGTACTACGGAATAGTAACAGAAATCATTTAATGCATTACTGAATAAAATAGAGTTGCCTGTTAAACATGTTGTCAGTTGCTTCTTGTGGGGATTAAACGATGAAATTCAAAATGCTGTCAGAATGTTTAGACTCCTACATGATGCTACATGATGCCTATTGTCTAGCTAAGTTATAGGAAACAACTTTGGCTTCCATAGCCAGGAGAAGCAAACCAATCCTGGAAAGACCTAACTCCTTTGGGAGGGGCAATAGCTCCTTGACTAGATTTCCATCTCAAAACATCAAGTCTACAGGGCCCAAGCCACTTATCGAAATACTCCTCTACCATCACAGTCTATTACACAAGTCAACCCCACTTCCAATGCCAATTATGCACTTCTAGACCTAAGACATAGGGCAAGATCATGAGTCCTAAGGAAATTGAAGATAGGAGGTCTAAGAACATGTGTTTTTTCTGTGATGAAAAGTATAATCCAGGGCATAAGTGCAAGGCCAGGGTATATAGATTGGAAGTTATGTAGGAACGAGAACACCATGAAGCAGAAGAAGATGCTCAAGAGGAAGTGATACTGGAAGAGGCTGAAGTAGGAAATGAGGTTCCACAACTATCATTGCAAGATTTGAACGGACTCAACACTTACCAAACTATTAGAGTGATTGGTAGGACTCTGCATGGTACTTTACACATCCTAGTGGACTCAAGGAGCACTCACAACTTCCTAGATATTTCAGTTGCCAGAAGGTTGAATTGTAAAACTAGAAAAATTTCTTCCTTACAGGTGGCTGTGGCAAATGGCCAACAACTAGACTGCAGTACTATATGCAAGGATTTTACTTGGTCTCTTTTGGGACAGCAATTCTTAGCAGATGTCTATTTGGTACCCTTAGGAAATTGTGAGATGGTTTTCGAGGTCCAATGGTTGTCCACTTTGGGGTCCATATTATGGAATTTTGAGGAATTCAAAATGGAGTTTACCTATAAAGGAAAAAGACTAGTACTGAGGGGAACTAAGAAATCTGATATGGAATGGATGGGTGGCAAGAAGGTACAAAAGTTGCTACAGCACTCAGCTCAAATGTTTGCTATACAACTGCAGTTTATCAATACAGACATGCACTTGCAGCATGCTAAGTTACAGACCCTCAAATGTTGTGACTACTATCTGAGTTTGCAGATATATTTGAAGAACCTAGAAGTTTACCCCCTCACAGATGCTGTGATCACAAAATCATACGGAACAAAGGTACTCCACCTATTAATGTAAGGCCATCTAGGTACCCTGCCTCACAAAAGAATGTGATTGAACAGATAGTCCAAGAAATATTACAAGCAAGAGTGATCAAACCCTCCCACAATCCCTATTCTTCTTCCATAGTCCTGGTCAAAAAGAAGGATGGGACATGGAGATTATGTGTGGATTACAGGCAGCTGATTAAGTGCACTATTTTGGATAAGTTTCCTATACCTATCATCGAGGAATTATTAGATGAGCTCCATGGGTCTGCCCATTTCTCTAAAATAGACCTAAGGTCGGGGAATTAGCAAGTCAGGATGGATCCTAATGACATTGAGAAAACAGCCTTTAGGACTCATGAAGGCAATTATGATTTCTTGGTCATGCCTTTTGGCCTCACCAATGCTCCCTCTACCTTTCAAGCCCTTATGAATAGCATCTTTAGACCTTATCTGAGAAAATTTATTCTAGAATTCTTTGATGATATACTAGTTTATATTAAGTCCTATGAGCAGCATCTTATGCACTTGGGAGCAACATTTGATATACTGAGGTAGCATACATTGTTTGCTAAGAGAAGCAAGTGCAATTTTGGTAAACAGGAGGTGGAGTATTTGGGACACATCATCACTTTGCAGGGGGTCTCCACTGCCCTACTAAGATTGTTGCTATGTAGAGTCAGCCAACACCTACTAATGTCAGGCAATTAAGGGGTTTCCTTAGGCTGATAGGATATTATAGGAGGTTTGTTAAACACTATGGACATATTAGCAAGCCTCTCACTGAGTTATTGAAGAAAAATGAATTTCAGTAGAATGCAAACACTCAGCAGGCTTTTGAGCAATTGAAAGCAGCCATGACTTCAGCTCCTGTGCTTGCTCTTCCAAACCTTTCTAAAACTTTTGTGGTAGAGACAGATGCTTCAGGCATGGGAATAGAAGCAATTCTCATGCAAAAGGGGCATCCTATTGCTTACTTAAGTAAGCCATTATCTACTACACATCAGTCCCTTTCTACTTATGAAAAAAAGTTGATGGCAGTTGTGTTAGTAGTAGAAAATGGAGGCCTTATTTGTTAGGAAGGTACTTCATCATCAAAACTGACCACTTCAGTCTCAAGTACATTTTGGAGCAGAAAATCACTACACCATTTCAGAGAAAATGGTTACCTAAACTCATGGGCTTTGATTATGACATTTTGTATAGGCAAGGTAAGGAAAATTTTGCTGCTGATGGCTAATCTAAAGTCAATGGAGCTCAGCTATTGTCCTTATTACTGAGCACCTTACAGTCTGATCTTCTGGAGAAGATTAAACAATCTTGGGTCTCTGATGCTAATGTTCATACCATTATACAATCTCTTTAGCAAGGCACCGTTCATCCAAAGTATCAGCTGCAACAAGGTGTCCTTCATAGGAAAGGAAAATTGCTGGTAGGTTAAGATACTGCATTACAGTAACATTTAATCACCTTGATGCATGATTCCTTCTTAGGGGGGTCATTCAAGGGCTGTAGTGACTACAAACAGAGTAGCAAGTTTGTTTCATTGGAAGGGCCTCAACAGGGATGTCAAAAATTATGTTAGGCCCCGTGAGACTTGCCAAAGATGCAAGGCTGATCTCTCTACTCCAACTGGCTTATTACAACCATTACCCATTCCAGGAGCTATATAGGTAGACATATCAATGGATTTCACCGAAGGTTTACCTAAATCAAGGGGTAAGGACACCATTTTTGTGTTGGTAGGCTCAGTAAATATGTCCATTTCTTACCTTTAGCTGATCCTTTTATTGCAGCCATAGTGGCGCAACTGTTCTTTGAACACATTTTTAAACTCCATGGACTTCCTAGATCTATTGTGAATGATAGAGACAACGTCTTCCTGAGCCAATTTTGGACTAAGTTGTTTGCCTCATAGCATGTTTCCCTCCACATGTCCACAACTTATCACCTTCAGAGTGATGGGAAGACTAAAGTTGTAAATAGATGTCTAGAGGGGTATCTGAGGCGCATGACTAGGGATGTGCCCACAGGGTGGTCATTATGGCTTCCTTTGGCTGAATGGTGGTATAATTCCAATTGGCATTCCTCTATTGGAATTACTCCCCATGAAGTGGTTTATGGCCAACCCCCATCACTGCACATTCCTTATGTGGCTAGGGATATTAGAATGGAGGCTGTGGATAGGAGTTTAAGAGTTAGGGAAAACTGCATAGCCATGCTTAAGTATCATCTGGAGAAGTCCCAGCAGAGGATGAAACATCAGGCAGATAAGCATAGAACTGACAGGAAATTGGCTGTAGGATATTGGTCTTGGGTAAAACTTCAGCCCTATAGGCAACACTTTGTGGGTAAGAGGGTGAACCAAAAGTTTACACCTAAATATTTTGGTCCATTTCTGGTGATTGATAAAGTGGGAGTTGTGGCATATCGGTTGCAGTTGCCTGATTCCTCTAGAATCCATCCAGTTTTTCATATTTCTCAACTCAAGAAATATGTGGGCTCCAATGCTTCCCCTGGTACCTTACCTCTTATGGATGATCAAGGGCTTATTGCTGCTCAACCTGTGGCAGTTTTGGCTATAAGCTGGGGAAAATGGGTCATGGGGCCGTGGTCTATGTCTTAATACAATGATCTAATGCTCCAAAGGAAGATGCTATGTGGGAACTCTACACTGATATCGAGCATAAATTTCCTGATTCCAAAGGGGGGGACGAGTTTGTTGAGTTAGTTGTCGGGAAAGGGACGAAACTCCTCTTGAAAAAGGGGAGAATTGTAAGAAAGGATCATAATGAAAAATCCAATATTTTCACTTTCACTCTTTAACACCTCTCTTCCCCCTCTGTAGTTCCTTGCTTCTCCTCAAAATCCCAGATTCCCTAGAGAAGCTCTAACATGTTGGTATTGGGCAGGTGAGAGCTATACTCATATTTCTATTCATTTTCCAATACCTGCCTCATACCCATTTAAAATCCATTTTCATTACCCACTTAGGTTTCAAGTGGGTCGGGTTTTGCAAGTTTTAAATGGGTACGTGTTTCATTGCTATCTCTATCTTATTTTGTTAGTCTCTACACCCTAAAAAAAAGTTTGCTTGTCGTATCTCTACCTTATATATGTATGTGTGTAGATGTGTGTGTGTGTGTGTGTGTGTGTGTGTGTGTATAGATAGATAGATAGATAGATAGATAGATAGATAGATAGATAAATGAATGATAATATAAGTGTCGCAATGAGGCTAACCAATCTTCCATTTTGTTTTGATTGTATCAATTTAGCATTCACTCTTATGTTGCTTTGCTTGTTCTAGCGCTAACAAAAATCCGTCCTACTCGATTATCTAAATTCATCCAACTCGCCAAAAATCGGGTACAGTCGCACACTCTTTGTTTGACTTTAAAATTCGAACATTCGGTCATGTCCAAATTGAAATTTAGGTCGGGTTTGGGCTTCACAATTCAAGTTCGGACATTCGCACAATCGGGTTCGGACACTCGCACTATTGAGTTTAGCTATAATTTCAATCTAAAATCTCATGAATTTTTGATTAAAAATTCAAACAACTGGGTTCGAGCCGTAAAAATTTGCGTTCTTTTCAATCATATGCATAATTTTGGTCAAATTTCCGAAGGTTCAAATTAAAAATTCGGACATTCGGGTTTGGACAATGGACATTTGGCCTTGGGTTCGGGTTCGGTTTCGCAGCCAGTTTCGGTTAGGATGTCTAAATCTGCGGTTCGGATAGAATTCAGGTATGACGTTTTGTCCGCATGAGCGAATTGATCCGAACCTAAATTTTTGCCAGCACTAGCATCTTCATATACTTCGGACTTGCAACACGATAAGATATACCCAAAAAAACAAGCCAAGAATTTCACAAGGAAAATTATGGCAACCTAGGATCATACTCAGGCATCGCTGATTGTAGAAGGCCATACATATGACTTATGACCATACAGCTTCGTGCACACAGTCGAATCATAATGGACTTAAACTAGGGGCAATTGGAAAAGCCAATATCAAGATTGATATTTTAACTAAATAAAGGATGAATTTTTAGGTGTAGATCATGGTGTTTGTTGTTTTTAGAATGGCGTGTGTTTGTAGACTTTAAGAATCTCTTTGTATTTAAGTACTTTAGTCTATTAATTTATACATAATAAAAAAAAATAGTAGCAATTGAAAGGCCATTATTTTGATTAAATGATATGTAATTGCATGTGCTAGACGCTATTTTTTATGATTATTCGCGTAAAGTTTGAAATACAGAAGACGAAGATAAAAAGAGAGCATGTATAACTCTTATCATCTTCTATACTATAAATTTGCAAGTAGGCCTAATGAACGCGATATCATGCTTGTTAAAGGTATACACCTACATTTATATAGCATGCCGTACTTATTAAAGGCATACACTTAGTAAATAATTTAATTAGGTCTGTTCTTTTAGTAGATAAATTAAGATAGATAAAAGAATAAGATAGGTTGAAGTAAGTTAAAGTAAGTTAAGATAGGTTAAAGTAGGTTGAATTAGGTTGAAGTGTGTTAAATTTTTTTTATGTGACAGCATACACTTAGTAAATAATTTAATTAGGTCTGTTCTTTTAGTAGGTAAATTAGGTTAGACAAAAGGATAAAATATATTAAAGTAAATTAAAGTAGGTTGAGGTGAATTAAAGTAGATTGAAGTGGGTTAAATTTTTTTTATGTGATAAATTAAACTTGATTAGAATAGTAAAGGTGGATTGAAGTGAATTGAAGTAGGTTAAAGTAGATTAAAATTAATATATTAAAATTGACCCACGAAAACAACAGAACCTTAATTATAGCAATAAGCTCTGAACCTAACAATTAAAACAGACCCTGAGTACATTCAATTTCACGTTCAATTTTTCCCTTTTTACCGTGTTATAATTATATTATATTACCTTTTATGGCACGCTCAAACCAAAAATAAAAAATCTACAACAACTTGAATTTCCAATTTTTCTGTACAAGACATTTTGATTCAAGCCAAACTACATTGAAAATTTGATAGACTTGGTTTTTTGAATCGGATTGTTCTAACTCAGTTTTTTTCAGCTTCCTTTATCAACAAATTTGCAAATCTTAGCGCATATTTTAGGTGATCAAAAACCCATAAAAGTCGGCAAAAATCCGAATATTAATGACAAACCACCACAGAGGGAGTAAAAAATAAAAATTAAACGCAAACCAAATCAATTGGAACACTAAGATCAATCTACCAATTAACAATAATCCCACGTTACATTGCCCAAGGCATGTCCCCCCCCCCCCCCCAAAAAAAGCCCAAACCCTATTTCGAAAAACCCTGCCCAACAAATAACCCTATTTTCAAAGCCCATAAACCTCCCCAAGAACCCCCAATCTCAACCTGCGGTGGCAGCCGCTGCTCAATCCAAAGTCCAAACCCAGTCAACGACGGTCATCGACGGCGGCGGATTCATCGGACGGCGGAGATTCGGAAGAGCCCTCAACGACGTCGTCTTGTTCGTCGGAAGGGTGAGACTTGCACAGATTAGCTCGAATTTTCGGGAGCCATGGCTTGAGAGCGAGCTCAATAGCGAGCCACCCAAATGCCAGAGCCGCAAATACTATTGCTCCTTGCTTCAACGATTCCTCCCTCGGTGTCGTCCTCATTTTCTCTGTTGATTGGTTGGTGGAGACAGAGAGAGAGAGAGAGAGGAATTTCTGGGGTCTTCTGCGCTTGATGTGTTGTTGTATATAATGACTGTCTACGTGTCCTGTTCTCCCTTGTGAGCTGGGTGACTCTTTGTTAAGCGATTAGGAAAGGGTTTTTTCTCCTTTTTTTTTAATATTTACGGTCTGTTCTTTTTGTTAAAAAATATAAATTAAAAAATGTGTTAAATTAACTAAAATTGATTAAAATTGATTTTTTTTATTAAAGTAGATTGAAATAGATTAAAATAGATTAAATTTTTTTATATAATAGATAAAAAACGGTTAAAATAGTGAGAAGTTTATTGAAGTTGGTTAAAATAAATTGAAGTAGATATTTTTTTATTGAAGTTGGTGAAATAAGTTGACGTAAGTTAAGATTAATTGAAGTACGTAAATTAAAATTTACCAATGAAAAGAACAGGGCTTAGTTGATGGAATGATGAAATTAATATTTTAGGAATGTTTTTTAAAAAAAAATGGTAATGATAAAAGCCTTTCATTGTATTTTCTCTTTTCTTAAGATAATAAGACATCTTTTTAAATTATTTAAACCAATCTGAGTTGATAAAAAGATTTGTATTTTTGCGTTGGAGAGGGGAATGCATTTTGGGTTTTGGACATGGTACATTCAAATGATTTCATTTAAAGAATTTGAATTATGATGGATAAAGATTTAAATTAACATAACTTAATTTTGATTGAATATGGTCTAAATTTTTGTTTGACAAATGTGAATAGCATTTTTATGATAAGACTATCAATAAACTGATTGTATAATTGAATAAGATTTAATCCTCCCAAAATTCGACATAAATCTTTACTAGGTCATTTATTTTGCATGCCTTTATAGAATGTAAAAATCCAGTAACATTGTACTGCAAGACTAGAGCTGACAAAATTGACGTGAAACCCAACACTCCAAACTAAATAATCCCAAACCCGTACTCAAGCTTATGCCCAAAATACACCACCCAATTTCAACCCGAACCCGATCCACTAACTTGAATCAAACCCAACACAAACTTTTCCCACCATAGTTTCCTTCCTTTATAGGACAACTTTACTTGAGCACACATCAAATTGGACCGAACCCAAACTGAAATCTCATCGGCCTAGCCCAAATTTAACCTAAACCATGACCAGGACAAATGATCCGTTTGCCAGATCTCAAGACTTTAAACAACTCTTTAGGCAACAACACATTATCAATAACATAAATAGCCAAGGGCATATCATCAATCAAAATCCCTACAACCTTGGTTTTAACAATTCTTGTCTTCAAAACTACCTCCTCCCATTCACCATTTTCAACTCTCAATCCAAACCTATGGAGACCACTACTAGTAGCCAACGTGTCGATCCACCTGTTGTTCTCCCTCAACATGGGAATGGACGCATAGACGGGCAATCCATGGAGCAACATTAGGGAATTCTTGCTCTTCTCTGACAACCTCTCAAACAATGGAAGGAAACTCCGAAATGCATAGTCTGCTGGGCAGAAGATGGTCAACCCAGTTTTGAGTTTGTCTACATAAACGTTCTCTGCCTGGATGCCTCTGAGCTTTTGTGCAAAGAGCTTGCAGCCAAAGCTGGACATGACCCCTGTCAAACGAGTGCGGTGGTCAGGTATGGCCTGTGGTGGGGACAAGATCTCAGTGATTTGGATCACAGAGATGTTGAAAGGAACTTCCTCGATAGATCTGACAAACTAGGCAACTGACACCCCCTGGTTGGCAGAAAATCTAACCACCTTCCCACCTTGAATTTGAAGATTGGTGATGGTCACATAAACTGGATAGCTGAGGACCAAGTGGTTGGTCGGCCCAACCATGGTTTCAGCCCGAGTGGTGGAGTTGGTGAGCTGGTGGAGCTTCTCAGGAGTATAGTAGTCTAAGAGGGCATGGACGGAAAGGACGTGCCTAAGGGTGGTGGCAGATGGGCCCCACTTGCCCAAGAACCGACGCATGGTGGGGTTGTCAAGCACGCAAACCGTGATCGTCATGTGCTTGTTGATCTGCTCAGCTAGGCCAGAGGCGGTAAGGTGGCGGTTGAAGACAGAGAACTAGGGGTGCCCAGAAAGAACATGGGTGATGTTGTGGCCATTTGAGCAAGGGAATGTCGAGGCAAGTAGCGCCAAAGAAGAAAGTAGTAAGAAGATGGTTGTAATGGCCATGGTGGTTTGATAATGACTTGCTCTGAATGCCACCATGGATATTTGTGGATACCTGTTGAGTAGAATATGTTGACTTCTTGTGTTACTTGTATTAATTTAACTCAGCTTCAAATCTAGTCACATGGCCTATTGCTCCAAGCATGGAGAAAGTTTGATTATTATATTATGAAGTATGAACTTGCAGTTTCATGGCATCTGTATGGCCAAGATCTTCTCTAAAAATTTTCTTTTTCTTTTTCTTTTTTGAATCTCTCATCTTAGAGTCTAAAATTTTGCTGAAAATCCGCGCAACTGTGAGGTGTCTCATAGGTTTGACGTAAGGGACCATCTCAGACAACCCCTGCTTGCAACGGTCTTTGGTTCTCAAAGGGAAACTATAAAACAGATGAAGACAGATTTCAAAGCATACCACACGGTCCACAAGTGACACCCCAAGACTAACTAGCTAGGCTATCTGATACCGTCTAAGAAGCTCAAAACATCGATCTTGAGATGAAATCCAAGAAGAAAACTCGACCAAAAGCAGCATGTATTTTCAGGGTGTCAAGGCAAAAGAGCCTCAAAAACAGCATAAATGACACAAGGCACATTGCCTATCAAAGTCTCTAAGATTGTAAAACAGGATCAGCCATCATAGTATTAGTACCAGTTCTCAGAACAGCTTCCTGGATCGTTGAAGGGCACGATGATACCACATATGATCCGCAACCAACCCAATCTTGACTCTCATCCGGCAAAGTTTATAGGTTTTCAAGAATAACTAAAAAGTGTACACAAGAACTGAGGGTTAAACCAGGCCCTGCACTAAGTGGTGGAGAAGACAGCCATCCATCCTTTCCTTGATTATTAAAGCTCAAAGGTCTCACTCTTAGCAACAGACATTCTCATAGCACGAGCATGTTAATATATCAGAGGCCCAGCATCGAACTCATGTTTCATACCTCAAACAACATAATTACATAAGTACAGGATAAAAATAGTCAAGTACAATATAAGATGCTTGCTGACAAGCACATTTCGGAAGTCTAAACACCTGTCCTAACACAGGATCCAGGTCAAGTTCCACCAACAAGTTTGTATGAATTTTAAGGTTTTGGGTCCTTGCTTTCCAAAGGTCACACCTGTCAAGAAGGGAACTTGTGCTTAACATTGTACTTTTGACACTCCTTTCCAAACCCCGTCTAAACTCTTTACTCTTTCAGCAGCAAGAAGGAGCTCGTTAACTCAGACAGCAATAATGGCTGCATCTGATAAGGTCCCAATAATTTTCCTATGGACTAGTTTCCATTGACAACAACCTTCTTACATAAAGAGTATTGATAAACAGTCCAAATGCTGTCTATCTTCTGTTTTCTGCCTTCAGCGGCTTGGAGCAACTAATGTGGGCTGTGTCATACAAACTATTTGTGAATCACCTCAACTTTACCAGCAGTTGCACGCACACGGTGCATGCACTACAAATTTGTCCACTATTTTAGTATGACCTAAAACTAAACACCACCAAACGAGCACATATTAATTTTTCCTGTCAAAGAGTGATAACTTCCACGCACCCTAGATTAATAATTGTTGACTCCTATTATTCCACCTTAGTGTAACCCCAATGTAATGTTTCAAAGGGGAATAGCATCCATTCAAAATGTAACACAGCTTGACCCTAACACAGCTGCCCACCTGGTGATTCACTTCTGCTGTTTATGGGGTTCTACTACTCAATTCTCTGGAAGATTTATAGCAAGATCTTCTTTACACACTTCGTAATCTCTTCAGTCAAAAGTGTTTGATACTTTGATGAATATGAACCAAAAAGTAGCCAATCAGGCATCACAGTGTCGTACATTATAAACAAAATTTTTTACAGAACTTGAAAGGAATATTCATTGTAGCTTAGTATCATCATTTGTTTAGTAACCCTATCATTGACAGTTTCATAGGCCTTCAGCAACATTACCAAATGTCTTATGTTGTGCTAGTTTCATCAGCCAATATAGTTTGTAATTGAAGTACGTGTCTGTCAGAAATCTATAGCCACTGGTGATTGGGCACGGCGAATGACATTTTCTTGACTTATCCAATAAACTAGGAAGTACATTCACCTGAGCTTGAGAACCACAATACCAGATGGTATCTAATTTTGGGCAGTTAGCAATTCGAGCAGGCACAAGATGATTAAAGATTAGCATTATCCATAATTCAAATCAATGGTCAAGTTCCGCACAATCACAAAAAACACAGAGGCCTATTGCCCTTCAAAAGTGAATAACATTTGGACAAAGAAAATTCAAATTTCCTCACCTTCTCTTATGAAGATAGCCATGTTGTTAATGGTAAATGAAAGGTCAAGAACTTTATGATAATGCCGTCTCTCAAATGAAAATTCACTGGCATAATCATGTAAAGAAGTGTTTCCAAATTTCAAAAAGCACCTAGAGACACGGTCACGGATAAAATTTTGGGGTTCAAAAATATTAGTCAGGACGAAACATCTAATGTGCAGAGGAGCTGCTTAAATTGCTCGATTGTTTGCATCAGAAAATAACTAAAATATGCAACAAATGCAATCCACCAATCATGCACAAAGCGAAAATCCCAGTCTCTAATTTCCACTCATCTATATCACAACGTCAGTATTACAGCAAAGTTTGCAGTATACAGCTACCCTTCTGCTCAATGATTTCAAAAATAAATTGCTACAATAGCAAAATAAAAGCTATGTATAACCACATCAACAAATACCCAAATGGAGTTGAAATGAGGTTTCAGGGGACTTGCCTCTCAGCAGCTTCAGCAACAATAGGCAATCTAGGAACTTGGCCCAAGGCACAAGAAGATGACCCATAAATCAAGCTCACCAACAAGAACAAGAAAACAGTGCTATCTAAGCTCATCATCAAATCCAAGCCCAACCCTTCTTTTGGATTGAAAGTCCTCTCCAAAAGGTCAGGAAAAATCAGCAAAACATCAAGAACTATGGCTTGCATAGTGTTGAACCTTACATATCTGCTGAAATTAGGGTTCCTCACAACAACGAAGTAAAGGGTGAAAAACACCAAGATCCCATTTAAGGGGAAGCTCTTAAAAACCCTTATAGCAGGAACTAACGGTTGTATGAGGAGTTGAAGGGGGGTGAACTGGGTGATAACATATTTCCCATATTGAATGCCATCAAAAAGGGGGTAAAAATAGCAAATTGCTGAGATTAATCGATCTGGGGCATCTACTATATCAGTGTTTTTCTTGGATTGTGCAAGTATGAGCCTTTTGGGTGCGATGGGTGTTCTGGGTCTTCTTGTTAGAGAGAGAATTGAGTGATCTTTGAGAGGGAGGAGAGAGGATGAGTAAAGGGTTTTGCGATAGAGGTTGGTAGGTGACGGTGAAGAAAGAAGATAAGCTGTGGCCATGGCAGCCAAGTCAAGTGCTCTGGTTGCTGCTGACCACAGATGAGGAAAAGAGAATGGGGTCGGATTGAGCGAAAGAGCAGTAGAAGCTTTGGGTAAATTATGGGATAGCTGATTTTTTAGTACCGGAGATTGATGACATTAATTTGACTGGCCTCATTGATGAATTTTTTAGCATATTTACATTTATAAATACTCATTAATTAGGCAAATTTACTAATCATATTTCTTTAAATCAACACTTTATAATTCAGTGCTTTTGTTGCTTATTGGAGCTACTTTTGTCTTCTTGTGGGCCCATTGCTGCTTTTGACATTTCCGTTGCTCCCCTTGCATTTAACAGATGAATTATTTTTTGGTCTCCTTTTGACCCTAGCTCCTATATTCCTATATCTATCCTCCTCTGTTCATCCTCTAATTTCTTCCCTGTTTCTCATATGTCTCTTTTTCTCTTCTCTCACCCTATTCCTCCCCTAACTTAGTAGATATATGGCCTCCTTCCCTCTCTTTTCAAAAATTTTATATCCCCATTCTATTCACCCCCTAACCCATTTATAAGCATTTAGTATTCATCTATGAAAATAATCGAAGTACTATAAACTAAATAAAGAAAATCAAGCAAGCAAACGCAAAGGCCATTGAGGAGCATCATGAATCGGCTTGCCAACAAGTGGAGGATTTGGGTGTAGTCAAAGGACGTTGGGTACAGGTAGGCATAGCGAGTAAAAAGTGGGTGGGGTTCATCGGGGTGTTTGACCGAGGCAATGGTCTCTAAATGAAAACTATTCTTTGTTAAAGGAATGAAATAAAGAAAGGGAGATTCACTTAATTTTACAAAAATTTAAAAAAAATCAGTTATAATTGACTTTTAGCCAAAAAATAATTATATATATGTGTGTGTGTGTGTGTGTGTGTGTGTGTTTTTAAATCATAAATTTCTTTCCTATAACTCTAAGTTAACAACTTATTATTAGCTACTTATATTTATGGTATGTATGACTATCTTTTTATCATACACGAAAAACCTAGACTTGTTAACTCGAGTTCCCTGAAAGGATAACCTGGGTTAGCATGTTAGGACAACCTGAGTTATTCCTTCAAATACACATAAGCTTTTGTTATCTAGGGGCTAAAGTTAGCATTTAATGTTTAGGATTAGTTTAACATTTAAGCTGAGCCCAAGACTCTTAGTTCATGTCTTAAACGCAAAATTGTTTAATCTAAACCATAAAGCATATACTTTGAAACCTGAAATTATAATTATAAATCCACGTATTTGGAACCCTAATTTACTATTTTAAGTGATCATACTTTCAAGATGTAACCCTAAACCCTAAATCCCAAACCATAAACTGCAAACATGGAACCGCAACACTATGCCTTACCAATATACCCCAACCCTAAACCTTCAACCCTAATCTCTAAATTATGATCAAAGTTTTTAGACTCTAAGATTTAGTTATTCTCAAACCTAAATCCTAGACCCTAAATGATAATCAAGGTTTAGAATTTAGGGTTAAATGTTCAAGTACTAACTTTTAAGGTTTACGGTTAAACATTAAGGGTTCAACATTGTATGATTTGGTGAGGCATGGTTATGTAATTGAGTGACATGGTTGACAAAATTTGGAGGAATAACCGAGGTTGTCCTAACGCACTAACCCAGATTATCCTTATGGTATAGTCGGGTTAACCATATGCTCGAGTAACGGAAAGGTTGTCCTAATGCATTAACCTAGATTATCCTTATGGTATAGTCGGGTTAACCATATGCTTGAGTGACGGAAAATACAGAAGTTGTACTCTAAATACTAATAACTATTAAATTTTGGAGTATAAAGTCTTGTGTTTTGGGTCCAACCTCAAGATTTAGGCATCAAAAATTGGGGTTCATGGTTGAGGTTTTATGCTCATGGCTAAATGTTAAGCCCTATAGCCCTAAATCACAAAAGTTGAACCTCGAACTCGTACATCATAAACCTTGATACTTGAATCCGAAATCCTAAAGGTAAATTGTCATTTAGGGATTAGGGTTTAGATTTTGTCATTTATGAAGTTTGATGCTACCAAAACCCCAAATTCTTTATTCTTTGAGCCTTAGGGTTTTGGACTTAGCACTAAAGAATGACTATGATTTATTTGAAGCCCAAATCCTAACCCTATACCCTAAGGTTTATGGTTTAACATTTAGGATCAATAGTTTAGGATTTGACCCTAAGGTCCAACTAGCACACTTTGAGGTTATGTATAATTATTAGTAAGTGCCACCTCAATAGTCATTTGCCTTCCAAAATATGAAACTCTTAAGCACTATGAAATGTAAACCATAAGTGCTAACCCTAAATTACAAAAGCTTACCCATAAACATATATGTTATGTTAGGCTCCTTCTCAACATATCATATGGTTAACCCGAGTTCACTACAAGGATAACCTGGATTAGCATATTAGGACAACTTGGGTTATTCCTCAAAATATCTACGTTTTGGTCACCTATGGGCTAAAGTTACCATTTAACATTTAAGATAAGCCCCAAACTCTTACTTTACGGCTCAAACACAATACCCTTTAACCCTAAACCTTAAAACTTATACTCTAAAATCTTAAATTATAATTATAAATGGCAAGTATTTGAGAACCCTAATTAACTATTTTAAGCAATCACACTTTCACAATGTAACCCTAAACTCTAAATCCCAAACCATAAACCCCAAAAGTGGAACCCCAATACTATGCCTTACCAATATACCCCAACCCTAAACCTTAAACCCTATCTCTAAATTATGATCAAAGTTTTTAGACTATAAGGTTTAGTTATTCTCAAACCTAAATTCTATACCCTAAATGATAATCAAGGTTTAGGGTTTAGGGTGAAACATTCAAGTATCAAGGTTTAAGGTTTACGGTTAAACATTAAGGGTTCAACATTGCGTGATTTGGTGAGGCACGGTTGTGCTAATTGACATGGCTGATAAAATTTGGACGAATAACCCAAGTTTCCCTAATATGATAACCTAGATTACCCTCATGGTATAGTTGGGTTAATTGTATGCTGGAGTGATGAAGTCTAGGACATATACATTTTAAGGTTTAGGGTTTAGGTTCAACCTAAACACTAAGGCCTGTTTCTTTCGTGGGTAAATTGGGTGGGTCAAAAGGGTGAAGTGGGTTGAAATTGGTTGAGGTGAGTTGAGATAGGTTGAAGTTGGTATTTTTTTTTTTAGGTGGGTTGAAATAGGTTGAAGTAGGTTGAAATGGGTTGATGTTGATTGAAATTGGTTGAAGTTAGTATATTTTTTATGTGGTGGGTTGAAATGGGTTAAAATAATGAGAATGTAATTAATGTGTGATACTTTATGAAGTTATCCAAATTTTGTGAAATTTTTGTTTTTTTTTTTTATTTTTTTTTTTTGACTTTTAATTTTTAATTTTTA
>JACYFF010031959.1:88136951-88157091 GCA_017589665.1 Selenicereus undatus
TTTTACCCACCCAATTTACCCACGAAAACAACAGACCCTAAATCTCACATGATACTTTACAAATTATTAAAATTATGAAGGGGGTGGGTTGAAGTTGGTTGAAGTAGGTTGAGATAGGTTGAAGTTGGTTGAAGTTGGTATTTTTTTTTCAAATGGGTTGAAATAGGTTGAAGTGGGTAAAAATATATTGACCCACGAAAAGAACAGACCCTAACTCTTAGAATCTAAAACCTTTAACCCTAAATACTACCTGTTAAATTAAACCGTAAGCCCTAAGTCATAGAAATAAATGTTAAACCCTAAGTCATAAAACTTAAATGTTTGACATACAAGCTAAACCTATTATCATATCCCTTAATCTATATTTTCGTTAGCCCATGTTTTTGTACCATATTCTTATGTTAACATATATTAGCTTATACATATGCTAGATACTTTTAACCATTGTAAATCCCAAACCTAAATTGTTTAGGATTCATTTTCCGAAATTTGTTTATATATACAAAAAGATTTTATTTATGTGCAATTTTTTAGATCTTATATTAATTTATCTCATTTTTGTCTAAATATGCTAATTTCTTTAATTCAATTTCTATTATTCTCATTTATATAAAATATTCTAATGTCCATGATTTTGTGAATATCTTCTAATTAAGTTTATTCTAAAATAATTTCCTTTTAAAGTTAATTGTGAGTGACTTTTATAAAATATCTTCTAATTAAAGATTTTTCCAAATACTTGCCTTTTCAAATTAGTTTTGAAGAGTTATCTTCTGATTAAAAATGTTTTCAAATATTTTCCTTCTAAAAGTAATTTTGAGCAATTATATTAATTTTTTATAAATTATCTTCTAAGTAGATATATTCCCACATAACCTTTTCAATTTTACAAAATAGTTTTTCTTGAGCAAAAATTAATTATGCACCCAACGTAACCTTTTCATCCATGTTTTCTTCTTCTTCTTCTTCCCCCCCCCCCCCCCAAAAGCAAACCCCACATTCAATTCATCATTCTCATTTTCATCTTGCACTGTCCAACCTAGAAAAGCTTTCAATCCCAGACCTCCTACTTCAATCTCTCCCTTCAACAGGATGGACAAGTCTTGTACATCATGACTGGTAATGCCAATGTCACCCGCCGCCATCATCTTTAATGTGAAAGCCATATTAAGCCCTAACACCTCCCGTCAACCTCCTTCCAAAATCTACACAAGAATCATCATTGTTGTCTTAATTTTTCATAAGAAGAACGGTAGATTTAGGTAGAATAAGGATGGGAGATGGAATTTTGAGGTTTTAGGGAAGATAAAACAACTATTTAAAGAGAGAAGAAGTTAAAGGTTCATATAAAGTAAGAGACGAAAAATGGATGGATATGAAGGCGAAACAGGGGATTGAAAAGAGAGGATGTTGGGAATGAGAAGCAAAGAGAGTCATGAAATTGGAGATGGACAATTTATTATGAAAAAAATTCAAAGCTCCCTTTATTTTTGTCTTCTGCAGCTAACAAGGAGGGGGTGGGGGAGTAATTATGCAATGATTTGATACTGCTAGCTCAAAAGCCAAGGAGACATAAACAACAATTGGAAGCAAGAAGAGATAAAGAATGAAAAGTGTTATTTTAATAAACACAAGTAAATTTCCCATTAATTAATATCCAAAAGTTCAAAGTTTTTAAATGCCATCAGTGCTTTTGTGTTTGCTATGAGGTGCCCTTTTTTTTCTATAAAAAGTATTAACACACCCCCCCCCCCCAAACCCCCCGAACCAAAACCTACCTCGAAACCTTAACTCGCAGCTCCATTTCTCTATTTCCTCAACCCTCCATATTCCATAACCAGTACTCCATTTATCAAGGAAGAAGGTAAGTTGATATTAAGTTTAATAAACAATGTTAATTTGAGCTCCATTTTGAGTGAATCTTTGTTGTTTAATTTATGACATTTTGTGGGAGTAATTTTACCTTCACTAATTTTAAAATTTTACCCATGTTATTGAAGTTAAGACCATTTCCAGCGCAGGGCTCGTGAGGCAAAAAGGAGGAGAGAGAAAGGTGGCGGGGTGAATAGCTGCACCGGTTGGCTCACGGCTCGCGGGGAGGCTCAGGGCCATGTGCCGGCTCGCGAGCCTTTTTTTTCTTTTTCTATTTTTTCAATTACTTTTAATTAGCTTTTCTTTTTTTATTCTAAAAATAAAGTTGTGTGTTTTAGAGTGAGTCTATGAGTATTATTTTATTCGGTGAACCAAAATTATGAGCCTCGCATTTGAGATAGAGAAGATTGTGAGCCAAAAAATTGGCTCACAAATTGGCTCACCGCTGAGAATGCTCAAGGCATTCTTTGTGCTTCTGTCTCTTCAATATCATCTCTATCTCCTTTACATGTATGTTTTTCAATTATTATTTTTTTTTTAGAATTGCATTGAGTACAATACTTCCATAATTGTTACTTTCTTTTAAATTTTTATCTCTTTTGAAATTGAACTCATATGGCATATAAATTAGGAATCAACCAATCTAGTAAAGGCCATATTTCTTAGGCACAAAGAAACAAAAATAATTTATTGGTGATTTTTATTTGAGCCGAAGGTAAGGGTACAATATCGCATTTGACATTTTCTTTAGATGAGTGATGATCGTTTAATTTGTAAGTGAGTGATGATTAATCAATTTTTGGGATGTTACATATTCAGTTGCCATTGTTTTTATATGAATAAACTATAACTTCAAAGTTATAGTTAGTCAAATAAATATATTCAATAAAAAGTAGGCTGGTGAAAATAAATATTATATTAATTAAACTATTGACAGAGAATTAGTGCATTTAAATGGAGAATTTTTACACGGTGCTTTATCAATATTTAAGTGCACTTCAAATTTTAATAATATTTTAATGATCAAATTTGGATTAACATTTGAGTGGGATCAGATATTTGAAATAGTTCCACATCACTTAGGCCTTGTTCGGCAAAATTAGCGGTTCAAGTAGCGGATAGCAGTTTAGTTAGCATATAGTTATTCAAGTAGCGGATAGCGTTTCTAATTTAGCTGTTAGCGGATAGCTGTTTAAAAGAGCAGTTGAATAAAATATATTTAGTAAATTTAGTTGTTGGATTAGCTGATTAATGTAAATTGACATAAAAGGATATAGATAATTTCCAAAGATAAAATTTCCGAAGGGTAATTTTTGGTAAAAAATTATGAAACGCTACTTTTGAATGTAAAATGCTAATACTATTAGCTTTTCAAAAACCCTACTTAAAACGCTAAACACTACTTGAAATGCTAGTCAAAACACTACGTTACCGAACATTAAAAATTACGTGATGAGTGTATTGACTTAATCAAAACGCCAAACGCTACCGAAAACGCTATTGCCGAACACGCCCTTAGTCAAATTTACATTGTTGCTACAAAGTTGGTATACTTAACAACATATGATTCATACAGGATCACAATTTATACAAGGTTAACAAGTTCCATTTTTCATTTTTTTAATGAATGAATATTAGCATCTAAGAGTTAACTAAAAGAACATGTATTGATAAGCAAGATGGACATATTTCATTACGAATAAGGTCTTGGGCAACCATTAACCGAATTTTTCTAAAAGAAAGTTTTCTATAAAAAAAACTTGTCTAAAATTCATAAAACTATTAAAATGAACACAAAAAAAATAATTAGTACCGAATTTCTCTAAAGAAAAGTCTGATATAAAAGAGTTTCTAAAATTAATAAATCTATTAAAATAAACAGATACAAAAAATTAATACTTCATTAATCTTATATGATGGCCTCAGCCCATGCCTTGCACGGGTACCATTCACTAGTATTCATTAGAATATTCAATACCTACCAGTTTAGCTTCATTGGACATATTAGGAGTGTTTGGTTGTAAGAGTTTTTTGGGATAAAAGAGCTTTTAGTGGGAGTTTTAGCTGTTTTGACAAGTCAAACAGCTAATATAGTATTTGGCAAATAACTGTTTGAAATAGTTGTTTTGGTCTAAACAGCTCTTTTTCAAAAAACTATTCCAACTAGCCTTTTTCAAACAGTTTTTTGTGTTTTATGTAGGAAAGACCTAATTGTCCAAGATTTTGAAGAAATTACATGTGTGCCATTAAATCTTATTTTACCTTTTACAATAGCCTTGGAAATAATTTGTGATATGATCCGCTTAATTACATAGTATCATGATATATATCTTATTTCTTTTCTACTTATTTGCTAATTAGTTATTTATTCATGTGCGTTATTTTATTTATATTTTACTTTCGTAGTTCATTTGAACTTCGTATAAATTTTATTTCATGTGGAAAGAAAGATTATGTCCAATAAATAACAAAATAATTCATAAGTCATAACTATTATGTAAATATAGATTCCAATTGAAATAAAATTGACACAAATAATGAATACAAATTATAGAGAATTAGCAAGAAAATCATATGCAAATTAAGGTAATTTATACACATAGCATAAATTTGCTTATTTTTTAAAATAAAATTAGATAACCAATAAATAAAAAAATGCATTCAATAAAATAATAGATTAGAAATATAGGCATATAAGAAATTTTATCAAATATATTTAAACAAGTCATTTTACCAAATGCTTTGTTTAAAAATAACTTACTCAAACAGTTAACATAAACAGTTGATTTAAACAATTCACATATACAGCTAACAATTATTTGTCAAACTGGATCATTGAACTACTACCAAAGTACCACGAGAAGACATCAGCAAAACCTTCCAATTCAATTGACCAACAGCTGCATGCCAATGAAATTTTCTCGAGCTCCTAATACTATTAGGCTAGTAGCAACCTGTTGTCTGCACTACATTCCTTGCATTACTTGACCTTTCATCTTAGACACTTCAGAGTGTCAGATGGTGAGACACTTATGAGAGGCTTTCTAATGGGTACCAACATTCAGACGCGTGTCAGATGCTCTAATACTTCGAAATGTTGTTTTCTGACGGGGTTAGCGAGTTTAAGTAATACAACTGGACAGAATTCATAATCAAGTGAGCTAGCAGGAGCACCATAATTCATGTAGTGTGGTACAAATGTAAACTTCATTATATTAATGCTGTTATACATTCTCAGGGACAGAGTAGAAAGAAACAGATCACCCTGGAACAATTGGCTTCTTTCCTATAGAATTTGAGTGTCAGAGGCTGAAAACAATTTCTACTCTGATATTGTTTTTTTTGTTTGGGGGGGGGGGGGGGGATTATTTACACCAGCAAAGAATGAAGAACACATAAGGCCACTGTAGGGATAGCCTCAAAATCACCCTGCCTGACAAAAATTACAGAGCATTTTAAGGCTGTTCCTCATTGATTCTCTTGAGTAACAAGAAAAGACCAAAATAACTTCAACAGCGTTGTCACTGTTCTGCATTCATGCTTTTCACAAATGGAACAAAGTTACTCCAATTTTCGGCCCTGAAAATATTACCGCTCATTCTGAAGTAAGTGAACGATCTAAAGGCTTCTGCTTGTGGATTATAACAATTGGCTTGGATTCGCTGCAGTCCAGCCTGCCAAAACAATGTGTAAATTAAGCAATTAAGCTATCAAAATTGGACATCAGAGGATGATAAGAAGAAAGCCACACCCTTTTTGGGGGGGGGGGGGGGGCGCAGACGGTGCGTGCAGGGAAACAATAGAGGTACTAGGAGGAAAAACAGGTGATGTGCCCACCACCTTGCAAAATAGTTGATGGTCAACATGTATAATGTAAGTGTACCCCTAACAAGTTTCCGCTGATGTCGTGTTGGCAACTAAATGGCAAGGTAAAAAGAATGTAATTTTCTTCCATCCTACCAAACATTGAATGATCTAAAAATTCTCACATCAAGAGACCACAAACACCACCACCACCATTGTGAGTCCCATTTTTGTGGGGTATAGAGAGATTCAAATAGCCAACTTTATCCCTTCAAGCAAGTCTACAAGCAGAGAGGCTGATTCCAAAATGCCAAAAAAAAAAACAAGAAAATTTTTCGTCTCACATTGAAAACATTTCGATATGTTAAATAATATAAACATGAACTAGTAATATCAATTATCAAGTAATATTAGAAAAGCAACATATGAAAGGTAAGTGCCATGCGTTAATAATCATAAGAAGAAGGAAACAACTCAAACAACAGAACGTTTGCCAAGTGTCTAGAGCTAAAGGATAGAAGGACGACCCTTTATGATTTACCACTCTAATACTAGATCTTCAAATGCTTCTTTCCTAGCCATGTTCTTTGTAAGCACCACCTGTCTCATATCCCATTTAATCACCTTATTTCAATTCTTTTTTGGTCTACCTCAACCGCTCTAGTAAGCTGGAAGATCAGTTCTCTCATACCTCCACATAAGTGCATTTCTATCTCTTGACATGAGCAAACCATCAAACCTTGCTTCAGTCGTCTTATCCTCTACCGGCACTACTCCCACTTTCTCTCTAAGTACTTCATTCTTCATCCTATCCCATCTTGTATGATCACACATCCACCTAATCCTCATCTGTGCAACTATCAACTTGGGTCTCTTGATCGTCCAACACTCAAAGCCATATAGCAACCAGTGCGATCACCATATGGTGAACTCTACCCTCTACCTGACTGGGATCTCCTTATTGCATAATACTTCATATACACTCCTCCATTTTTGCCATCCAACCGTTATACAATGAACAATGTCTTGTTGATGTCCCCCTTACCTTATATGATCAAACCCATATGTTTACCTCTTTAGAGACTTAATTTACATTCTCAGTATTCAGTCTTTGGCCCTACTCAGCTTAAAACCCTTACACTGTAAAGTATATGTCCATAGTTCTAACTTCTTGTTAACCCCTTTAGCCTCAGCCATTCAGACATGTACTAAAGGAAAGCATTTGACAATGGACAAGGGCAACGAATCTAAGACTCTGATCAATTAAACCTCCTATTGATCCTATCCTCCCTGCAGTTCAAGATCCAGGAAGTTCTACAGATCGACAGTCACTGGAATTGATTACTTCGTACCAGTGACACCAAACTGTAAAACGGAAGCACCAAAGAGTCAAGAAGTCTTGATCACACAGAGAGCAAGAGGGAGACCAGCTGAGAAGTTCCACGATCAAATAATAAACATTGCAGATGGCTTACCTTGTCAAAATGCTCATTACGATTCCCTCCAGTCAGATGTATGGACCTCTTGTTGGACACATTGCGAAGCTGTCCATACAAATTGGAACAAAATGTTAGGTCTTGAAAATTATATCCGCGGAATGACACTCTCAACTATTCACGTATACAACAGCATTAATAATGCATCAAAACTTATTGATGCAAGATAACAATAAAGAAGGAATAAAGAGATATGGCATATCTTAAATTTCCATATGTGAAGTATTTGCCTCCCTAATGTATAATTGGGAATTTAAATAGAGAAGAGACCTAAAACAATAAGGAAACTAAAAGATACATAAGATCACAAAGATATTATTTTCTAGCTAAGAATACAACTGAAAGGAAAGCTATTCCTAAAAGATAAACCACGAAAATAATCTGATAAAAAAAAAAAAGGAAACAACTGCAAAGATAATAAAATATCAAATATTTCCCATATGGAAATATTAAGAAAAACCCGTATCTCTTTATTCCTTCTTTATCATTATCCTACATCACTTGTGCATTACTGTCATCTGAAAAGAGAAGCATTAGAAGAGCTAAATAAGAATGCTATTTTTTTATTTTTTTTTCAACGGGATTAAAATACCAAGTTTTGTAATAAAACAGCCGGTAAAAAGACATCGCAATGGGGTTATTTGGCAAATGGCTAATAGTTGTTTGCATAAACCATCTGCTATTAGATATATCATATATGTATAGCTGTTTATATCAACTATTTGCATCAGTTGTTTTTGAAGAAAAGCATTAGTTATTTCTAAAAAAGATACAAAAGAAAAAGCTAATCCTAAAAAGAATCTCAAAAGGCTAGTAGTTTGAACTTTTGAGAATCAACTTCTTGAACCAAAAAGCCAATTCAAACAATAATTTTACCTAGACCTGGCAAAACTAACCCGAACCAAATGACCCGAGCCCACACCCAATCCGACATCCGAAATAGAATGACCTAAAAGTGGACCCAAAATCCGGATTGACCCGATCCAAGTCATACCCGACCGAAATTTTCAACAAATTTGCTTATTTTTGCTTGACAAGCGTATTGGACAAACAATCGGTTAACCCCAACCGAAGTTCACCTGACCCAAACTCTTAGTTTTAAAAGGCGCATAGGGTCCTAAAGTGCAAGGTACAAATCACAAGACGAAGGCGCGCGCATCATGAATGCGAGGCACACTTCAATGCAAAAAGCTTTAGAAGTCTTTCACATTATTTTGCGGAAACAAGTTAGATAAATGCATTAAAAAAGTGTTTAGATGTCAATATAACAACTAACATTGCAAATAATCTTACGATATGTTATCTTATCATCATATCTCACCTTACTCTACAAGTATAGCTCAGCTTTTACCTCCCAAGGAAAGAAAAGAAGAAAAAAGGTAAAGACAAGGCTAAGAAAAAAGAAGAAAAGGGCGTCCTTGAAGCACAACCTATTCCCTCCAAGACACTGAGTTGTTCGCCTCAAGCTGAGGAGCGCCTAGGCATGCCTCATGCGGGCGTTTCTAAACTAAGCTCAAACATGACCCAACCCGAAGGAACTTATCCCGACCCATACCGAACTTTGCTAGGTCTAGTTTTACCACACACCTAAATTGATCGTTTGACCAAGTCAAACAGCCAATATTGTCCCAAAAAGCTCTTTTTTGACCAAAAAATAAAAAAGCTATTCAAACAGATCTTTACCAAATAACCTGTATACTAGCTATAGCCTAGAAAAAGAACATCCGAAAACAGTGTTTTTAAGAGAAGATTTTTTTTTTCCCAAAAGAGAAAGCATTGCCCCATCTGTCAAATGATTCAAAATAGAGTCCACTTCTTGCTTCCACAATCATATGTGTTTCACAAAAATTAAAAGATGGCCGCTTTACATTTCAGGACTTAAACATGAAGGAGCTTTATCTCTGAATAGTTCAGCCCCATACATGAGCTACTAAAACAGGAATAGCAAGTTATAAGACTACCAACTTCAATATGTTTTGACTTCTTTTCATAAAATTCATATCCCATAAACACTAGGATTTTATATTTCAGATGTATTTAGCAAATAAGCAGGAAGGAATTACTCCAAAAGCACTGTAACGTCCAGAGACATTAAAGTGCTTTTAAGGAATGATAAGCCAGCAACATAATAGACACAGACCATGAATTCACCAAATAACTTGGAGAAAGAACTGGTTCCCGAAGCCGGTACCATAATTTAGGGAGCAGCCAGTTTCATTAGCTATATTTTCCAAATACCGTATGTTTCTTTACACCTTCACAGCTCAAATGTGATGGAAGTGTACATCAAAGTAAAGTTAGTGAAAGCACAGCAACATGTTATGTTCGAAGTTGGTGATTACTAATAAGCAAGTCATTCAAGTGTATGAAATGACACAAGAGCACAAATAGCAAATCTCACAAACTACCAATGAGGAATCTTCAATGATATGGAAATTTGTCCATGTTAGGGGGGAAAAAAAAAGCAAAACGCCTGTTTGTTATTCATTTCTCATGGGAATAAGGTGGTTATGTACCTGCTCGAGTAATCCTTCTGGACTGCAAAGAAAAGCCGGCAGTGTCTCACTGTCCATCATCTCTAAGCATCTACAAGAAGCTTCAAATAGTTAGCATCCAGAACAAGAACGAAAAATTGGATCACAAGACTAACAAATAACAACTGTAACAAGAATAGATTGAGAAAGGATAACTCATATTCCTACCGTTTATAATGGCACTCACTTTACATAGGGCGTGTATTTTACCATAATATGTTATGATCCATATATGCCAGATCCTTGTATAGTACAATTACAACAGCAACACAGAGATCTCTACTCAATGGGCCTTATTCGATCTAGGCATAATGTCAACACAGTAACAGAGGAATCATCCCTCAAGAAAGCGGGCAACACCTTGTCGCCATCCATCAGTATGTTCCCCCCTTGGACATCCCTGCATCCTCACTTGCTGTGATCGTCCTTTATCTGCTTTATTGTCTGTCCTGTACAATCACCCAAGCATTCTTTGCATATTGATAACTAACCTTCTCTTCCACATTATTCTCCTTTCTTTTCTTCCATCCTCCCGGACGGCCCTGCTATTTTTCACTGCTTATTGTCCCATACAGAACTTCAATTGGAGGTGCCCACAGCCTAGCCACTTTTTAACCTCCTAAACTGCTTAGAATGCTCTAAATATCCCTCTATTAATTTCAGTGAACGCAATTGTTCAACAAAACATTGTGTTGCAAATTTTGCAAAAGAATTTGCAAACACACAAAAACAAGCATTATGGCAATATACAATATTAGGGCTGTCAAAAGTTAACCCGACACGATTACCGATCCGAACCGAACACGAAATTAAGTGGGTTTTGGTAAAGATTTTCAACCCGTTTAATTAAATGGATTGACACGTTCAACCTGTTTAATTAGTTGAGTTAGGTTCAGGTTGAGAATTTTGACACGAGAAAATACCTATTTAACCCGTTTAATTAAATTGATTAAATAAGCTGACCAGTTTACCCAATTATTATATACTTTTTGGGGGAAATTTTGAAAATGTGCGGTTTAATCAAGTTGATATTTGTTTTGTGATTGTGAATTTTGTTAATCATAGACAATGATTGCATTATGATGCTATATGAAAATCAAAAAATTGATTTATAATGCTTGGTAATCATATTTTAGTCAAAATATAAACCGGATAAACAGGTAACGGGATAGCCAGAACTTAACCTGTTTATATTAAATGGGTTAATAGGTAAAATTCAAGTTAACATGTTTAAAAAATAAACGGGTAAACGTCAAGGTTTTCAACCTGTTTAATAAACGGGTTAGGTTCAGGTCAAGGATTTCTAAACCCGTTTAAGTTCGACACAAAAACGAATTGGACCCAACCTAACCTGTTTGACAGTTGTATACAATACACTCAAAACTATCTAAAGCCTTTTAAAGGGGTGAGAAGGAGCATACCAGTGGTCATTGAACAACTTTACAAACAAATTTTCAAGCAATGAGAAGGAGCCTTTCTGCTTGTGTGCCTTGCGCCTTTTAAACTAAGCTCCCCCCTGGTAGGCTAGGGCACAAACAAAATATAATCCATGCCACTGTTTTGCGTTTTTTGGGAGAATGCCACTCATCATTTGTTTTAACAAATAAAGCTCCTATTCTTTAAAATTGTTAGAAAAATGCCAACATTGAAATTGCCACTATGAAATCAATATGAATTGCTATTCTAGGTTGCTTCCATTTCTTAGATTTATCGAGCCAAACCAAGTAGCTCGAATACCAACAAAATGGAAAACATAACAATAATAATACAACCCTTCTGTACAATTTAGATTAGGTTTCCTAAATTTCCCTTTTCGATTCACATATTACAGTATTGTAAATTTTTTAACTGAAATTTGAATTCCAAACTTAGATTCTGGTTTGGCTTATTTTTCGAATATCCAATCAGTTAAAACTGATTTGGATTATATTTGGCTTGCTACCAAATGCTGCCCCACTCTAGCCTCTGCCTTGGAACATGCCAAATGCAAAGCCTAAGCATCAACCCATTTCAACATTATCTACTGTACATAGATTTCATTCGGAATGATGAGCTTGCATCTCCAAAAGTTGGAGATGTCGCACATAACTTCATGACCAACCCCAAATACCCCCCCATCTTCTAGATCCAATTGAAGCTTAGCAGCTTGAATACAAGGGTCAGAAATCGCCCTCTAGGGACATGGGGTATATTTTCCATATATATTGTAAAAGAATGTGATGTAAGGCATGGACAATAAACTAATAAAGTGCAAATTATTCCAATGCAGACATAGCTAAACGTGCATCTCATTTATTAGCAGTTTTCCCCTTCGATATTTACAGCCCATTGTTCCCATTGCATTCTCCTATTTTGCCAGTGCTAACACAACCATCAATTCTCTTGGCGCCAAATTTGCCAAATTGCCTTAGGAATTTTTCATTCTTTAAGTATATTTGTTACCTAAACTAAGTTTTGTCTCTCATCCAATGGAAGTACACTCAAGAAAACCTTGACTGAGCTCATACATCCATTTGTAATGCATCTCCTGTTGAGTGCAGATATCACAGGAAAACTTTGCCATCACACATCTGTCTCTATGCTGCAGTTCTTGTTGCTTTTTGCTATCATTTTTGTTTATTCATGATCATAGGAAGTCTCATTTCCATATTTGGAAGCTCATCTTTTGTTATCTCAAAGGGAATTTTGGATCACGGACTTCAATTATGCCCTCGACTTCAGCCCTAATGTTTTGACATTATACAGGTTGGCTTGGACAAACGCTCAGAAATCCAACTCTTCCCAAAAAAAAATAAAAAAAAAAATAGCATGATCATTTCAAGAGCACAGCACCACTTCTTCAAATACAAACATCCAATGAAGCTACAAAAGCATTACAATAACCAGTTGAATACACAATCCCCTCCTAGGGCTTCATTGTCCTCTTCCGAGTTCCAAGGTCATTTTAGCACATTAGAACAATGCCAGCATTGTTTATCTATCATGCAACCTACCAAATATTAGCACATCAAGCATGTTGAGATCAACATGAAACTTATTCAATGCAAGGTGGCCTCAAGTCATGCTCACTTTTCTCATGTTCCATCTCCCTACAATCTATTTTCACTGGGACACTCTCATCATATCTCCTGGAGTTTTGATCCCATACAGCTACCCACCCCCCCCCCGCGACTACAAAGGTGCAATTGTGAAAATGTACTGTATCAAGTGTGTGTACTTTACACAGTCCATAACCTTTATGTTGTACAGAAATCCTTGTCCTTGTGCATTATAAATGTACACCCAACACACAATTGTGGTCAAATAAGATCTCATGAATTCTTTCAACTTCAACCATTACGAAGCAAGAAATCAAAATTCAGCCGAACATGGGACGGTATTCAACAACAGCAGCAAGAACAAGTTTATAGTCAATGGTATCACAGACCAATCGCATCATTTTTGTTAAGCTACAAAAAGATTGCATGATTGAAAGAAAATAAAATTGATCAGGTAATGATACAGTTCACAAGAAATGTAGCAAGGCTAGATTGATAATGAGTAGATAATGCAGCTATGAATTGACTAGAATATGTCTTATTAAGTAAAAGCTCTGCAGATCCCAGTAACAACTTTAAAAAAATGAATTAAATTCATAGGGCACCTGGATTTTGAAATCCACGCCTGCAGGTCTTAGCAATGTTTCTCCAATTACTTTGTCGTCAAGTAAATTAGATAAGAAGTTTTAAATTATAAAGCAAAGGTATAAGTTAAAAAAAATAAATTAAAAAGAACACAAAATCTTACGATAGATGCAGCGCTGCACCATGGCTAAGCAGCACTGAAGCTAGAGAATCATAGCCATCTCTCTGAGCAGTGTTGTAATAGCCAGCTGTAAGTTCAGCAGCATGTGACAGTGTCTTGTACCACCAATATATTACGCCAATCTTTACTACGAGCAACACTGATGTTTTCTCATCTTGTTGATACTTCTTCAGCATGTCCGCTGTTTTTCCAATAATAGCATCTGCATGACGGATCAGCTTACCACTGTACCATTCCTACAAAATTTAGGCATCAGATTTCCAACTAATTTTTGGAGCCAGCTAATTTGATCAGAAAGCTCATTGTCCAGTTCCTCATCAACTGCCAAAGACCCTGGCTGCTGCTATCAATCGTTAAGTCTATCCATCCAGCTTATTTCCTAGTGCCTACAACTCATTATTCAGTTACTGAAACCATTTTCTAGTTATCATCAGAGTAGCAGTCATCACCAATTTTGATATTTCTTGTTCCTGAGGTGAATGTCTCACTTTGTAGTATGTAAGACCAACACACTCTGTTTCCAATCTTATAACCCGCCCAACAATGTTTTTTCCTTGATGCTAAGAAAACTTCCAATTGGAAACATTTGCATAAAATAAAAAATGAAGTGAACATCTGGAAGATGTACATACAAGGAAGAAATGCCCGTAGTCAGAAAGGAAACTTTTGTCACCACCTTCGAAGAAAGGAACTCCAAAGGGAAAACTGTTGTAACAACCGGCATCCAAAGGGCCCTTCTCCCCCCATTGAGGTTTTCCTAATCGGCAGGCGGCTGACCTCAAATCCTCCATCCTGCAGGGAAACTGAATTGATGACAAGCGATGTATATTAGAGATTTAGAGTATGAGGAAGTTCACTAGTTGATTGTTGCCATACATATACTTATCAAAGCATTGGAATTCACCAATTCCAGGAAATCTCCATCTACCATCAGCATATGGATGAGCCGGATATCTGCATGACATGTCATGTGAGCTAAATCAGAGAGGATAATGATGCCAAGAACAATAAATTCTAGAAATATTACCTAAGTTCGCCATCAGGACCCAGACCAATGCTTAGTTCTTCAATTACATGTCCAATTAATGAGTCAAACTTGCCAAGAAAATTGAAGATGAAATCTTCATAACACTGGAGGGCTGTTCGGCCGCAAAATAACGGAAGTTCATCCACTCCTAGTGAAAGACAATCTTCACTAGAAAAACCATTTTGATCTCGGTAGTAAATGTCCCGATCCACAGAACCGATCTGAGAAAACAGCAAGAACAATAGAGATCAGATAGGTCCAATCAAGCTCAACATTCATCAAACTTCCAACTTGGCCTCTTTACCATCAACTCTTTCATACAAGAGAGTTACGGCAGGGGGAATTGGGAGGAGCGGGAAGGGAAACCCATTACCAAAACACAAAGTGAATAGAAGTGACATTAATAAACACCGATTCAGCAATAAAAGCCATGAAAAAAAGACATAAGGTGGCTTCGCAGGTTGATGCCTATGACTTCAAAAACTTTTATGACATACCAGAAAAGCTACCAGTTATATGGGGCACGAAGAAATGTCTTCTGTATCCAAGAAGCTATAAACAGAGCATTACAGCAGGCATGTATAGGTGAAGTAAAACCACCTTTTGAATCCACAATGGGAGGCTCACAAGACCTTTTTCTGGTGATGATAAGTGGACATTTGAGTGGAAACACAAAGCAATATGCAACTTCAGACCTACTTCAGATATCAGCTTAAAAAGCTCTTCATATAGAGACCAGTCATATGCAAGAGGAGAAGTGCGCTCCACAATTCCCCACCAAACCTCGACTGCAATTCCGTGGACACCTGCCAACTTGAGCGCTTTTAGAGAAACAGACAATGCCTTCATTCTGCAAAAGACAATGACTGGACAGATGAGAAGAATGCATGGCATATGTGTTCAAATCAATACAGTTCATGGCATTAATAAAGCATCATTAGATACCCATCAATGGTATAGGAGGCTTGAAATAGTTAGTGAAAAGCGTGTAGATGAAAAAAAAAATCAATATTATGATTCTGTAGGTAGCAGACAGTTCTCTCCGTTACAGCCTTAAGTATCATTAAGGTTAAATAGGTACACACTCACTTTCTTATTCTTGGCGTTCCAAGAGTATCAAAGCCGACTGAATCAAGAGGCATCATCACAAAGACAGGCACTCTCTTCTGTTTTGACGACTTTAAAGTCAACGATCTTGACTTTTCTCGAGCATCCATGCTATAAGACGATCACTGAATAAAGTTAGTAAGTAAATCCTGGGCAGGTAATCATACTTGTAACCCAAATATTAGCAACTCAGATTATGTAGGACACATATACCGAATCTACTTGCATTTGTTCCACCATGCACCAGGCAAAGCAGAAATTGTCCAACATGAAACCAAATTGTCCAACATGAAACCATATGGCTTTCTTAAAATACTATCAAATTAAAATATCAGATACTACTAAGAATCAATGATGTTGTGCCCCTAGACAGATTTAGACAGCAGAACTGATTCCTCTTTCTTTGACATGAGTCACATGACTTACAAAATATCATAATAAGAGTAAATGCACATGCAGAACTTTAAAATTCATATTGAAGAAAGTAATTTACTACCATCTTGACGTGGCTTCACAAACATATGGACATGGATACATGTACATTGCACATTTTGAGCCATTGCTAATACCAAATAGCTAATCTATTATAAAACGGCCAATCAAAGCCAATACTTTGGGTGCCTTCAACAAGGGGGAGGGAGGGATTCACCCATACTAGTAGCTCATCTTAGATCAGTAACGAACCCACACTCTTCATTGCAACACAGAACCTGCTCCAGACCCTCAAAAACCATATACATTTAGACCAAACTTTGGTGCACACCTGTACCCATCTTTGTCCTTCAGTCAAAGTAGCATGCCATTAGTAACAAGCTTTAGGGATGTTGGCAATTAGTTGCTCATTGCATTGGCAGCTAGGTGTTGACTAATTGCATTAGCTGTTAACCATATCCAAGAAAATTGTTTGGTGGAATTAATTGTTTTTGGAAATTGTGAGATAAAAAGCTACTCTCAAAACAGTAATCTGCCAAAAAGCTCAATCCATGATCTTTTCAGAACTGGGCTACCCCAAAAGACTGGTTCACCAAGGATCAACAACAGCTTTTTAGTTGGGCCAAATAGTTTGACCCAAAAAGCTAATTTTCACCGAAAAGCTCTCAAAGAACTTGTTTCTCAACACCCCCTTACTCTTTTAAGATCACAAATGCAATTCAAAATCTTCATATCCTGCATCCCGAACTAATTTTCACCTTGTTTCTTCGGAGACATCCAATAAAATTGGAACAAACTAGTTTTCGGCGCACGACCTTCATTTATTATGCCTAGAATGACCATCATACTGACACCCCCCCCCCCCCCCCCCCAAAAAAAAAAAAAAACTATAACCGCAGATTAGTGATCTCCAGAATTGAAACCCATCTACAATCTCATGTTAACAGGAGTTTCCGTACTCGCCCATATCAACATGACTAGTAAAATTTCAACAAAATAGTAACCACCCAACGAACAAATAGCCAAAAGTAAAGGGGAAATGAGGTAGCAAATACCATTACCTGGCCTTAACTAATTTCAGCTCAGGAACCTCATTACTCATGCCATCATAAACAGAACGAACAATAACCCTAGAACCCTTGAGAAATCAAAATCCCATTTAAAATTCATACCATAGCAGCTACATGTTGAACACCCATATAAAATCTAACCAATAATTCGAAGATTCCGTCCACTATCTGATCAATAATCAAACATTCATTTTAAAAAAATGCATGAAATTGTTATTAACTAATATTCTAAAATTTAATTGAAATGGGCGTTTGAAATCAGACGAACTGACCTAGAAACATGAGCCCTTTTAGCCATGGCGGATTTGCGTTTCGAAATCCCTTTTCCAGAAGGGATTAGTGGAATCATGTTTGCGTTTCGAAAGTGTCTGAAGCCGTGTCGAATCTTCCTAGTTTCAGAGAACAATTCAGAGAAAGCGTACAAGTTTCTCCTGGCGCTGCATTTACAGAGCATACATCCAGCTGCTCCGGCCATTGCAGCGCAGATTATCCCACGATTTTAAGAGATAGAAAGGGGGGAGAGGAGAGAGAAAGCACTTCTCCAATATTTGAGGATCCCAAATGATAGTAACGCCTTCCCAACCAAATGAACATGAACAAATGAAGCTTCTGCAAATTTTGTGGATCCCTGCATTTTTACTCTTTTTAAAAAAAAAAATAATAAACTCTGGTCCACTTTCTACATTCAGCCCAGTTTGATTAGATTTATTTTGTCTGATCCTGTTTTGAATTTAATTTATCTAAACTTCTTCTGAATTTATTAAAAATAAATTTTTAAACTTATTTTAAATTTGTTCTAAATTTATTTAATAAATTTATTTTGAACTTATTTTGATCTAAATTTATCTAATAGGGCCTCAGTCACCCATCTGCCCCCTTAATTTGCTATATTTGTTTAGATCAAAATTAAGAACTATCAAAAGCTTAACCGACATGATATCAACTCCAACTGAATACAAAATTAAGTGGATTTTGGTAAAAATTTTCAACCCCTTCAATTAAATTGATTAACACATTTAACATGTTTAATTAGTTGGGCTAGGTTCAGGTTAATGATTTTGACATAAAAAAACACCTATCTAATCCATTTAAATAAATGGGTTAAAAAAGTCAACCCATTTATCCAATTAACGTTTATTTTGGGGGGGTGGAAATGTAAGGTTTTATCAAGTTGATCTATATTTTGGGGTTGGGAGTTTTGTGGATCATGGACAATGGTTACATTATGATGATATATTAAGCTAAAAGATTGATTTATGTTTTTCATAATCACACTTTAATTTAGTAGAAATATTAGCAAGTAAATAGATAATCATGTAACGTGAAACTGACCCATTTGTATTAAACGGTTTAATGAGTAAATTTCAAGCCAACTTATTTAAAAAATAAGCAGGTATAGGTCAAGGTTTTCAACATGTTTACTCAACTAGTTATGTTTATGTTAAGAATTTCTCAACCCGTTTAAATTCGACATGATGAAATCAACCCGATCTAACCTTAACCCTAAATCAAGTGCAAGATAATGTGCGTGTTTTTCAAAAGCTTCTTTACATAGAATCTATAAATAATGAAATTAACAGTGAAATTAACTGTTCTTCCAAGATTTAGGGTTTGTTCTATTTCGCGTTTTAGATAGATAGATAGATAGATATAAGGAGATGTAAGGAGCTGTAAGGAGCTGTAATGAGTTGTAAAGAGATGTAATGAGCTGTAAGAAGCTGTAAGGAGATGTAAGAAGCTGTAAGGAGATGTAAGGATAGATATAAGGAGTTGTTGAATTGTAGAAGAGTTGTAGAATATAATTTGTTTTACAATGAATGTTTTGGATGAAAAATAATAATATTAAAATAATATACTTATTGAAAATAAATAATTAATTAAGTTAATTACACAACAATAAAATATATTAATCACTATAAATTTGGTGAATAAAATTTCGTCCACTTGAGGTGATTTTTTATATGAACATTAGTTTGACTGAATAAGCAAAGTATAACAAAAAAAATAAATTTTTTTTGACCAAATTGAATACAACTCTTCAAATAAATTCCTATTTTAAGTAAATAATGTTTAATATAAATAAATGTATGGTCATCTATAATAATATATATTTTATGTCGAAACTCAAATATAATTTACGTCGTTATATTATGTTTTTATGTTTATGTAAATGTTGTGTTCATAAGATATTTATAAATTTTGTATATTGGTAGTATCATTAAAAAATATACATATTTCTGTAACTAAAATAAATAAATGTTATAGAAAATCTATGAGATTTAAGAAGATGTTAGGAGATGTAAGAATATGTAAGAAGATGTAAGGAAATGTAAGAAGATGTAAGGAGATGTAAGAAGATGTAAGGAAATGTAAGAAGTTGTAAGGAGATATAACTTCTTAACTAAATCCTAAAAAACGCGAAATAGAACAGGGCCCGGAAGTAGCAACTTTATAATTATTATGTTAAAATTTTTCAAGAATAAAATAAAAATGACAGGTTTTTATAGTGCTTATCCGAAAATGTGGATAAGCATGGTGCCCTTTCAAATTTATCCGCCTTATCCAATCCTTTTGATAAAAAAGTGAATAAGTATGGTACCTCTTCAAGATTTAACCGCCCTACCCTATCCATTTTTGGTGCCTCTTCAGGCATGATCACTCCTCTATATAAGGAGGAGTGAAGTCACAATCACAGGTATAAAATCAATGTGAGTGACTGCAGCACCCTTATCGATTAACCTTTGAAAGAACCTTAAAACACACGCTTATTTTACCAAGTAGATTATCCCTAAGATTATTTATGGTGCAACAAATAAGTCTTAAGCAAACTATTCATTTTCACGATTTACTTCGTTTATCCCGTACCACATTCAATCCAAATTTTCTAACATATTATAGTTCCATTATAATTTTCGTATTTGAATATAATGAAAATTAGGCTAAGATCGTACTATAATCACATTTAGACATTTTTTACTACACAAAACACCAAAG
>JACYFF010031959.1:88162101-88171544 GCA_017589665.1 Selenicereus undatus
AACAGTAACAAAGTCAGAGAACTCAAGAAATAATTATAGAGATTAATGATGGAAATAATCGTTGAACATGATAAACATGAATAAGAGGGGAAGAATGAGAGACAAAATGAGAGTGAAAATAGAGTGATTCTATGCACAATTAAAAGAAAATAGAACGAGAGATAAAATTGGGCAATGAAAATTGGACTTGGAAAATTAATTTTCCTACTTTTTCAAGGGAAAACAATTTCCTTCAAATGGGGTAAAATGATTTTCGCTCCTTGTTTTACCAAATGGCATAAAATAGGAAAATTATTTTTCAAAAAAATGATTTTTCCCTACCAAACACACCGCTAGAATAAGACATCTACCTATTCTTTTTCACCAAGGACACCATACATGATTAATTTGCATATAAAAATCATGCGTAATTTGTAATCAAATTATTGTACCCCCACCCTGAAATCTATATCATTTTCCTTCATTAGATCAATTTCAACACGAAATACTAGGGACTCACCTTTGAAATAATAAATTTAATGATGGATGACATTTAACAATACATAAACTTGCCAATATGTCAAATCCGAATTATAATTGAAAGGAAAATTATGTAAACTTTAAAGACTATAAAATGATAATAAGCAACTTTGAGCTTTGAATGTTAAGTACCATAACTATACCCTAATCATGCACACTTCATCTGATCATGTATTCATGTGATCATATGAAAACTAAAGTCATATGATGGCACTTAGATTTTTTATTTTTTTATTTTGGATGAAAGGTGAGATCAGTACATTGTGAGGTGGTTTTAATATATTATTGATAATAACTCGTCTACATTTCTCTTTTAAAGTACACTTATTTGTTTGTGGCCTTTTATCAACATCGTTTAATGAGAGTGAGTCCGTGAATTAAATTTTTTGTTATTAAAATGAATCAATTTCTAATTATATGCTTCATTTCCATTAATAAGTTATATCTCATATATTTTTAAAGCATATTATTGCACAATACATAGTTGAAATAATTACGTAAAAGATATTCAAATGAACACACATGATTTTCTTTGATGAATGCTTAATCAAGAAAAAATACTGACCAATTAAGGTGGTGTTCTTATGATGAGTTGATGACTATTATATCATATGAAGAAAATTAAAAGTATAGATTTAATCAAAACTACATAATTAAACCTAATTAAAATGTCATTTTTTCCTAACAAATAAATCCACCAACTTAATCTCATCAAAATCTTGCTTTGTCATGCCATCCCACCCCCATCATTTATGTGATTTAATTTCCAAAATTCCTAAATGGAAAAATTTATTGGTTAACAATGATTATATCCACGATAACGGACTTACTTTCTAGATTATCAATTTAAAATTTAAAAACTAAATGATAAATACATAATTTTCCGTCTCTATTGTCCAAAAAACATAAAACTTTAGGAATTTATAATGAAAACAAAAAATTAAATTCAGAAAGCATTACCTATTAAATTTTGTTTTGTTGCAAATCTATATTTAATTTTTTTTTGAACGAGAATATATGTTTAATTAATGATCTACAGAGGTTTAAAATTTTAATTCTATAATTTTTAATATAAGTTTTAGTTTTATCTTTTTCTTTGTGTCATTGTTATTATGTATGTTTGCACTTTCAAATTGTCTTCTTTTTATGTTGAGATTAATTATAAGTAAATATAAATTATTTTAAATTTAAAGATCCATTAAGAGTATGGCCACTAACTAGTTTTGAACAATATAGTTACAAAAGCATACTAAAAGGTAGATGATTTGTTAATATTACCATTATTTTATGCCTTTGTTATTAATTTTGATGATAAATAATTGAAAATTGATTTGTAAATTGATTAGGAGTTACCGACTCCTAGCAGTTTGCTAAATAGAACTAGATAGAGTTGAATTTGTACTATCATATTTTTATTATATGTTTTGGATGCAAATAATTTTTCCATCTTATGTGTAATAGCACGGTTGTTAATAACATTATTATTTTATAATATGTACTATCATTATCAATTTTGTTTAAAAAATAATTAAAAACTGATTTGGTGTTACTGTGGGGGTTAACAACTCTTAGTAGTTTACTATATAGAAATAAATAGAGTTTGACACTTTCATCATAGCTGCCTGTAATGCATAATTCAGTCATGTAACACTTCAATTTTAAAATCCATTGATAATTTATCTTCTATATCAATAACAATGTTAACTGTATCTCTTTTTTTGGACATTTAGAAAAATATAACATAATAATGAAGGTTTTTTTTATTGAAATTTTAATTACTCATTGGGACCTATCTCAAAGTATTTTATATTTTATTTTTTAATTACTCATGGTGGAAAAAAAAATGAACATGAATTGAATTATGTATTAATTATGACAATGTAAATATAACTTAGTTTTCTTTTTAAAGTGTCATATCAAAGATTGCACTAAATTATTTAGGTTTGGAATTATGTTAGAAGTAATCAAACTTCCCAAATTTGGTTGTATAGGTATGGATTCATCTTAGATACTTTCTTTTTAATACATATATACATACATACATATCAATTGGGTAACCCCAAATATCTCTCTCTCCTTTTCTTTTTTTGTTGTGCACGCACCGGCACTTCTTCCTCCAACTTCTCCGACAGCGGCGGCGGTTTTCCGACAGCATTGCGATTTTGATTCTCCGACAGAGCAATACTAGTGCCCAGTTGCCCAATTGAACCTAGTTAATTGTGGGTGCTCACAGCCCAGTGGCTCTAGCACCTCAGGCTGGCCCAGGCAAGCTACACCTAGTCGGTGCCTCAGGCCGCTGTGGTTTGGTGGCCCAAATTGTTCGTGTCGGCGAAGGTTCAACCCGAGAACTCGAACCACGCCTATTCTCCTCACTTGCATGCTTGGGTTGTCTCCGGCGACTGCCCACTGACATGAGTGGCTGGCGGTGCATCCTGTTGGGTGACAGTGACCGTTGGGCAACCTTGAGCACCTGGAAGAGGTAAGTTCACTTAGAAGCAAGTAAAGCTTGTCTACTGTTTTTTTCCATTTTTGTGCTAAGTCAATTGTGAGTAGCCTGGTTGCTTGTTTTAAATGGTTCTATCAAATTTCATTTTACCATTTGTTTATTTTAGGCACGTTTTCCTTTTCACCATTAGTTTTATTTTAGAGGTTTTGTTGTGTCCTTCTTGTAACCCTTGTTATTTTTAGGGTTATTTTTGTTTTATTAGTCTGTCTAGTTTTATTGGTGTGATTGTTAGTAGTATTAATATTATTATATTATTTTTAATTATTAGTTTTATTATTGACTAAATGTGTATTCTTGTCGGGTAGATTTCTAGTCTTGTTAATTAATTATGTTGTTCTTTCCAGCTAGTGTTTTTTTCCTTTTAGTTTCAGTAGTTTGTTCTTTTCGTATTAGTTGGGCCCACCCAGTGATTATTTTGGGGTGATTTTACTCGTTTACTCCCTTGTTAATCTTAAGTACAATCTTTTTATTATTATTATTATTATTATTATTATTATTATTATTATTATTATTATTATTATTGCGTTGTTGGGGGTAGGTGTTGGTAGCTCAAGGCAGCGGCAAGCAATGTTGTAGCTTCAGCTAGTCCTCTGGGAGGATATGGGGGTAGGAGGGGTGTTGGGTTTCGAAAGGTGAGCATAACATCTTAGAATATTGGGTCTCTTACTGGTAAGTCAATAGAATTAGTTAAGTCTTTGCATAGACGTAGGATTAACATAGCATGTATTCAGGAGACTAAGTGGGTGGGGGCTAAAGCTAGAGAAGTTGATGGGTATAAGCAGTGGCATTCGGGGTCAATCAAGGCTAGGAATAGAGTTGGCATCTTGGTTGATAAGGAGTCAGTTGACTTCGTTGTGGAAGTGAGGCGTGAGGGTGACCGTATTATGGCCATTAAGATATTGGTGGGATCAGAATTCGTTAATGTGGTTAGTATTTATGCACCTTAAATAGGTTTGTCAGACGATATTAAGAAGTAATTTTGTGAGGATTTGGATATGGTCATTCAGGATGTACCTTGGAGCGAAAAACTTTTCATAGGTGGAGACTTTAATGGCCATATTGGTGAAGGCTCAAACGGGTATGATACGACCCATAGAGGTTTCGGTTATGGGGAGAGAAACAATGGAGAAGTTTCTGTTCTGGACTTTGCAGTTGCCTATGAATTGTTGGTGGTAAACTCCTTTTTTAAGAAGAAGGAGGACCACTTGGCGACCTGTAGGAGTGGTTCCACAAAGACTCAAATTGATTACTTCCTGATTAGGGCGGATAATCGGAGATTATATAAGGATTGTAAGATGATACCTAGTGAGTACTTAGGTACTCAGCATAGGTTGCTAGCGTTGGATATGGAGTTCAAATGTTCAAAGTGGAAAAAGAGAAGTGTTGGGGACCCTAGAGTTAAATGGTGGAATCTTACTAAGGAGAACGCTATTAAATTAGCAGAGAGGACTACTAAAGAAGGAGTTTGGAGGTAGGTAGAGAATGCAGATACAATATAGGAGGCAATGGCAGCATGTATTCAAAAGTTGGCTAGGGAAATCCTAGGGACATCTAGGAGAGGTTGTAACAAATGAAGGGAGCCTAGTGGTGGAACGAGGTGGTAAAGGAGAAAGTCAAGACGAAAAAAAAGGCTTACGCTACTTTCATGAATAGTGGAACGGATGAAGAGAAAGAAATTAGTAAATTTAGATATAGAGCAACAAAAAAGGTAGCCAAGAAAGCTGTTGCTATAGCTAATAGCATGGCTTATGATAGGTTATATCAAAAACTGGAGACCAAGGAAGGTGAAAAGGAAGTCTTTAAGCTTGCAAGGGCTAGAGAAAGAAGAACAAGGGATTTGGGTGTTATGAGGTGCACCAAAGATGAAGATGGTATCGTGCTGTCTAAGGATGTAGAAATCAAGGAGAGATGGAAAACCTACTTCTCCAAACTCCTCAACGGGGAAGTGATGGAAGATTTTCGAATTAGGGAAAAAGCGAGTAGTGAGAGACGTCTTGATGCTCGATTGTGTGTACCTATCAGCAATGACGAGATTAAAGAGACCCTAAAGAAGATGATCAATGGGAAGGTAGAGGGGTCAGACTAGATGCCAGTGGAAGTATGGAAGTGTTTGGGTGAAGAGGGATTAGAGTGGCCAGCAGAGCTTTTCAATGTTATTTTTAGGACCGCCAAGATGCCCAGAGAATAGAGGTTTAGTTCAGTCATCCCATTGTATAAGAACAAAAGTGATATTCAGGATTGTAATAACTACGGGGGTATAAAGTTGCTCAGTCACACTATGAAGTTATGGGATAGGGTGATTGAGAGAAGGTTGCGGAAGGATATTTCAATATCAAAGAACCAATTTGATTTTGTGCTTGACAAGTCGACCATAGAGGCGATTTACCTCCTTAGAAGGCTCATGGGATTGTACAGAGATAGAAAGATAGATCTTCATATGGTGTTCATCGACCTGAAAAAAGCATATGATAGAGTTCCATGTGAAGTGTTATGGAGATTCTTAGAAAAGAAAGGAGTGTTACCTATGTATATTCGAGTTATTAAAGATATGTACGAGGGAGCTAGGATGAGGGTTAGGACGCCAGGAGGGGCTACCAATGACTTTTACGTTGATATGTGCCTGCATCAGGGTTTCGTTTTAAGCCATTTTCTTTTCACTTTAGTTATGGATGAACTTACAAAAGGAATTCAAGATGAGGTACCATGGTGTATGTTATTCGTAGATGACAATATTCTTATTGATGAGACCAGAGAGGGAGTTAATGACAAGTTAGAGCAATGAAGATATACACTGGAGTTTAGAGGTTTTAGAGCAAGTGGATCGAAAACTGAATACCTTCATTGTTGTTTCGGAGGAAGGGATGATGTAGGGGGGTCGTCACCATTGATGAGATAACGATACCAAAGGTCGAGAAGTTCAAATATCTAAGCTCGATCATTCAGTAGAATAGGGATATTGACGAAGATATTAACCAGCACATAAAAGTGGGTTGGCAAAAATGAAAGTATGCTTCAAGTGTGTTGTGTGATAAGAGGATGCTTGTAGGATTAAAAAGTAAAGTTTATCATATGGTAGTGAGACCTACTATACTGTAAGGATCAGAGTGTTGGCCTATAATAAAGACACATGTTCAAAGGTTAATGGTAGCAGAGATGAGGATGATTAGGTGGATGTGTAGTTATACGAGAATGGATAGAATTAGGAATGGAGTAATCAGAGACTTAGTTAAAGTGGCTCCCATCAAGGATAAGATGAGAGAAACAAGACTAAGATGGTTTGGCCATGTGAAAAGAAGGAGTGTGGACGCTCCAGTAAGGAGATATGAGAGGATTAACACCCTCAAAGGTAAAAGAGGGCAGGGACGACCAAAAAAGAGTTTGGACAAGGTGATTAGAGAGGACTTGAAAGTTGTAGGATTGACGGAGGACATGACTCAGGATAAGAGACTATGGCGGGATAGGATTAGGATCTTAGATCCCAGAAAGTTGGCCACCTAATTTAGTTGTGGTTTTTCAGTTGCAGTAGGGTAGTTTTGGTTGTGGTTTTTTCATATATCATGTCTGAATGCAGGTTGTACTGACATCTAGGAAGATATATTATTTGCCTACCTCTGTGTGCAAAGGTATAGTACCTTCCTCGGCTGTGTTGTACTTTTGTTTACATAAGTACAACCACCTGATTTATTAGTATTTCTTAGTTCATTCCTTACTGCATACCCTTAGTTTTTTTTCTATTAAATGTTTTTGCAAAATCCTTCTTCTATTAAATGTTTTCACAAAATCTTATTTTGTGGATCTCTTGGATTCAGTCTCTCTACGGGCAAGGATACCGGTGGAGGTAACGTTCCTTACAGTTGGATCTTTCCAGGCCCCGCGACCACACTAGGAGGTGTTGTTATTATTGCATACATACATGCATATATTAGAAGGAACTTGGAGGCAAGCAGATGATACAGATACAATGCGAGATGCAATGGCAGAATGTATTCGAAGGTCAACTAAGGAAATCCTAGATACATCTAAGAGGTGGCAGCAGAATGAAGGGAGCCTGGTGGTGGAACGAGGAGGTAAAAGAGAGAGTCAAGGAGAAAAAAGAGGCATACATTACTTTCATAATAGTAGAACGAATGAAGAGAAAGAGATTAGTAGAGTTAGTATAAGGCAGCAAAAAAGAAAGCCAAAAAAGCGGTTGTTGTAGCTAAGAGCATGACTTGTGATAGGTTATATCAAAAACTGGAGATCAAGGAAGGTGAGAAGGAAGTCTTTAAACTGGCGATGGCTAGGGAAAGAAGAACATAGGATTTAGGTGTTGTGAGGTGTATCAAAGATGAAAATGGTAAGGTGCCATATGTGGAGGCAGAAATCAAGGAGAGATGGAAAATGTACTTTTCCAAATTCCTCAATGGTGAAGTGATGGAAGATTTTCGTAGTAGGGAAAGAGAGAGTAGTGAGAGTCAACTTGATCCTCGATTGTGTGAACCTATCAGCAAGGACGAAATTAAAGAGACCCTAATGAAGATGTCCAATGAGAAGGTAGAGGGACCAGATCAGATACCTGTGGAAGTGTGAGAGTGTTTGGGTGAAGAGGATTTGAAGTGGCTAGCAGAGGTTTTCAATGTTATTTTTAGGACTGCTAAAATGCCCAGAGAATGGAGGTTTCGTACAATTATCCCATTATACAAGAACAAAGGGGATGTTCGGGATGTAATAATTATAGGGGTACAAAGTTGTTCAGTCACACTATGAAGCAAAGCTTTTCAATGTTATTTACCTCCCTAGAAGGCTTATAGGATTATACATAGATAAAAAGGTAGATCTTCATATGGTATTCATTGACTTGGAAAAAGTACATGATAGAGTTTCGCGTGAAGTATTATGGAGGTGTTTGGAAAAGAAAGGAGTGTCACCTGTGTATATTCAAGTTATTAAAGATATGTATGAGGGAAGGTATATAGGACGAGTGTTAGGACATCAGAAGGGGTTACCAATGACTTATACGTTGGTATGGGCCTGCATCAGGGTTCCGCTTTAAACCTTTTTCTTCTCACACTAGTTATGGATGAACTTACAAAAGAGATTCAAGATAAGTTGCCCTGGTGTATGTTATTCACAGAAGACATTGTTCTTATTGATGAGACTAGAGAGGGAGTTAACGGCAAGTTGAGGCAATTGAGACATACACTGGAGTCTAGAGGTTTTATAGTAAGTAGATCAAAAATTGAATACCTACATTGTTGTTTCAGTGGAAGGGAAGATGCGACTAGAGAAGTCATCATTGATGGGATGACGATACCCAAGGTTGAGAAGTTTAGATATCTAGGCTCAATCATTCAACAGAAAGAGGATATTGACGAAGATATTAACCAGCGCGTAAAAGTGGGTTAGCAACAATGGAAGTATGTTTCAGGTATGCTATGTAATAAGAGGATGCCTATAGGATTAAAAGATAAAGTTTATCATATGGTAGTTAGACCTAGCGACCTGCTGTGTTGCTTGGATCAGAGTGTTGGGCTATAAAAAATACACAAGTTCAAAGGTTAACGGTAGCAGAGATGAGGATGATTATATAGATGTGCGGTTATTCGAGAATGGATAGAATTAGAAATAGAGTAATTAGAGACTTAGTTAAAGTGGCTCTTATCGAAGATAAGATGAGAGAAGCAAGACTCAAATGATCTGACCAAGTTAAAAAATTGAGTGTAGATGCTCCAATGAGGATATGTGTGGGGATTAACATCCCTTAAGGTAAAAGAGGGAGGGGACGACCAAAGAAGAGTTTGGAAGAAGTGATTAGAGATGACTTGAAAGTTGTAGGGCTAACGGAGGACATGACTCAGGATAGGACACTATGGCGGGATAGGATCAAAATCTTAAGCTTTAGAGAGTTAACCTTGTAGTTGTCTCTCGGTTGCAGTATGGTAAGATTGGTTGTGGTTTTTTTTCGTAAGGCGTGTTTGTTTGCAGGTAGTACAGGCATCTGGCAAGTGACAATGTTTGCCTACCTCTTTTTATTAAAGTAAAATACCTTCCTCTTCTATGTTGTACTTATGTTTACATAGGTAATGCCATCAGATTTATGAGTACTTCTTACCTAATTCCCTGCGACTTATCCTTAAATTTTCTCTATAAGATGTGTTTCACAAAATCCGTCTAGTATAAAATATTTTCACAAAATCTTATTTTGTAGGTCTCCTGAAATCAACCTCTCTACAGGCAGAGATACCAGTAGACGTAAGGTTGCCTACATCTGGATCTCCCAAGCAACACGAAAGCGGGACCACACATTGGGATGTGTTGTTGTTGTTATTGTACAAATACATATATACATACAAACACACATACATATATATACACATATACATATACATATATATACATACATATATATATATATTATATAAGATTTTGTGAAAATATT
>JACYFF010031959.1:88188891-88200400 GCA_017589665.1 Selenicereus undatus
AATAGAAAATAGAAAAAATAAAAACCAATAAAAAAAAACAAAAAAAGTAAAAAATAAAAAAAAGTGAAAAATGAAAAATAAAAAATAAAAAATAAAAAAATGAAGACTGGACAACAAAAAACAGAAAATAAAAAAATAAAAAAATAAAAAATAAAAAATAACGAATAAAAAAAAGTAAAAACAAAAAAATTAAAAAGTAAAAACAAAAAAAAATTAAAAATTAAAAATTAAAAATTAAAAATCAAAAAAATAAAAAATAAAAAATAAAAAATAAAAAATTAACAAAATTTGGATAACTTCATAAATTATCACACATTAATTATATTTTCATTATTTTAACCCATTTCAACCTATCACATAAAAAATATACCCACTTCAACCTACTTCAACCAACATCAACCCATTTCAACCCACTTCAACCTACTTCAACCTATTTCAACCCACCTAAAAAAAAAATACCAACTTCAACCTATCTCAACCCACCTCAACCAACTTCAACCCACTTCGCCCTTTTGACCCACCCAATTTACCCACGAAAAGAACAGGCCCTTAATCTTGGATAGATTAAATTTAGATAGAACACAACATCAAATATCACTACAAAAGGCTAATGATATGTTATATAATCTTTTCAAACTCTTAGGTAGTTATATCATTTTCACAAGCAACTATTTTCAAAAGGCTAATGGAAATAGCCTTTTAAAAAAGAGTTGTTTGGGTCCAAATAACTCTTCCAAACAACTATTCAACCAAACACTAATTTAGCTGTTTTGACTAATTAAAATAGTTAAAACCTCAAAAAACTCTTTTTCTCTAAAAAGCTCTTGTAACCAAACACCCCATGTCATATATGTGTTCCCCATTCACTTCCCACAAATTTGTCAAATAGATAGTTATTTCCTTAAAGATAAGTTAATAAAGGTAAGGTTGGCAAAAACTTAGATCCGGGTCAACTCGGGTCCGGACAAATCGGACATTTGGACAAAAACTTCATATTCGGACCTTGTTCGGATTATAAATTGGACACTTTGACCGGACCTGGACCAGGACCCGGACCTGGACCTGGATGTCCAATTTCCGAACCCGGTTGTCCGAATGTCTGAATTTGTTATATGATTTTAGGACATTCTGACCGAAATGTTGTGTGACCGAACTTGAACCCGATTTTTTAATGCCCGAACCTGGTTGTCCGAATTTATTTTTATAAAATTTTCTAAAGAATTTGGACTAAAATTACATATAAACATAGTTGTCCGATGTCCAAATCCAATTGTCCGATTGTCCGAACCCGAAGTGGTTCAACAAATATCTAGACAACCCGAACCCGAATGTCCAAACCTGAACCCTACCCGGATTTAAATTCGGACATGACCGATTGTCCGAATTTTAAATCCGGATATAAATTTGGTGACCGTACCCGATTTTTTTCGGCTCGGACAAATTCGGGTAATGGGGTCGGATAGATTTTTATCAGGCCTAAATAAAGGACAAATCATTAATTTAGTTTACTAAAGTACTATGTGAAACGCGATAAAACAATATTTTTTGATTTTGAAAAAAGGGAGGAACTATTCTGACTTGGAAAAAGAATTATTAAACATAAATATTAGAGCATGAGAAAAAAAAAAAGAAATATTGGATGATGATATACTATATAGAGGTATTGGACAATAAAACTCTCAACTTTGAACTTAGACATCTGTATATCATACTATGGGCTTATTTACTGTTCATATATTAAGGCCGATTTTGAAAGTGTTTTTAGTTGGTGATATAAGTTCATATTCAACATATGCATTTGTATACACTTAGAAATTCTTACATTTTAAACATATGTAGTTGTATACCATTGTGAAATTGTTACACTATATTGATGAAAACAAATTCAAGCTCTGCCTTAGTATATAGACAGTAAAAAAATATGACAATAGTATGATACATAAACATTCAAGTTCAAAGTTGGGAGCATTATTATCTAATACCCCAAAGCACAGTATGTTATTGTCCAAAATTTCAAAAAATAAAACAAAATAAAAACTAAAGGTTTTTTTTTTAAATAACATTGTCAACACAATCGCGATGATCAGAATTGTTTCGATTTTCAAAATTGTCATCACTTTTTGTATGTATATGTAAACAATATCTTGTTATGTAACATTATTTCGAATTATTTTTTATCCTTCCAGAAAAAGAAAAGAAGTTAAAAATGATTGTTTTTTGTTAATTGGTGAACCAACCATAGGTTTCTTTCTGACAACGAGTCAGCCAAGTTAAGAGCATCCGCATTGCAAGGCTCATGAGCCAAAAATTTGGCTCACGGTCCAAGCAATACCATGCATCAGTGATCCGCTTCGCTCGCCCTACGGTCCAGCTCATGACCATGATCCGCTCCCCACACATTCTCTCTCTCTCTCTCTTTTTGCCAACTAAGCATTTAAAAGTCTAAAGCCTAATAATATAGTAGTAGTGGGGTTTATAAAATATTATTTTATTTGGTGATCCAAGTTGGTGATCCATAGGATGTAGAGAAGAAAAAAAAGTTGACTTGTGAGATGATGTGGAGGTTGTGGGCCCCCACTTATGATCCAAATTTTTGAATCACTAATGCGGATGCTCTAACTCACAAGCCTCCTTTGCTAATAACGTAATAACCTTAATGATTTTACCAAAAGTAAAGGTTGACCCCTCATCTTCCAACACCCATCAATCAGAAATCACTGTTATCTCCGCCGAGAAAGGTTGGGTATCCCATGAGAACTCGTCGAAGTTTTATCGCCTTCTCGCAGACGACCCACTTCGATGCAGACAGCTAGAAAAGGCTTCTAGTGTAATTTGCCTTCCATGAAGCAACACTGATTCCTGTGCCGCTACATACACTATAGCTTACAAACAAATTGATGGAAATAAATACAAATGTCCATCCTCTCTTGCATTTTCAACTTGCTTTATTGTATACGTTCTTGCCGTACCTTAATTTTATCTTTTATCGCACCGGAATTTATTGAGGTGTTACATTGTGGGTTTGATGTGTGTTTTAATTTTTATTCCCTATTTATACTCCAATACCAGTTGATCAGTGCAATTCAATGGGCATGCAAGTGGGTGTTACTTTTCAACACCTAATGGGAACGTGTGTGGTCATGGTTGTTGACTTCAGAAATAGGTAGAGGTGAGGGTATGACATCATTCACCATGTACAACCCCTTCGACATCCCTAGTTGTAAAGGCTTGTGGTAATTTGTGGGATTGATCATTTATCATTCAAGCGTTCCTAGTAACTATTAGTGGCGTGTTACATTTTTGTTTTCTAATATTGATGTACTCTGAAGCTTTGTTACTTGCAAAAAGTTTAAAACCAAAAAAAATGTCTTCTGGATTTTTTTTTTGTAAAAACTAGGGTTATGTCATGTTTAGTCTCTCTAGTTGCACAGATAACATTGTTTATATATAGGTATCTCGCAAACCTACATTGAAAATTCTTATTGCTTGTTTGTTTGTAGTATAATTTTTAGTCGTTTAAATTGAGTAGGCTTGGATCAATTTTTCAAATTCACCCTAGATTAGTGGCATCTAGACCATTATGTAACATACCATAGTTTTCAAAATTTGTATTTATTTTTTTTCACAGGGCAACCTGGTACACTGAATGAAAAAAATGTTGAGTTTAAAGGTCATATTTGTGCTTCTTTTAATATTTTCTATCAAATGATAAAGTTTTGATCCAAACTGTTGAAATAATTTTAGTTGAAAAATGCCGATTGAATTATTTAAGTGACAAAAAATGTCGATTGAATTGTCCTGGAAGAGAAAAATGTCTATCAAATGAAGGAATGTCGCACTCAAAATATGGGTTTGAGCCTATTTTAATATTATCTGTCCGATATCAAGTTTCGATCCAAATCGTTGAAATTGCTTAGTCAGTGAAAAGTATCGACTGAATTGTTTGAGTAACGAAAAATATTGATTGATAGCAGAGATAAATATTGACCAAATGAAGGAAGTCGAAATCAAAATCTAGATTTCAACCTATTTCAATCTTTTTTATTCGATGATAAAATTTCGATCAAAACCGTTGAAATTGTTTTAGTGATGAATCAACTGAATTGTTTAAGTGACAAAAAATATTGACTGAATTGTCATGACGAAAACAAACGTTGAAAAAATGGAGGAAACTTGAGCCCAAAATATGGATTTGAGTTATTTTTATCTTTTCCATCGGATAGTCAAGTTTTGATTCAAACCATTGAAGTCAGATTTTGCATATAAATTTCAATTGACCATATCCTCAAAGAGTTGAAGGAAGAAAATCAATTTCCTATCTTCTTAAAATGGAAAGCATCTCGCTCCATTGGGGGGAAAATTATTTTCCTTGGCAAATAGTCTTCATCCTTTACTATGAGAAACAAAGAAAATTGGAAAACCATTTTCTGGGAAAATTATTTTTCTCCTTCGACCAAACTACCTAAAATTAGCCACAACATCAAAATTTTGTCAAGAAAAGAAAAAGAATGAAAATGTGCAATGTGAATAAGGGTATTTACTTTTTTTAATAATATTTGGGATATTTTGCACCCTTCATTAAAAGTTTAGGGGTATTTGTGAGCACCACAATTGGATCTAGATGCGCTACGCCATGACTGGTTGGTTTGTTCGACCACTTGCTAAAATTTTGACTTGACAGAAGAAGAGAAATAGGCTTCAGCTCTGGGAATTAGTTTGGGTTTTTAACCCAAACAACAGAAACTATTCAAGATCAAGAAATCGGATCACTGTAAATAGGGGCCCTAGAAGCCCAATCGAGTTCATGGGCCACAACATTAGTGGGCTCTTTGGCTCAAGTATCATATACTATTAGATCAGAGAAACAATTGCAAATCGAATGTCTTCTTTTCCTTTTTTATCCGAAAATCAATTTTAACTTTTAATTAGAAATATAGTGGCCAATGTGTTTTATTGGATAAATAGTCAAAAACTACTTATTAAACTTTTTATCGAGCCTCAACCAGGAGAAAATCAAAGGGTTGTTAACTCGATAAATAGATATTTTTGAAAACTCTACACAAATAATTGTGGTTGTGGGGATCTTCTAATTTTAGTGGTTAGAACCAAAAGATCCATATTTGGGACAAATGCACGACATTAGGATGGAAAGCGTCGTGATACTATCGATTGTCAATGAGTGCCTCTACTGATCAAAATAAAAAATAAAGTCACACTATTTAAAAAGCCGAGCATGCGGAATATTAGTACTAACAACTCAAAGAATTATATTCAAAAAATAAAAAAATGTACTACAGGCGGGGTGCTAAATTAAATAACAAAATTACATATTTTTCCAAGTAAAAAATTAAATTAAATTAAATTAAAGCAAAGAAAAAAAAAGAGAGAAAGGTCAACTATTTGGTTGGCTCTCCTAAGTTAGCCAACCTAATGAGCTTAAGAACCCAAAAGAATAGTTGTAAGCTAATAACATCTCTAGTCGCTCTATGCTTTATTTTTTGATATTTTTTCCCCCTATTTGATCATCTATAGCCTAAAGTCTAGGGATGACCCCTATTTATAGTCGCTAAAAGGACATACCAAGATAAATTTAGATTAAAATTCAGAAATATTCATTTTATCTTTTATTAGCCAAAAATCCATTAGATGAGGGAGCTATCTTATTTGATTATGTGCGGAAAAAACATAGAATAGAGCATATCCAAACAAGATTACATTCTTGTCTAGTTCAACACAGTGAATCTTGTTGAATTCTCCGTTGAATTATGCAGTAAAGTATGAAAAAGTTCTAGGCTAGGCCCAAAAATGGACAAGTTGTGTTTTGGTTTGCATAGAACTCCCCATATCCTCCTAAAATCTGAGTTATAGGTTCACTTTTGATCCAATTTCTACTAGGCTTGAGAGTGCGCAATGGGCTTTAAGTTTCATTATCAAGCTTCTGACAAATATTGATATACTTTTTTTAGGTGTCCATAACTAGATCTAGCAAATGGGTTATTCGGTTCGGGTACGAGTTTGGTCAAGTTCGGGTCAGGTCATGTTCGGATAAGTGATATTTCGGGTCGTTTCGGTTTGGGTCGGGTATGGTTCAGGTCGGGTCGACTAATTTTTGGTGAAATACGCTCGTCATGCCAAAACAAGCAACTTTGTTTAAAATTTCGGGTCGGATATGGTTCGGGTCGGGTCAATTCGGATTTCAGGTCCACTTTCGGGTGAGCATATTTCGGATGTCGGGTCGGGTATGGGTCTGGGTCATTCGGTTCGAGTTTCGGGTCAGTTTTGCCAGTTCTATCCATAACATTATATTTTTAAAATCCCTTATAAATGATCCTTATTAGATTATGAGATTCATTGATTAGCTCTGCAAGTGCATTATTTCCATTGCTAAAATCAAGTGTCATTTTACAAGGATTAGGACAATCTATTGAGTTTTAGCCTATTAAAGATTCTAAGTGAATATGTGGCTTGGGTTTTGTAGTATAAACTATTTAGACAATTCTTGAACTAATCTAAAATCTATGGCACGCAAGTATTTGGGGATTAGACTTACCTATTAACAAGTTAAACCACCTTCCAAGAGCTGAGTGATTCTAGGGCCAATATCAGTTGAATCTTGAAGTTCCTTTTGAAATGTAGAGAATTACCCAAATCAAATTGTTTACCATTTCTCATCGGCTCCTAATTCTATTTGAGTTAAAGATTTGAGATTAATTGCACCACCCTTTAATTAGCAATTCTTTTCCAAGTGATCACCAAACCAAGTCTAATATTGGTGATCGGTTAAATGGATTTCACCTTTTAGTTCTTCATCCAATATCTAACATTCATACATGAAATTTAGTTATGATCCCTCACACAAGCACAAAACTTCCTGGACTAAATAGAATTAAACAACCAAGGTCAAACACATGGATTTAACCATTTGCAATTCAACATCATCATTAGGTTTGGCTAATCCTTAGATTAATGCCACGTCAAAACTATCTACTAGCATGATTTGAACAAATCTAGAGAACAGTTTTAAGATAAAAGAGAGAAAAGAAATGATCATGCAAAGGATTTTCCCCTTAGGATCTTGCAATCTTCTATGACCTTCCAACATGTAAAAATCTTCTAATTCAATCTCTCTATTTCACTTTAAATATGAAAATGGATGATAGATAGTAAGGAATGGATTCTTGAAGAAGTCTAAAATACGCACTAAATAGTTAGAAATCAATCTTGAAGACTATAAAACGTTGTAGAGACTGAAGGGTTGCAACAGAAACAACGGACCCAGAGTCATGGCATTCGTTATGGGTTACCCGTGGTCTATGTTGGAATGAAACCTCTAGCTTGTCTAGGATACATTACATATATGGCTGACAACAGGCACAATTCATGAAAATAAATCAAGCAGATAGACAAGGGTGTGCCGTCTGTAGTTAGAGCCACGGTTAGACCATGTAGAACACTAGAGAATGAGATACAACCAAGTACATACCCATGCATGTGTTCAACAGATTGAATGGCTCGATGGGGAACTTGGTGGACACTAATAACTAAGTACCCAAGGTACAATAGGCTTAAAGTGTCCAAATCTACAAAAGTTTCTCAGCGAACACCAAAACCCAAGCGAGGCAAAAGGGGTAAAATCAAGGATTTATGACACCTTGTCCCCTCATATCGATATCAAAAAACCCTAAAATCATATACAAAATAAGATCTTATCAAACTTTTCTATGCTTGAACAACTTCTTGTCCCCCAGTAGTCACAGGAATCAAAATGGAAAAGAAGAATAAAAGGATGAAAAATTTATTTATAATGTCCTCATGCAAGGCGTTGATAGCAATACCGAAGTTAAGGTAGACCCAATTAGACAATCAAAAGTGATGACATTAGTTTAGCTCACAGATAAAAGAAAGAAGTTTTTGAAAAACTCTTATAGACCACAATGTTGATGGTCAACAATCACCCCAATTATGATAGGTAGTTCATATTGGCACATGCAAAAGAAAGAGCGAGATGGCCTAGTTGAACCTTACTTTAGAATGTAGAGTGCTTCACCCATGCAATCAGACGATAGCTAGGTTCATTCAATATTCGTGCCATCAACATGATTCTACTATAAAGTTACTAAAATTTCAAATTCTCCACTCTGAGGAAACAACATGCATAAGATAATTAATAGAACTTCGCATAGGGTTGAAACAAGGATAAATGGGTAGCATGTGACAAAAAGTTTTGGGAATGCGGGGTTAAAACCCAAAAGATTCATTGATAAGATTTTTAATAAATACAATTGCTAGCCATAACCCATAGTACTCGAGGGTCGATCCACAAAGATAGGAATGAAAGTAGGCAACTTTACTAATTTAAACAAGATAAGCAAATGCCATCTCAAACATCATGAACCAAATTATAAACAAGATAAGCAAAAACATTCTGTGCACGAAATAAGTTGACTGTGTAAGAATCCCAACCAGCTAAGATTTGTGCCTAGCTCCATGTCGATAATAAAATAAGCCTAAAATGAGAACTGGAACAAAATCAAGAAATTAAATCACAATACGAATTAGTTATTCAATGTTAATAACTTGGCACATTGATTTAATTCATAAGGTTCAACAATGAATTCATCAACAAACCCATCCAATGGTAGCCAATACTGGTGAATTTAGGGCAAATAAAAACTACAATCAGAAGAGATATTATACAAACCTAGTTCACAAAGAAGAATGAAACCCCCCCCCCAGTCTGATCATCTCGACAACTTGAAAGCAACATCAATAATAACAGAACCAAGATCACATAACCAAACCAATTGGATCACTAGAAAACAAAAAAGAGTTAGAATACGCAACTTTGAACCAAACTTAGAATAAACTTAACTCCAAGGACTAAAAATCTCAGTTGAATTCAACAAAAACTTCAACCAATTACAAAATTTAAGAGTCTAAACGCTAAATTTGAAATATACTAAAAGACCATGAATTAAACTACTAACCTACTATACTTTTTACTACTCCTACTTTCTATCACCACTTCCTTGAATTGACTTTTTTGAACCCTTTAATAGCCAATTCCAAAGCCCAAGTTTTCATTGCTTCAATTAATCACAAATTGATCCTCAAACCTTCCCATCTGCAGTTGACATGCTCTTAAATTACAACCTATTGATAATAGAGAGAGAAGGATGGCAACGATTGTTATTGGAATGATGATAGAATTAATCAAGATGATGGACCTGATCCAAGAATGGGAGACAAGTGATGAAGATTCTAAATGAAGAGGCAAGGGAGTTTATTGCTTCTTGGGAAGGAGAAGAATCAAAGAGGAGAGAGCAAGTAATGAAAATAAAACAAAGAGGTGGCTGTGTGGTTCTGTAAGAGGCACATGAATGGAGAGAGAAAGAGTTGGACTGCTCCTTTGGGTTGTGCAAAGAGATGAACTTCAGTCATTCTATTTTACACCAATTTAAGGCATCTTATTCAAATTTTTGAATTTTTTTCAACTTCTGCAAAATAAATAAAAATGTTATGAAATTCTAGTTTGTTGATCTATTTTGAGCAAGTGTTAGGTATTAAGAGGTGTAAAAGTTATCATGTTCGGGTTGAACAAATACCCCTACATCTAGAATGTGGTTGTAATGAAGAAGTAAAATGAAACTAAACTACCTGGAAAAAGGCAAATAAGAAAAGAAAAATTCTTAACTCACTTTTGTTGAATCATAGTTGCACTTAGGAAGTGCAACAAGACATTTAAACTACTTGGTTTCAACTAGTGGACGAGTACAGTCATGTGAGGGTTTGCAAAAGATATATGTTTAATAACTTAAAAAAGCAAAATACAATAGAAAAGAGAAAAAAAATTATTTTGATTGTCATAAACCATATGTACAACTAAGGGGAAAACATATGTACAAATTCTAACTTTTAATATTGCTCTGATAACCTAGCATTAGATCATGTATAAATACAATGAACATATAAAGAAACTCATAGCCCCTATTGATGACATCCGTACAACTGTCTTTCACCCCTCAAATAAAAGTGAACAAGCCCTCTCTTGTTTATTCAAGTTATTTACTTTTCCCCCTGCCTTTTGCTTCCTTTCTTAGTCTTTTTTATTTTGTTTTTGTTTGAGCTCAATATGTGTGAATTTTATACCTTGTTCTACCTAAATTTTGCTCATAATAATTGATAAGTTAGGTTGTTTATTAGTGTTAACTTGGTTTTTTAGGTAACAAAGATAATTACCGAAATGACGGATAAGGGTGCAAATTTGTTGCAAGTTGGGCATGTTAACCTGAGAATTGGGATAGTCATGAAGCAAGGCTAGTTAAACAGTGCAAAAACTGTTGGAGAAACAAAAGAACAATGCAGGAATTTGGCATGAGCTGCCCATGCCAAGTGGCAAAACCGTGCCAAAACCCTATTTTGCTGTGTTCTCGTCCCAGAATCTAGACACTTGGAATGGTCTGACTGTGCACATTGCACGACCGTATCAAGTTCGCTGACTCGAGTCTATGCAAACCTTCCTTCCCCCATTTGTGTAATTTAGCTAGATTTTCAATTAGGTTTTTCAAGTAGGTTTAGCTTAGTTTTTAGGGTTCTCAAGATAGTGCTAAAGAGTAGGATAGTGCTTAATTTAGCTAATGTAATCACATTTAAAGTGTTGATTTCAAGTATTTGATTTTCTTTCAATGTCGTTTACTCTTAAAGCTCTTCAATTGAATGGTTAGTTTGTTCAATCTCACTTCTTGACTCTTCTCGTTTATTATTCAAACCTACTTGCTTTGGGTTAATTTAATGCTTTTAATGATATTGTTTACTTTTAAATCTTGTTTTTTCTTTCATTTCTCTACTTTCAATCTTTCTCTTTCTTATCTCAAATCTTTATTTTCAACTCCCTCCCTTCTACATTCAAACCATGATTTGAAAACTCACTTTTGGAAGTTGAACATTTGATTATTTATGAGTCAGATTAGAATTAGTTAGGGTAGATTATTGAGAATGAGTGGAAGTCAAGCGATAAATTCCATCCACTTACTCTAACAATGGAGGCCAACCTCCACTGTTCAATTTTTTGAGCTTTTAAGGTATTCCATTTTCCCTATCCTCTTAGCTAGTAGATTCAATTCTTTCCTAATTAAATTAGATGCTTTGTTAGCTTTTTGCTAATTACAATGATATTTTGTGTTGATTGCGTTAATTGTATTTTGCGTTCAATTAGTTTAATTAATTATGTTTAGATTAAGATTAGTGAGTAATTCGCTTAACTAATCATATTTAGTCACATTTATTACTTTTCTTAGGTTAGAATTGGGCTAGAATAACAAGTGACTTGATTTTAACACCGTCCTAGAGGACAAAAAACCTTCCACCCTTAATTCCCAAAAACTACTTAACAATTTTCAATTTTTTATTTCTTTTATCATTCTTTTATTTTATTTTGTTATTCCATTTGGTGGTTATTGTTGTGGTGATTTCATACTACTCTCTTGTTGCTTGTGGATTTATATGCTTG
>JACYFF010031959.1:88221464-88257776 GCA_017589665.1 Selenicereus undatus
TTTCTAAAGTTGTAGGTTCAGAAAATTATTTACTCGAACCTTGAGGTTCGAAATGAAATGTATGCCTGAGTCATTGCATCCACTTTAGTAAAAAGTCAACTAAGAGCATAAACTTCCATTTTACATCCCTTCTTGTTAGGTTGTCTGCTCCTAATAGACTATTGATAGTTGTTCAGTGTAATCTCCTCAATGAGAATGCAAGCATCATCCACTGACTTGTTCATTAGAGTGCCTCTAGTCACAACGTCAATCATTGACCCGGTAGAAGATTTGGAGCTTGGACTATCATTCACTTTTGTAAACCATGATGGGGCACCATCACAACAAGTCCTTGTGCTATTCCCAAGGCTTACAAAGTGACTCATCCTCCCTTTGAACAAAGGCAGTGATTTGATTCCTCAACTAAGCAAACTTGCTCAGTGCGAAACATTTGGCTAAAAAGGCCTTTACAAGCTTGTCGTTATGGTGATGGAGGCAATGGACTCTGGATGGAGCCATTCCCTTGTCTAGTCTGACGGTGAGAATGGGAATAAACGTAGACATATAGCGTTCTACTCCATTAAACTTGAGAATGAACAATTTGAGTTTTGTAATATTAAACTATTTATACAAAATTCTTGAACCTAATATGAGATTATAGTATGTACACATCTAGGGATTAACTTTACCTAATATTGAGTTGAATCAAATAGTCAAACATATGCTATTCTAATAGATAAGTAATTCTAGGATCAATAATCAATTGAATTCTAAACTTTCTTTCAAAACAAGAGAATTATGCAAATTAAATTGTATACCATTTCTTAAGGGTTCTAATTCAATCTGACTTAAAGATATAAGATTATTAAGAAGGCCCTTTAACTAGCAACTCTTTTTCACGCAATCACAAGAAAAAGCCTAATCTTGGCAATATAATGGATCTCACTTTTTAGTTCCTCATCTAATTATGTAGGGTGCAAGAAATATAGTAATGATCTGTCATAAAACCACAAAACTCCCAAGATTAAATAGAGATCAAACGCATGGATTTAACAACTAGCAATTCAATGTCACCATTTGGTTTGGCAAATCCCTAGATTAAGGAAGCTACTCACTCATGATTACAACTACCAAATGGAAACAATCTACTAGCATGAACAAAATTAATCTAGAGAATAATTTATAGAGAAAAAAAAAATGCTCATCCGAAGGATTCTCCACTTGCAATCTTGCAGTTTTCAATGGCCTTCCAACTTGCAAAAATCTCCCTCTTCAATCCCTCTATTTCACTCTAATGTAATAATGGATGATAGACAGTAAGAGATGGATTGTGTTTGACATATGAAATGAGCCTTGAGTAGCTAGGAATCAACCTTCAAGACTCCAAAGCACCATGGAAATGTATAGATTGCAATAGAAATAAGGGACCATGGGCTTCCCGTGATCTGTCCTGGAGTGGAACTTCTGTCTTAGGTGGGATGCATTGCAAAGCGTCGGTGACAATAAAGGTAGGCTATGGTGAGGAATCGAGCAAACAGACAAGGGGGTGTGTGCTACCAGGGTCTTTGATTGGACCCCCAATCAAACTATGAAGAACATTGGAGAATGAGATACAAGCAACCCACAAATGTGTTCAGCAACTTATGCGGCTCAAATGTGGACTCCTTGACCACTAATCATTTACAACACTCAAAATACAAAGGGCTTAAGGTCTCCAAATATGCAAACGTTTCCTAATGAACACCAAACCCAAGTTAACAAGGAAAGAAGGATAAATCAAGCATTTAACATATCATCCAGTTCGACCAATATCAAAAAAACCCCAAAATCATATGCCAAATAAGCTCTTAACATTCATCATATTGTCAATAACTTTTATGTTAACTTCACTTCTATAACATTTGATATGAAATCAACATTTTGTTTAATCATGTCTTCTTTTTTTTTTTTCTTTTTTGATTTTGTTAAAGCTATCATCTAACTATGCATACACAATATTGGAGTTTTTTTTGTTAAATGCAAGTGAAGACAAATGGACAAAAAAATGCTTAACCCTTCCTCCCTTCCTGATTACACCTCAAAAACCACCCTAAAAAATGTTAACCATAATAGAATCCATCCTGATTGTAAAGACCACCATAATAAAATAACTGACCTAAGTCTTTGTTTGATGCAACTACAGCTAAATCTATTAAGTGTTTGGTTAGCTTCACCTTCCCCTCCCTTCTCTTGTTGTCTCCTATGCTTCTCATATGATCAGGTTCAAATGAAAGAGATTTTATGGTATTCGAAATAAGGAAAAAAGTTAACCATCAAGAAGATGATCCAGTAGTGTTTAACTCGTCCTCTAATACCCTTCAATATAAACTATGGACATATAGTTATGCAAGCTCAGTAGCTCACCAATACCCCATTCAAAGAGAGGGTATGCCCTTTGACTTCATTTTCTATCAAATGTATTTGTTTCTCTTACTTTTTCTTGTTGTTTTTAAGAAATTATAATGTGGTGGTACTAATTTCTTTTTTATTTTTAAATTTTGTTTAGATGATTTACATTAAAGGATAATACAATAAGCTAGATCCAAAAGGCCACATAAATATGGATTAACAAATAAAAAAATGAAATACTACCATTATTAAGAGTAACAAAAAAGACTTAATGCGATCATCACTATGTAAAGTTTATTGAGACTAATGTTATTTCAATGATTTCTCTTTCATACTATATTAAAAGTTCTAGTAAGTTATCATAACTAAACTAAAGGTACAGTAAATGTTAGTTCCATATTAGGAAAGATCTTATGTGCTAATTTATACTCCTACTATTGAAGTTAGACATCAATTTTGTAAATAGTATCTGAACTATTAATATAATATATCTGTTTTTTATATATATAACTTGCACATTCAGTAATGCTAATGACCATATCATCACATCAAAATTACACCATTAAGATAATGAATTTGATTAAGACAACTAACATCAAAATAGTGAATTTTATAAAAACTACCCAAAATTGCCAGGTACCCTCCGTTATGTGGAAATTATAATTGGGGACCATGTTATTCGAATAGTTTATAAGGTCTCATATTATGTAGAAACTATTTTAAGGTGATAGTTTACCATTATTATTTTCATCTGTTGCCATAAAATTTTCATATTTAAATGTCTTATATCCCATTCCTTAAAAAAATTACTTTCGAAAATTTTAATTTTGTGCATGTTTATCATAAGTACTAATCGAAGTCTTTTTTTTATCTGTACAAGAGCCAGATGACCAAAGATAATTAATAGTTAACAAAGCTAATTAGTTGCATTTAATGCTTCAATCATTAGCTACTTGTCCTGCCCATTATTCATATATTGTGCACACTCTAGAGGGATCCACTTCAGTGGCACCACAATTAAACTATATCATTGATATAGTTTTAGAATTAAAAGTGAAATTAGCAAGAATTAAGACTAAAGTTAAGGAGGTAAAAAAAGGAATTGCTTGTAATCCATCTTTCTTTAATTAACAAAGCTAGACACAGTGAAAAATCTAATTTAGGTATCAGTATTCCATTTTGGCCTAAACATCCTTTCCAAAACTTAAAAAACAAACATTCATTTTCTTTACAGGATGTAAAAATGGCAAAACAAGTAGAAAAATCAACTGAAAATCAACGAAAAAGGAAGAGAAGAGGAATGATTATAAGTAATACAATCTAGAGGAGTTACAAAATTTGTTTGAAAAAGAACAAAATCCAGAAGAATTAAATAAAATCATGGGTGCAACAGTAAACAAACAAAAAGTGCTATTTGCTGATAATGACGAGATAAAAACAACACAGGTTGGTTAAAGTGGTTTGACACTTGCTCTCCTTAAGCAAGATCCCGGGATCGAGTCTTGTGAATGGAGAAAATCTGTAATGGGAGAGTTCTATCCCTTACTGGGCCAATAGCAGCTCGATTCTAGTGAAATGAAGGATTTAAGACCAACAAACAAAAAAAAGAAGAGGTAAATAATGTGCAGTTATAAGCAGAAATATATCAACCAATGAGCCTAATTAAACTATAGGATCTGGATTTCATTCATTTAGAAGCAACTAGGAGAAAATTAGAGGAAAAAAAAATGAAAAATTGGCGGCTGAAATTGAAATCAATGAAATTGGCAAAGAGCTTAATAGTGACGAATTTGAATCTAATTTAGTTAATAGTGTAATTCCGAAACCCAAAGAGTTTCGTGAATCATCTAGAAGAAATACCTCTTTTATAAGACCTAGATATATTCCAACAGGACGGACAAGTAACTTAATTTTCTTTTGAGTTCATCCCAAGAAAAATCATATACTTTGAAGATATTAGTCTTACCGCAATTAACCAATCTAGTTACATCTTAAATATGGATGGAGCTCGTAATAAAGAAGAAATTTTCGAGCATTAGAAGAGGGGTATAAATAGTATTCTAAATTTGAATACTAAATGGACTACTAAAAATTTTCTAAACTATATTGAACATAGTTTTTTCTGGTATTATAGCTGACATGTATGACTCATTCGATGAAGAAGGTAAAAATGTATTAAGAACGATGGAAACACCAACTGCAATGTTTAAAAAATTATGTAAGAAAATTAAAACTAAATTTGTTAGAGCTAAACTTGATTTCAAAAAAAAAGCTAGACCGTGGCAAGCAAAGAATAATAACATAGAGCTATGTGACATTGGATATCTAGAAAATTATATATGGAAATTACGTTAATATTATTACAAAAATTGGCATAATGAAACCAATCTTGATATGTTTTATTACGTTATTCGATCAATTCCATAATCAATGAAAAATACATTACATGGCTTGAAAAAACAGATGTCATTGACACTTTTGGATCAAAAATTTCTTATTTAAGAAAATAGGTAGATGATCAATGTCTTAATCTCCAAAAATAGAAAACAATCAAGAAACAATTTCTAACTTGTTGGGATACTCCTCATAAATAGGGAAATGAACCTAAAAATAGAAGAAAAAGAAAATTTTATAAGAAAAGGAATTTTAACAAGCAAAGGGCAGAAAAATACAAAAGAAAATATTATAATTAGCCAAGTCCCGAAAGGCAGAGATTTTTTAGAAAAGCTTCTTATTGTCCTGCAGGGAAAAATGGGTGCAAGTGTTGCGCATGCGGAGAAGTAGGTCATTATGCAAATGAATACAAAAATAGGAAGAACAATAAGCTTATAGAAACGTTAGGGGTGGTTTAGGCTATTTTGAGCTTAGTGGAGAAGAAGCACTAAGCCTAGTCCTAAAACACAATAACTTTGATATAGCAATGTAAAATGAATAAGGAGAAAGCAATTCAATTAGTTTGGTGATCATCACGGAGAAGAATTTACAATGAATAATGTCAATGAAGACGTCAAAGAAGATTGAGTCCTTCCTATAATATAGAAGGACATGATCTATTAAAAAGATCCATGATTCAATTAAAGAGTAAATACGTATGCGAAATATGGAAGAGGATTTAGAGAAAAAAGATTATTATTATGATATGTGAGAAGTTAATCTCATTAATAGGGAAAATATCCTAAAGCACAACAAGAATAGAAAGTATAAGTATGTCCATATTGGAAGTGTTCAAGTTCAAATTACACCATTACGATATTATGGCAAAGATATCGATCTCTATACTTATGATATTAGACATACCAAATTTAATAATCAAATTATCACAGGATCAAGACCAATTTGTGTACTTTTTCAATAGGATTCAATTGCTGACCTAAACATTATGTGAGCTTAAAAGATAAATTTGCCAAAAACACCCTATCTTAAATATAAAAATAGTAGGGATAGATATGAAAAGAAGAGATTACTCACTAAGGATATTTTGGAAAATAATAACAAATTAGAAAATACTAAAGATCCAAAGATTAATATAACAATGACAGAGGTAGAATAATTTGAAAGTCCTACTCCAATACAAAAAATTCAAAGGACACAATCTAATCCGTAGGAGATAAAAATTATAGGTCTTGAATATCTAGCTTTGCCAATCTCATAAAAATCAATAAGAAAAAGGTACTAAAAATTGATGAGAATGGAGAAATTATAATTAAACCCCAACTAGTAAGAAGTATGTGTATAAGATCAGAATGGGAAAAAGGTTCTTCGTCAACTAAAGAAGATGATACAATTAGTATGACTAATGAATTGAGTAGAATGAGTCTTGAGCTCGTAAGACATAGTGTAGATAGAAGTATGAGTTCAGATAGAAAACTAAATGAGCACAAAACAAGAACTGTTAGCCAGCCAATTTATGAGGATGAATTCGTCAAAAATATGAGTATGGAAATATGTTATGAAGTCAACAATACTAATCCTAATCACCAATACTAATCCTAATAGCATTTATGTCGCAATAAATGTATGTTTGAAGTAGATATGAATTGTGTGCTGTAATAGCCCAACCCTAAATCATGTTTATTTATTTAATTAAGCCATGTTATTAATTTTTCACATTTATTTATCTCATTTAATCATCCCGGTTGGGAGAATTCATTTGGGGCTCCACTTTGCAATTTGAGTTTCATTTACCGAAATTTTTTTTCCGGAGAAATTGATATTAGGCCTCGATAATTATGGGTTAAAAGACTAAATTATTTTTCATGACATTTCAAAAATTTAATTTCGAGCTACGGAAAATTTAATCGTGTACGGTTTAATTTTCTTTCGGGCCCAAATTAAGCCCAATTTTGGCCCAATAGGTTCCTAATCCATTTGCTTATCTAATTACTATCATTAAGCCTTAATTATCATTAGCAAAAGCTAATTTTTTTTGTGCTTAAATCTCATCCAAATAAAGTCTTTACTTCATTTGTGACCAAGTGAAAATTCAACCACAAAACATCAAGGCACCTTCCTCTCTCTTTCACTCCATTTTGCCTGATGCTGCTGTGCATCCCCTTTCTGCCCCACCTACTGCCCCTTGATGCTGGCAACCACCACCCAGAACACCACCAGTTAGCACCCCCAAAACCCCTCCCGCCACTAGCCACACCCCCCACCCTTCAAGCATCACTCACGCCTCTTTGTTTCAAGTATCAAGCGAGTAAACTCCTTAACCTAGCATGTTGATTTCTGCCTTTGATTCTTGTTTTTCTTGGTTTTTATTGTTGATCATGCTATTTTGATAAAATAAGAGTTATCTTTGAAGTGGTTAAATGTTGATCAAGCATAAAAGCATGTGGGAGTTGAGATTGTTCATGATCATGCTAGTTTAAGTTTGAAGTGATGGATTTGGATTATTTTGTCTTTGATTTTATAATCCTTACCATTACAGATAATTATGGTAATCTTGCTGGGGTTTTGGATGAATTAAAGAGTGATTTTAGTGGGTGGTTATGTAAAGAAAAGATTGCAAATATGTAGTTATTGAGCTGTCAACAGACCTGAAACAGGGGTCGCTTTGGGAGAAAACTGGTATTAATTAACACATCAAAATTTCATGATTTTTGGTTTAGTGATAGCTTGATGAGTTAGCTTTCAATAGGCTTTGGAATTACTCAATTTCGAGTTGTGTGCACAAAGTTATGGCCACTTTACTGAAGACTGCACAAAATACATCGAAACTGGGAACACTTTTGAACAGTGGACTTTACAAAAACACTGGTATTGATTGGCTCATTGAAGATTTGTGCTTTTGATGTGTGCATAGATCAGTGAGTAAGCTTTCACATGCATTTTGAATCGTCTTAATCCGAGTTCTGTGGAAAATGTTATGGTCGTTTTGCTACGACTGCGCAGATTGAACTGAAATTATGCACGTCTGTGTTCTACCGTAATTTTAAGGACCTTACTATGTGAATCATGCTTTGTGTCCTAAATAAAATTTTTAGTGGACATTATGAGATTTTCATATTGGGGTTTGACATCTTAATTGGAATTCAGGAGTGAAAGATATGGATTTTCTAATGCTTGCAATATCAAACAGTAACATGAGTGAATACAGAAATCGTGACATTTGAAAATATTTTCAGAATTTTCTATATAATTATGGATATTGTAAGGAAATTACAAATTTTAGTGAGTTCAACAAGTTTGATTATGTGTAGAAGCTTACTTGGGTTTGAAAACCGAGTTAAGTGAGCATGAAAATGAATTTGAGAAGTGGGCATAGTAATGACTCAAATTAGTGTCTATCGGATCAACTGTGGTTATTTGAGCTTTTTATGAACCTCACAACACCTCTCATGGCATTGAAGCTTGTATTATCCATTTTAGAGGTATTAACCATTCTATTATCCATTTCAGACGCATCACACTTTCCATTATCCATTTCAGAAATATTGAAAACCCATATTTTATTTATATCAATTAAAATATTTTCATTATTACCTCAATCATTTCCATTTGGTCTATTTTGCTTCAATTTGCTATATTTCAAGTTCAATAACCCTAACTGATTTATATTTCAGATCATCTTGGTGTAACTTGCCTTATATTGAATCATTGGAATTGTAGAAGCCTTTTAATTAATCAATTTCCATTAAAGTTATAAATTATGTTAGTGAACATGGTTTGCTAACTATATTTATCTATAATTACATTTCTTAAACAGAAATGGGGCTAGTCTATCGTTTCCATTGTGCATAAGTATTATCAAGTGAAATATCATTTTAAAGATTTCAGGTACGTCCATTGCCTGTATCTTTAGAAATCAGAGTGTATTTATTAACGTTATCATGTTTTGGTAAGTACATCAATGAATTAGTTTACACAGTGATTTATCAGTTAATTAGTGACCCCGTTAGTTATCATCTATAGGGCATTCGCCCTTCAGTTACCCGCGCGGCTTCAGGCCAGGTCCCCGATCGGCTTGACAGGTGTACACCTATCCATAGATCGTAACAGTATCAAGGGGTTCACTACAGGGCAATAATTAGCAATGCAGTTTTTATATCCATCTCATTCCCTGTTTTGATCTTAAATGAATTGCAAAGCAGGCCCAATCAGTGTTTTAATGATCAGTTAACAATTCAGGAATGTATGTACTGAGTTTCGGCTCACAGTTCGAAATATTTTTCATGTTTTGTTTTGGGCAAATGCTAAGAGAATGTCCCTCATGCTAGCAAATCAGCTGAAGAAAATAAGTAAAGCAAGGAAATCAGGATGGATCAGAAGTAATGTAGTATATGCCTACTTTAAAGCTGTATTTTTGAATTCTTTAGTGGATGGAGATGTAGATATTAGATGGTGAATTATTTTCTTATGGTCTATAAACCTTACATTGGTTAGCACTGTTTGTGAATGGTTGATCATATGTGAAGGTGTATGATTGAATCTATGCTTAACTGTGTCATTTATAGCACTCATGTTTCAAGCACTGTCCTTTTGAACGGCGGTAATGCCCCTATCATTGGATTTATCATATTACAATTGAGTGATTTATTAAGGAGAATATAAACAGTGAAATATGTTTAATTTGGGGGCGTTACATGTGCTTACATCGATATTTTTGTTCGTTGTGTTTTGGAAAAAGATATCTATTTTTAGAATTTATGAGGAAAAAAGCAAAGAATATTTTGCAATTAAGAATAACTGATAATATATAATAAGCCACAATAAAGCCATAAAAGAATTATTCATAGAAATAAAAAAGTGTCTAATACACACAGACCATAAGCCAAATCCTATTGACAATAAATGGTCACTCGGCTACTATTATGCAGCTAGCGTGGTGAGAAAACAATCACTGCTTGTAATAACCTGACCCTAACCCATATTTATTTATTTAAATCATCTTTATTTATTTCATTAATTATGTTTATTCAATTACTTTGCCATGTTTATTGACTTAATCACTCATTGTTATTTGTTTAACCAAATCATATTCATTAAATTTAATTACGCTCCATTTATTTATTTAACGAGTTCCATCATGTTATTTAAATTTTCCACATTCATTCATCGTATTTAATCTTCCCGGTTGGGAGATATTTCATTTTGGGTACCACTGTGCAACTCAAGTTTCATTGATTGTTAATTCGAAGTTTCGTTGATTGATTAAATATCGGGTGAATCGATTTTAGGCATCGGTGAGTATAAATTAGTGATTAATTATTTTCTTATCTTCGCTAAAATTTAAATTTGATCATTCAAGCATAATCCATAAATAAAACAATCATAAAATCCAAGATATAACAAGTTAGGGTTTGGGATATACCTCATTTTAAGCTTGAATTAGAGGGAGAAGAGAGCTGTTATGAGTGAAGTAAATGGTTGGGCATGATAGCTGGAAGCAAGGAGAAGTCAGGGTAGCCGAGAGGTGACCGGAAAAGTGGTCGGAAACCACCCAAAGTGGCGGCATAAGGGGCAGCATTCTGCTGCTGCACATGTGAGGAGGGAGAGAGAAAATGGAGGATGACTTTGTGAATTTGTTTGCTCAAGTTTTGTGGTTATAAATTGTCAATAGGTAGCAACATGTGGCTGGAAATTTTCATCCCCAAAATTAGCTTTTTGATAATTAAAATTAAGCGCTAACATGAACGATTAGTGAAATAACAAAAGTTAGTAAGGTTTTGGGCTTTTGTTTTGGGCCCAAAAGGCTAAATTGGGGCTTGAAAAATTATTTGGTGTGTTGAACAAAATAAAAATTTGTATTGCTCGGAATTAAATTTTAGCGAAGATAAGAAAATAATTAATCACTAATTTATACTCACCGATGCCTAATATCGATTCACCCGATATTTAGTCAATCAACGAAACTTCGAATTAACAATCAATGAAACTTGAGTTGTAAAGTAGTACCCAAAATGAAATAGCTCCCAACCAGGAAGATTAAATACGATGAATGAAGGTGAAAAATTTAAATAACATGATGGAACTTGTTAAATAAATAAATGTAGCGTAATTGAATTTAATGAATATGATTCGTTAAACAAATAACAATGAGTGATTAAGTCAATAAACATGGTAAAGTAATTGAATAAACATAATTAATGAAATAAATAAAGATGATTTAAATAAATAAATATGGGTTAGGGACGGGTTAATACAGCCTTCCCCCCTTAAAGAGTTTCGTCCTCGAAACCTATAACACTTGTCAACTATATGCAATGCTGTTTTAAAACACATGGGCCATTGGTTCTCATTGCTTCCCTCTGAAGGGGTATAATTTACCCAATGAACACTGATTAAGGGTGTACGTATTGTATAGCTTCTTAATCCCATGTTTCAGTAGTAGATCCGGATACTTTTCACACAATAGCCTCAATGAACTCAATTACTTTGTTTCAAAAGTGATAGTCTCTTCGAAAGAAAAGAACCTTGTTACTCCAAAGGAGGTGTTCTACACTACTGACTCATAAAGCCCAAAGTAACGAGGATTCAATTATCGCTGATATCCAGTCTCCTGACACCTTTGACTAGATAAGCCCTTCGAAATACTTTATATTGCATATGAGACATTGGTTATTTTTTTGTTTTGCCAGCACAACTGTTTTGTCGACCTTGTATCACCTCGACATGTACTTGAATTTTTCCTCTTAATGCTTGCTTGGAGTAGCTTTGACCTCATACTCAATGTTTCTTTTGGCTCACTCCAATATAATTAGACAGTGCTTGAGATTATGCCCTGATCAAAATGTCACCAGCTGATTTTCCTAATGCATCACATGATATCCCAAAGCGGCTTTTGAAAAGTCATATGGTATCCGTATGTGAGTAAAATGACGAAGATAAGGGTCAACACTATTAGAAGGAAAATTTTATTCATCTGATGTTTGAAAGGACAATACGTCAAGATGAAGGAGTCAATCTTATGGCTGAACATGATGACATCCATCAATAAAACAATTTACAATAAATGGAAGTCTTGGGTAGACATATAAACTTCAAAACTGTTGGCAAATGGAAATAACACAAATTGTTGTTTATCATTACCAAACTAGGCTGTACTAGAAAAGAAAGGACTGTCAAAATAACTTGAATAACAACATGCAGTCATGGCCCTAGAGTAGTATGCCAGCATGACGTTACGGTGCTATAACAACACGAACAATATGGATACATTTATTGCTGAAAGGGCACTCAATGACTGGGTCTGAAGCAACCAATGGCTTTGCAAGCAACAAATGAATAGTGCCCGAATAGAAGCAAAGAGTTCGAGTAGGTAACAATAACAATATGAACATAGTGATGACTGAGCTGCAAGTAGAATGGGTCAAATATGCTTAGGAAAAACTGCAAATCACATAGTAATGCACATCGGGAGTCATTATAGGCTCCATTATGGAAAGAGAGAATTAAACGAGTGAGATTGTCAGGGTTTGAATCAGCTATAAGAAAGGTTGCTCAGATGTGTTTGAAAAAGTCCCCACAGACTACATATGAGAATTTTCATAAACACCCCATTACAAATCAAGAGAGTGTTAGTAGCAAATAAATGATGCATCTGAACGATTCAAGGTAGCTAGGGTAGGAATAAGTGAATGACATGAAGTAATGGGAGCATTACTGATGTAAAGTCTTAATATCAAGACCAAATGATTCCGATACATGCCAGCTTAATCTTACTTGTCCCACACATATATATATATGCTAAGTAGCACACCATAAGCTACTAATTGTTATCACCATACATAAGCACTCATTATAGTGTTCATCTCATACTGGTTCACCTCAAAGATATTGCCCCGCCAAGCATTTCCTCATCTAGAGGTTTACATCTAACTTTACATCTAGAAGTTTACATCTACAGGTTTACAACACTGTATTAGTGAAATAACAATGGGTGTGTTGAAAAATTATTTGGTGTGTTGATCAAGTTGCATGGTTGCATGGTTTAGGTGTGTTTCTCATTATTTGGTCTGATAAAACAAGCAAAAAAGAATTAGTATATACGGAGAAACTAATACACTCCCAATTTGATAACTGAAGTTATTGTGCAATTTTTATTGAGTTTAGAGATGTTTGGAGTCATAGGTATTGGATCAAGAGCATGATTTTCATGATTTTGCATTTGTTCAAATGCCACTGTCGAAAATTCTGGCAATGATGGGATTGTCCCAAAATTCTGAAATTTTTAGTGTATATTCTTTATATTATTTGGGATTTTCTAGCAAACTTTCATGAAGTTTGGAGGTTTAATCAGTGAGTTATGGAATTGTGAAGAAAACTACCATATTTTGGATACGAATTTAGTAATTATGTATTAATGAAGTTGTTTAGAGTTGGGATATGTATATGAGGCTTTAAATGATATTTTGTACATGATTTTGGTGATTTGAAATGATTTCAAGTGAGTTTTATGTGAAAAAGGAAGAGAAAGTTAAATCAGTGAAGGGCTGGAATTTCAGAAAATTAGGGCTGACTTTGGGATTAAACTGGTAATGAATGGTCCAGCCAAAAATTATATTTTTTGTGGGTGGATATTTCAGTGTGTTATCTTTCAAATGCCTCTTGAATCGCCTTAATCTGAGATCTGTGGAAAAAGTTATCGTCGTTTTACCAAAACTGTGCAGAATGAGATCAAAACTGATACACTTGTGTTTTAGTCCCATTTTGGGAATCCTATTGTGGGAATCATGTTTTGAATTATAAATGAAAATTTTTGGGGACTTCTTCATATTTTCACATTGAGGTTTTAGGTATCCATTTGAGGTCTAGAATGAAAGTTATGAATTTTTGAAGTGAACTGACCTGCTTGGGTGTAAATCAGGTTGTTATTATAATTTCTGTGCAGTGTATACTTGGGGGAAATTTCTGAAAATTTTATTGTAGATTTTTCATATTATTTCTGAATTTCTTGGAAGATCTCATGAATTTTGGTTGAGTATTTTGAGTTTGGTGATTGTTGGAAGCATTTTGAGTAAGTGTATAAAGAGCAATAATAAAGATTAAGTGAGATTTAGCATGCACTCATTTTGTGTATTTTGGTCCAAGTCATTTAAGGGAGAAATAAATATTCATGGATTTTCATGGAGCTTTTAGCTTGATTAATGAGGAAGAAGAACACAAATATACAATTGGGAGCTTGTTTTTGAGCTTTGATTCAGTTATGGATTTTACAAAGAAAATACCATGCTTGGTGAGCTTAATAGCTTCTATTGAGTTCAATGACCCATTTGAGGAGGAATTCTTTATCTAATGGATTTATGAATGAAATATGAGAAGTGGGATGTTGTGACTTATCAAACCAAGTTAATGCAGTTTGTGCCATTGAACCAAGATAAACCTCTCTTGGCCTCAGACCTCTATTACTTACTCAATTCAGATTGTATCAAATGTATTTATCAAGCCAGTCTAGTGTACTCACTGTTATCTTGAACCAAGCTATACATCAACGAGCCTTACACTTGTATCAGCAACTTATTTCAGAAAAGGCCGTAACCATTCTCTCAATTATCACCATCAAGGCCTTTCCATCTGTAATACCATTTATCTTATTGTGGACTATTTTACTTTCATCAATTCAGTTTTGAAGTTATATTGAAATACACAGGTTATGTATACCATGTAATTACTCAATTTCTGTTACGCATACTTTTACTTACTCAATTGTGTGAGTAAGGATCATTTACTAACTACACATACTTTCAATGACATTCATGAAACAGAGTTGAGGCCTAGTTATCGTTCCCCGTTATGCATAAATGTTATCAAGTCAGAACATATGTCTCAAGTCAAATGACATTTATGAAACAACTGACTTGTATCAAGTTAGATAACATTTTGTTTTAAAGACTTAAGGTACGCCTATTGCCTGTATCTTCAGAAAGCAGAACATGTTTATCAAATTACAACTCTTAATGAGTTTATCAATGAATCAGTTTATATAGTGATTTGCCATTTAACTTGTGACCCGATCAGTTGTCATCTATAGGGCGTCAGCCCTTCATTTACCCGTGCGGTTTCAGGCCAACTCTTGATCGGATTGACAGGTGTACACCTATGTATAGATCATATCAGTGTAAGGGGTTCACATCCAGATAATAATGAGCAATTCAATTTCATATTACTTTCATTTTCATTGTTATTGCCAACTAAATGGATTGCAAAGTTGGGTACCCATCAACAGTGTTTCTATGCTCATTTTATAAATACAGGGATGTATGTACTGAGTTTTTGCTCATGTTTTTGAATTGTTTTCATGTTTTCCATTTTAGGTTATGAAGTATCACATATTCCTCCTTTTAGCAAGCCTTTTTGAAGGTCATCAGATGCTCACTGTGGATTCAGCATAGCACGAGTGTTGGGATCAACCTCAAGGTCTGTATTCAATATACGTGTGTCTAGTGTGGAGTGCGAGTTAGCACATGGTGTGTTTAAGTAAATGGTATTGAAGTGAGCTAGTATGGACTTTAGTCTTAAAGTGTATTAGTTTAAGAGAGTTTATGATTGTGATCGTGAGCGGCAGGATTAAATGGTTCAGTTAGCCTTGTCCTTATCAGGATGGCGGTAGCGCCTTCGTTTACTGAGTCTTCCACTGCATTTTTTTTCCGTAATTATGTCATTAATATTTTGGGGGCGTTACACTACTCAACATGAAGTAGCACTAACAATAGCACTACTAGAGTTATCTATTAAAGAGCAAGCAATTATGCAAAGAACTATACTCTGATACTCCTCTTAAATTCCCCCACAAAGATAAGACATTTGCAAAAATCACTTTGTTAAATTCCAGCACAATTGTCTAAGTTAAATAAATGGTGTATACACATAAGGATATCCAAGAATTTGATAAGCAAGTCAAAGAAATGTTGGGTAAAGGATTAATCAAAAATAGTAAGAGTTCTCACACTAATCCTACTTTCATGATGAAAAATCATGTTGAAGAAAAGAAAGGAAAAGCTATATCAATTACAAAAATTTTAGTGATTGTACTATCTTTGATGGTTATTATATTTCTAACAAAACAATTCTTTGTTTTAGTAGAATTCAAGGAGCCTCTTGGTTCTCGAAAATGGACGGTAAAAGTGGATACTAGCAAACAAAAGTAGATGAGGAAATAATTCCTTTGACTACTTGTAGTGCTCCTCAAGACATTACAAGTGGATAATAATGACATTTGGTGTTAAAAGTGCACCTCAAATATTTCAAAAAAGAATAGATAACATCTTCAAAGATCTTAATCACTGTTGTATAGGTTATATCGATGATATTCTTGTCTTTTCCAAGACCATAGAATAGCACAAAGATGATATTCTAGCTGTCGCCCAAAGATGCATTAATCGCGGTATTATTCTTGACAAAAACAAGTTCATTTATGCTGAATAAGAAATAGAGTTTTGAGATCTGGGTTATAAAAGCCAGACAAATCATTCTACAAAACAATATCTTAGAAAAAATAGAAAATTTTCTTGAGAAGATTGAAAATAGGAAGCAACTAGAAATATTTCTTGGATGTCTTAACTATGCTCTAGATTTAATTAAAGAAGTAAGTTGGACATGGACCGCTATTGATTCAAAGATTGTCCAAAACTTCAAAAAGATGTGCAAAAATCTTCTTGCTCTAAATTTGCCTAATGAAGGAGATGATTTAATTCTTGAGATAGATGCCAGCAATGAGCACTAAAGTGCAGTACTCAAAATCAACGAAGGAAAAAAGCTTTTCAAATACTATAGTGAAAGTTTTAATAAAGCAGAATGCAACTATCCCACAATGAAAAAAAGAGATCCTTGCAATTAATTATAAGGTGAATTGAAGAGTTTTTAATCTTTTTATCCCCAAAACCTTTACTTATCTGAGCTAATTGCAAAGGAATGCTTAGTTTTGTGAAAAGAATTTATCAAATATGCAAGAGCAGGGGCAACTTTTGTGTTGACAATTATGGCTTAACCAATTTTCTTTTTCTATTGAGTGTATATAGGGGTCAAAGAATTCTCTGGCAGATATTAACTCGTGAACTCATCAATGTTGATCATCAGAGTAGTACTCTTCCCATAAAAGAAGAAAATCCAAAATGAAATGTCATTCCTATTAGAAGGATTTCTCCTTCTGGTAGAATTCTTATGGATATTTTGAAATTTTATACAAAAAGTATACCATGCTTTGCTTTGTTGTCTTCTGCCTATCTAATAGTACAAAGATTAAACCTCTTAGAGTTACAAATGAATAATCGAAGGTGTCCTTATGATATTTAAATTAAAAATTAGTTCCTATGTTCAACAACTGGTATGCAGTTTGTATCGACTACTATCAAAGTTATTCTTATAACATTTAGGAATTATAAGTACTATGATCTTCTTCCCTAAGAGATTTGAGTTGACGGTATTAGATTCCTAGCTAATTCAATCCCTCTAGATGATCCCATCATGAAAGACTGGGAATAAAGGATGGTAGCTTACCTCATGAAAATTCTATATTCGAAGTACTTATTCTTCTCAAGTATAACTACGTTTCAAAAGTGCATGTTTAAAAGAATCCACTGGATTCTCACATCTCCTGATAATCCAACAATCCCATACAATAGAAGTCTGCATATTGAGGTACATTCTGTAGTGATTACGTATAAAATGAAAAGGTCAAACTAGCCCATTATCTTGTTCAATTGATTGATTTAGAAGATCTCGCGATCAATGACAAGAATGGTTTTCAAAGCAATAAGAAGTAGTTAGCAATTTTGCTATACCAAAAGCCATTGGTTTTTACAATATTTATCATCAAATGTTGGCATTGATTGAATGAGGAAGAATATTAATGCATTATGGGAAAACTACTTTCATTTATCGTAGTGATTTCAACAAATATACAAAGGTATATGGAGCTACTTCAGAAGATATCTTTGATTATCTCTTTGATATTGGAGTTGAAAAATTTCTATCAGAGAAAGGGAAAAAATATCTATATGATCTATCTAAGCAATGGGATCCAGAGCATATTGAACTTGATAAAAATTATAATAATTATCTAGATAATGAGGGACCTCAAGACAATATTGGAGATGAAGGTGTGTAGAATCTCAATATGAATGACTAGTCTTGTTAGCATTGAGTGTTCTGAAAAAGTTATTGCAGCATTATGGGCTATCTTATCAAGTGTCAAGTTAGCAAAATAATACAATCTATTGTAATCATGTGAAAGCATATTATAACAGTATATGTACTGTAGCCATTAGGGATCCTATGTTTTTTTTTCTCCTCTATGAAAGGAGAAGCTGAGTGTTGTGAAAGGATATGATCATTTGAGCAAACTTGAGCAAAACAGAAGTCAGGAATCTCTATTTCTTTATGAGCAAACATCTTTGATTATCTTAGTTGTTTAAGTCCCTGTTCAAATTTTTCCGTTGTAATATTTCTACTTTTGGATTTTCTAGGAGGGAACCTTATTCAATCGAATTTTATGTCTTAAATATTATGATTTCATGATTAAAGTCTCATTATCCTTAAAAAATATAAAAAGTTAATTAGTGAGTATGATATGAGATAGGAAACGAAATAGATTTGTATTGTGCGTAATCCACGGAAGGGGTGGCTGAAATTAACAATCTTTGTAATCTGGAAGCTAGGGGAAAGCCAGAATCCAATGGCAACTAAGTTCAAGTAATGATCAAAAATCTCTAGTTAAGCTTTATTATTTTGGTAAACATGGTGGACCTATAATCACAAAAAATATAATCTTTATGACATAAGTAGTAGATTATGATATCGAGTACCAGTAAAGTCATTATAAGAAATTTAGGAATTAATACAAGCATAGTTTTCTAAAGAAGCACAAAAATTTGACTATTTGCACTTTATGCCCTATTTTTGGTCAAAAACAGAATTTTCAAAAAGTTTTGGGTTAGATTTGGAAGAAAAAGTCCCTAAAAATAATTACCTCATAGAACATTAACCCTTGCAAATAGTTTACTTAAAATATTAGGCACCTAAAAATACATTCCAAAAAAGTTATCCCTTTAAAATTATTTCCATAAAATAGTAGGTATCTCTAAGTTGCAAATTGAAAACAACCACAATATTCATATTAAATCCTAATCTAATTCAAAAATGGCAGTGACAGACATGGATCAATAACCTAATATAAAAGTGGCAGTGAGAGAGATCACTAATGGAATGAATGTATTAATTCTAAAATTCTAACCAGTCCATCCCCTAATTAATCAAACACTGCTCTCCCTAGTAGGGAAATAAGAAAAAGGGGGAAAAATCAATTTAAACAACCATAACAACAACCCAAACAACCAAACTAGCCAAAATCAACCTATTGAAACCAAGTTTGGGATTTCAACTCGACTTTCCCTCAAGCGACGTGGGACGCTAGCCACCTTTGGTGCCAACCCTGCCGGTGGCCCCACCATCAATGGGAACAATGTGGTGGAACCTTTTACTGGTATAACTAAACTCAGTAGTATGCTTTCTACCAGAGGTTCTATAATCAATGGAACATCTACTACCTCCGAGAAAAATGTGCGCACTTTCATAGGAGAAGCCAGCGGTGAAGACGCTGTTGGAGAAATAGCCAGAGAAACTGGGGCAATAGTTGATGGTGGTAGAGACAGAAGCCATTGTCAAAGAGCATGAAAAAGCGTCTGCGGGTGTGGAGGAGAGGGATAGTGAATTTTTTTTTGGAAAGGGAGCACAAGATGGGGATGGAGATAATGGTGAATGTGGGCAGGGGAACGGCTGGAGAAACGATTGGAAAGGGCGATTTCATCTATTTCAAAGTTGGTGCTAATGTCGGAGAGTGAGTAGGAGATTGTGCATTCGTAGGATACTTTGAAAAACATAGAATGAGAACGACAACCAAAACCCCGTTTCAGCATTGTGAGAGTTTCAAAGGAATTAAATGGAGGAGAGAGAAGAATAAATGAGAGAATGTTTGTACGTGTTAGAGGAAATGGAGATTTTGGGGAGTAGAGACAGTTGTTTTATAGAAGGAGAGAAGATAATGAGAAGGAGAAGGGGGGTGAGAGTGTATAAGGAGGCATGAGATTGTTGGGAGTGGAATGGGAGAGGTTTCAATGTTAACTGGGTATAGTGGGTTGAATCTGCTTGTTACTCTCAACAAGACATCGGGATCGAAGGAATCATATTTTTTAATTTTATTCAATTAAATTAAATCTCTATAATCTTTTAAAAAATATACATGTTTTAAAATTTAAACAAGAGATTGTAGAACAAAATTTGAATGAAATATGTAATTTAAATTAAATAGACCAAGGAACACATTTATCAAATATTTTCGATATGAATAAATAAATACCTCATTTACGCTGATATGATTTAATAATTACATGAAAATTAATAAAAATAGTGGATTTTAATGATGAAACTTGCAATAAACTAATAATAATGTCCATGTAATTTTATATTTTTGTCTATGTGAATATGATTTCTAGCTCTATAGTCAAAGCTAAATTTGCATTTTCTATCATCAAAACAAATAAATAAATTGAATCTCAAGTTGTGAGCAAATAGTTGAATCATTTCAGAGTAAGGCTGAACAATTGATTTTAGGTTAACTATTTTATTCGATAGCATTTAATAATTCATTTCGAAAATATTTTCAACTTATTAATCAGTATATTGAATAATGTTGATAAGTGTTGAATGTTTCTAATTTATTTAAGGATTGTTCTGTTAAGCAAATACTTATTTTTTAATGGGAGCCCCCTCCCCCAGGGGAAAAAAAGAGTAGTGACATATTAAGAAGTGAAAGTTTGTTTTCTGATTCTTCTTTTCAAATGTTGTGTTATTCAAAGTTAAGCCACCAAATGTAGCATAAAGCATAACAACAATTACTACTCCTCCTCCTACTTGGGTCCTGCTTTCGTATGTGGGTTTGTAGAGATCCAGATGTATGCAACCTTACCTCTACGACACGACTACCTGTACAGTGATCGATTTTAATAGACCCATATTAAAAAGTTTGAAGAAAATATTTTAAAAGTTGAAAAATCATTTGATAAATAAATGTAACAAACACAAGACATAGTTACTTTAAATAACATAAATTATAATTAACTGCAGAGGAGGGGTAAGAGTTAGACGTACCTTAAGCAGCAAGCAGTTACATAATACTAATATAGCCAAGAGCAGTCTCCAACTTAAGCAATTAAAGGCAGGGGGCTAAAAATGTAGTTGCGATGAGGGCACCACAAGCACTTTAAGGGGAAAAAGAATAAGAAGTAACAAACGCAAGATAGCATCATAACCAGCACAACACCACATATGTCCTAGCATTCAGAAGCCAAAAAAGTGTCAGGCTACCTAATTGTCCAAAACTTTAATCGTAGACCTCCACAAGTTCCTATCCCGAGTCATGTCCTCCGTTATCCGCAAAGATTTCAAAACATGTCTAAGCACCCCGTCCCAACTTTTCTTAGTGCGCCCTCTACCTCTTCTACATTCCGAGAGGTAAATCATTTCACATCTTCTCACAGGTGCTTCCACCCTTAGTCTCTTCATAGGACCAAACTATCTAAGTCTAGTTTCTTACATTTTATCTTCTATGGATGCACTTTTACTTTATTTCTAATCACCCCATTTCTTATACTATTCTAACTCATATAGCCTTACATCCACCAAATCATCCTCATCTATGCTACTATTAACCTCTCGACTTGAGTCTTTTTGATTGGCTAGCACTCGAAGCCATATAACAATGCTGGTCTAACTACCATATGGTAGACTTTGCCTTTTAATCCCACATGAATCCTCTTATCAGACAACACCACTAACGTATTCTTCCATTTTGCTATCCCACTTTAATATGGTGGCTAATGTCTTCATCAATATCTCCATTCCCTTGAAGAAATGAGCCTATATATCTAAACTTCTCCATCCCTAGTATTGCTATCATCGATGGACATTCCGTATTGCATTCTTCCCCTCCACTAAAACCACAGCTTAAATACTCAATTCTCGATCTACTTAATTGAAAACCCTGGACTCTAGGGAATGATTTTATTGCTCCAACTTATTGCTAACTCCATCCATAGTCTCATCAATAAGGATAATATCATCTGTGAATAGCATTCACCATGGTACTTCGTCTTGGATCTTTTTAGTGAGCTTGTCTATAACAATATTTAAAAGAAATGGACTTAAAGCTAAACTTTGTTGAAGTCCAATATCAACTAGAAAGTCATTAGTGTCACCTCCAGATGTTCGAACATTCGTCTTTACTGCCTCATACATATCCTTAATAATTCAGATATATGTAATTAACACTCACTTCTCATACAAGCACCTCCATAACGCTTCGATGGGTACTCTATCGTAGACTTTTTCTAGGTCAATAAACACCATGTAGAGATCTTTTTTCCTATCCCTATACAATTCCATGAGCTTTCTAAGGAGGTGGATTGCCTCCCTTGTCGATCTTCCTGGCATAAAACTAAACTAGTTCTCTGAGATTGAAATATCCTTCCTCAATCTTCTTTCGGCCACACTTTCCCATAACTTCATAATGTGGCTAAGTAGCTTTATATCTCTATAATTGTTGCAATTTCAAATGTCTCTGTTGTTCTTATAGAGGGGGATAATTATACTGATCTCCATTCACTTGGCATCTTTCCAATCCTAAGAATGACATTAAAAAGCTCAGTTAACCATTTTAATCCCTCACTTCCATAGGAATTTGGTCTAGGCCCACGGTCTTTCCATTGGACATATTCCTTAGGGCCTCTTCGTGCCATACTAAACATGCATCTTTTATTTTGATTAATTAATCAAAAGAAAAACATAAACTCATTAAAAACTAATCAAACTACTCAGTATTTAGCAATAACGAGTTTATTGTTAAACAATGTTTTGGTTTTCATGAACAATGCTTGCATGATATGTGAACAATGTTATACAAGCATTGAATAATATAATCTAAAGAGAATTACTTGCATACCTCCATTTGAAGTTTATGAATACCAAACTTTGCATCACCAAAATACTAGAATATGTACTTTGGTATCATGTGGAATGATGTCTCAATGTTTTGCATCCTAAAAGTGCACTTGCATTTTTGGTGTCTTCCTTTGTGTCTTTGCTTTTAAGTCATGTAAACATAGGGGGAACATCATGGCCTATCTTGTGTCTTGTTTGAGTCTTTACATCCGTTACTAATAGATCATATGCTTTGATTTTCCATCTAGCGCCATCCGACTAGCAGAATTAGATTTAATTTGATATACCCTCAATTTTTAATTTTAAAAACAAAATTAAAGTACTAAGAAAACAAAAGAACCTTATTATTGCTCCTACAATTTTTTCTCCAATTTTTATAAATCTTTGAAAAATTGCTTTGCACCTCTTAAAGATTCACACAATTTATTTTTAGGTTCATTACAATGTCAATAGTATTTCAACTTTAGCATTTTAAGATGTTCACCCTGCAGACTAACAAATAGGGACAAAAAGTAACTTAATTGTATTTTAACCTTAAGATTTTAAAATGCCTTTCTATAAGCCGGTAAAAACTTAAATCTTTCAAAATGATGTAACCAAGAGGGAAACTATCCAATAAAAACTACTATATTTTCTCATTAAAACCATACTCTAATACATCATGTACCCTAACTTGGTCACCTCTATAAATTTACATATGTTGCATGACATGACACGAGTACCACATCATGTTGTAACGGCATAACTCTTAGTTATGTGATCAATACGTAATAATTTACTAAGTTAGTGGAAGACATGTAAATTGGGAAGGTTTCCACCATCTTCAAAATGGAACAAGGCAAACTCATTTAAAACAAATCAAAAATAAAAATAAAGTGTAAATATTGTCAGTTGATTCCAAAGAGAAACCATATGAAAATTTACAAACCATTCGTATTCTTCAGGGTGCAAAAAACTTAGTTTCAACTTAATTTCACAAAAAAGTGAATAATAAGGCACATGGAACATGTAACACTATGTTAGGGAATCTCTTAACAATCGTCACTAATATTGGTATTAACAAAATACACACAAAGAAAAAAGGAACTAATAAAACTTTTAAGTCTTAGTAAATATCCAAGGATTAGTATAGGAGGAGCCAAGAGCCATACAAGTAAAGGAGATCAACATGCACACAGCTAACGTAGATAGCTATGCATCACTGCTTTTGACCAACATTGTCTTTTTCCTTGCTATTTTAACTTCAATAATGATTGTTGGTCATTTCTAATGTACTTTCCTTCCTGAAAAGTTCAAAAACAGAAAACAATAAAAAAAAAAAAGAGCTTCAAGCCCAATACAATACTATTATACAACAAAATTATAGTTCATTAAGGCAATGAGCATGTGCATATTTAGTCTATTGTACACAGTATGAATCACAAGAAAACTTAGAGCTGTCCAAAATAGTTTGCTTTTATTACCCTAGCTTAGGACCGAACTTATTACATGTTTAAGTAAATCATAGGAACTTATCAGAATAAAGACCTCAGGCAAAGTCCTAGGTTTTGTTGAACCACTTAGCAAACACAATTGAGCGGTGAATGGTGAATTGCAGTGCTAGTAGGGCTAGTTGTCCAAGAGTCCCCTGGATCAACAGTATATGAATATATGAACTTATGAATATAGTAATATATGATTTTCATAGCAATGAATGGGTCCTTTGGATGACAAAACATATGAAAAGCTTGATTTGCAAATGCATTTGAAACTTTGGAGATCATATACTTCTTGTTAACCTTAAACTTTTAGCCCCTTCTTTTGTGCAACTTTAGTTTGGTCTCTGTATTCATAGAGATTTATTCTTTTGAGATTCTCTATTCTATTAATAGCATGTGTTCGACCCAAAGTTTTTACATTTTAATACCCTTTCTACACCTTAATTTTGTTCACAATAAATATTAAAGTAGTAATTTTAATTTTATTTATTTTATTTTGTAGCAAAACCATGAAATCAATATGAATGAAGAGAAAGGCTTTTGAATTGAAGACTTGGCGCTGGAAAAAAAAACAGAAGAAAACCCTTCAATCTACAACTGACCCAATGTCACTTAAGTTAGCCTGTTCTTCCACCTTTCCTTCAGCCCATCACATGCAAGCCTGAGCAGCGACTTGTTCTTGCCTCCTCATCACATGTCGAGCACATGCCTCTTTCTAGCTTTGCTCTCTCGGTCATGCGCTGCTCACATGTGCCATACCCCCTCTTTATTTCTTTTGCTTACTCCCCCTTTCTTTCTTTCCCAACCGACCCAACCTAACTCCTCCCCTTATTTTTTGTTTTCTTTGGCCTAACAAAAGTTCCCACGACCCAAACCTACTCCTCCTACTCCTTATGTGCGCTACACATGACCTGAGCTCCCCCCCCCCCTTTTATTCCATTTCTCGTTCTTATTCTTCCCAGTTAAGCCAAGAAAAGCCCCCTCCCCATTTCCTTTCTCTCTCTTTACCGTCATTACACTCCACTATAATTAGTTTCATTAATCCAGTCGTTTCTCAGCCATCTCTTCAATTGTGTAGTGAAGAGAGTTTCAGTAGTTGCAAACAATAAGGGGAGCTTTAATTCATGATTAAGTGAAGTACTTCAGAGCTAGGGTTGTATTTTTTGCCACAACGCAAAGCAAAGAGATCAATGCAGAAGTAATAGCAAGATAGAGTAGAGTTTCATTTCCAGTTTGAATTTCCATTTTCATCTTCATTTTTGTTTTTTTCAGTTTTAGATTTAGGTTTACTTCTTAAATTTGATGCAATTTGAATTTTGGATGTGTTAACTTGATTAAAAATCATAATTTATTTCTGAAAATTGCACTGCAGGGTTTGAATTTTTGGTTCTTCCCATCTCATTTTTCGATTGGCTTTGTTGCTTTTGGGCTTTGCAAGTTTGACGATGAAGCTTTTCTTCTGTTCCTACTGTTCTGATTCCTTGTTGGTTTATAGCATGGTGGTCCTACCTGGTTTCAATTGGTTGGTGGTATGAATTGTGATATAGGTTTTAGGTTTGTCTTCCCCTGTTTCATTTCTATGTTTGGATACGTTGAATTTTAGTTGCTAATTCTTTTAGATTTCTAGTGTCGAAAGTTCCATTCTTAATGTGTAGTCCTTAATTTAGAGCTATAATCCATTTTAAACATTTTAATTACTCATTTTCATTTTTTGATGCTTTGTTATTTTTGCTTGTTAGTTTAGTTGAATAGTTGAGAACCTTTAAGACGTTTATAGGATCTCAATGCTAATTTTGATCATTGGCTTAATTTTGCATGTGATTTGTTAGTTAACATGAACTTAGAACTTTAGCAACCTAAGATCATGACCTGTCCCTGGGGACGACACCCTCAATCATTGCAGTGATACATCGTACGCTTGCGAAAATTGCATAACAAGTTTTTGGCACCATTGCTAGGGATGAGGACTATGAAATTAGGTTGCAACTCTAGTTTTAGGTTAATTGATTGAGTCTTCGTTGTTTCTCTTCAATTTTGATTTTGTGTTAGTGCTTATTTAGTTTTCATGTTTCTAAAGTAAGTAGTTTAAATTTTTTGTGTTCTTATTTTTTGTATTTAGAATTTATGTTTTGAGTTTCCTATGTTTAGTTTGCTCTCATTAGTTTTGTAGTTAATTAGCCATCCATCGAAGTTAAAAAAAAAAGATGTGAACATTAAAAACACACTACAAAAACGCAGTCGATTTCCGACGGACAAACCGACGCCCTGGACAGACGTCGGGAAATGTCAGAGGGGACCGACGGAAAAACAAGCGGGGCCCGACGGGAATAGGAAATTCCGACGGAATTTCCGACGGACGTGCTTTCCGTCGGGCAATTTTGCAGATCTCGAGCCCGGCGTTCGCGTTTGTTTATAAATTTGGGGAGAGGGGCGTTCGTTCGGTAGTTTGCAAAATTTAGAGAGAGAAGGTCTCAAAGAGGAAGAGAGAGAAGGTGAAGGTTGAAGATTTTTGTAATCGATAAGTTTTTTGTTTCGTTAGTAAGTTGTTTAAAATTAAAATAGTTTAGTTATTTGATATTTTGCATGTTTTAAATTTGTCAATTGTGACCGTGTCAGCTTGCTTGTTGCCGCCGGTACTATTCATCGCCGCCGCGCAGCCGCCGTCGCCGCCGCCCCCCACCGCCATCGCCGTCGCCCCGTGTCTTTTCACGCCGGTAATCCGTTTGATATTCCGTGTTTGAAGGTTAGTCGAAATTATTTCATTTTAAAATTTTAAAGTTATATTCATGTTTGTTATTTTAAATTAAGTATTTTAAGCGTGTTTAATATGTTTTTGTAAATAATTTAAATAAAATGAGTTCCGTTATTATAAAATGTTAAATATGTTAACCATGTATGTTTTTTAAGGTATGTTTAATGTTGTTGTTATTTTACTGAAAGTATGTATGTTTTGGTGAATATGCGAATATTATGCCTTTTTTGAGACGTAGTTAATTTTTTACATGATTTGGTTGGTTTAATATGAAATTTAGTTGTTCGTAGCATATGGATGTAAATTTTGTTAAATTTCTATTTCATTTCTGAAGTGTATTTATTTGAATAAGTGAAATATTATATAATAAATATGTAAACGTCACCACAAAGGTTAAATGCGTTAAATATGTATGAATTTTAAAGTATTTTTGCATTTCTTTGTACTTTAAAGTATGTTTGATTTTGTTGTTGTTTTTGTGAATTTATGTATTTTTTGGTGGTTATGCGAATAATATGCTTTTTCTGGAACGTTAGTTAATTTTTCAAATGATTTGATTGGTTTAGTGTAAAATTTATTTGTTCGTAACATATGGATGTAAGTTATCTCACAAAAAAGTTAAGTACGTTAAAGATGTATGAATTTTAAAGTATGTTTGCATTTTTTGTTCCTTTTTTGAATTTATGTATGTATGTTGAGTGTATATTAATATAAGTTTAGTAAGTATGTGAATAGTAATTATTTCGTTTGGTTTGTTTAAGTAGATGAGGTGGGTAATCGATGGTGTCATTTGTTATTGTTGTTTAATAAGATTTATGTAGAAAAATAATATTGTTATGTGAAATTAATTATTTATAGCATTCATGTGTAGTTACATTAAGTGTTGTGTTTGAGGTGTTGTGAGAATTTTTTATGATAATGAAAAAGTATTATATTTTTCTGATTTCATATTTAGCGTATATTGTTCTGAATAATTAAACAGCATGTGGAATAATTCTAATTTAATATATGTTTCGTTGTGGTAAATGGTTTAGTAATGTTAAGTGCGTGTTTTGTTTGAATTGTCGTGTACATTAAATTTTGGTGAATATGTGAATAATATGCTTTTTTTGAGACGTGCACATGCTAAAAAATTTGCTTTGTTCGACGGAACACGGCGAAGGAAAATTACACTAACGGACTGTTCGACGGATCCAATTTCCGTCTAGGACTCCGACGGATTGGTCATATTCCGTCGGATTTTCGCGGAATATTCCGTCGGCTCACCTGATTTTTTAAACTTCTCTTTGCCGGATAGAAGTGATAGGTTTTTTTTTGAGGAAATGCCTATTGGAAGGAATATTCCGACGGAATTTTACGGCGGATTTTCCAACAGACACGCATTGACGTTGAAAATGTGTAATTTTGAACTTATTTGGAATGTCGGTTTCTTCATTTATTTTTTGCATTTTGCTTAGAAATAAGTGACCGGACGAAATTTTCCGTCAGATAACACTTTTTCCTGAATTTTTTTTAAAAAACATCCAATAAGGTGAAGTGGTCCACTGTTTTCAAAAACCCGATTGCTCGAACAATAGGACACTCCACACACACACACAAACCTTTTTGGTGAACCTATCTCATGGACCGCTTACGGTGGTGGAGTGTTTCTCTGGATATAAAGTTAATGGTTATCGGTTTCATACCAAGGCCAGAAATGAAGGTAAAGCAACATATAACTGTGGCGTCTATGTCAAAGGAGTTGGGGAAGGTGACGAAGTCTCAGGGGATTATTATGGTGTACTTCACGAAATTGTTCGTGTTGAATTCACGGGTGAGCCAATTAAAAAATGTGTTCTTTTCATTTATGAGCGGTTTGACCCGGATGTTCCTCGGGGGTTACGTTACCCTAAATTTACCCCATATCCCGAGGTGAATCATACCAGACGTTACAGAAAGTATGACCCATTCATATTTGCTGATGTTGCAACCCAAGTGGTATATGTTAAGTACCCTGAGGGGATATTAGGAAAAACGAATTGGTGGGTAGCTATACCAAACAAACCTCGCGGTGCTCCTAAAGATAAAGAAAACCTAGAACTTGCCTATCAACAGTTTGGAATGACAAACATGAACGTGGACAATGTCATAGTAAGCACATTAGTCGATGAAACTGCAGAAACTGATGATGTTGATGAACATGATTGGGGTGATGATGATGATGGGAATGGTGAACATGATGATGGTGATGAAGAAGGTGAATGGGAGGATGAAGATGAAGACACTGATGATGGCCATGATGAAAATACGGCAGTGCAAAGTGGTGATGATGACGATGACGATGATAATGCGTCCAACCATGATTGATTGAATTGTTTTGTTGTATGGATATTTATGCATATGTATATAAAGCATTCCTTTATTGCAAACTCAAAAAAAATTGTCTGTATGTACTGTAATTTTTCACTAACAATAGTATCAAAAATGGCGCGGTTTTATTTTTTTGTTCTTATTTTTTAGATGTCTGGAAACAATGGTGGACGTGGTCATGGTCGAACGGCCAGGAGTGATGCCTGTAGAGGAGTACCACAACCGACTCCACAGTATAATCCTGCAGATCAAACTTATGAGCCGAACACCTTTAGTGGAATGTTTGGAGGTTTTCTTGATCCAAGTCAACCATTCGGAAATTATTTTGGTAGTATGAATGAGCAATTCCATCTGCAACCACCTTTCTTTGGTGCGGGTATGCAAACACCAATTCAACCAAATATTCCTTACATGGGTGGTGGTTCATCTACTCCATTAGTTTATCAACAGTTCGGTACTGTTAGTCTGCATTTCAACAGTAGTCATTTTATGGGGCAACCTGGAATGCCAAGTCAGTCAGTGCACAACGAAGGGGTCCGCAATGAAGGGGGAGGAAGAGATAGACACAGTCCTACACCTGAAAGTGACACATCGACCACCAATAATAAGATATATTTACAACCTGATGGTGACACGTAAGTTTATTATGAAGTTTGCAACTTCTTCACTTCTCATATTCTTTTGATACGTGTAATCTTTATTACTAACCAATTCTTTTTGTGTTGTTAGTTTTGTTCCATATCAGGGCGTAGTTCAAAAAATAGTCGAAAGCTTTGCAGGTAAGTACCCACGTCCTTGGACCACGTGGGGGGAAGTTCCACAATCTCAAAGAGACATTTGGTTCAATGAGTTCAAGGTTCATAATTATCTATGCAATAAATTTCAAAGTCGTGATTAGATTGTTAATTTGGAATGTTTGATTACTAATATGTATACTTCAATTTTGCCGTAGAAACACTACTACTGGCATCCAGACAACGAAAGTCAGATACGGCGTAACTTTGAGTACAGAGGTGCCACTCGACTCAGGGACATTCTAGGATACGCTAGGAAGTAGATTAAAAAACCGAAGTGGTTACCGCCTAGTGTTTGGAATGATATGCTCAAACATTGGAGTGACAATGACAGCTTCAAGAAATTGAGTGAACAAAACAAGAAGAATAGATTGAGTGATGTTGAAGGTTTTGGTCCTTCGTTGCATACATGTGGCTCAATTCCGATTAGTGAAAGGAAAAGGCGTTTGGTAAGAAATTATTAATAAATATATTTGCTATATATAAAGCATGATATGAGTTGAGGTCCTCGTTCATCATCCTCGCTTATATTTAATTGCGATTTATTTTTGTTTTTCAGACCCAAATATTAGGTAGGGAGCCCACGTGTGAGGAATTGTTCAAGGACACTCACTGTAAGGTGAAAGACAAAGCTTTTGTGGACAAAAAATCTGTCAAAAAATATGTAAGTTTCACACATTCTATTTACAGATAATTCATATGTGACAATTGTAGGTTTGATTTAAAATAGTTTTATGTTGTATAATTTTCAGGAGGATCATCAGAACAAATGGCAGGAGTACTCCCAAGCTGCAACTCAAGGGGGTTCTCAACTGCCACCTATGACCCAAGAGGAGTTTTGGATTAAAGAAAATCTCGACAAGAAGGGTCGTGTATACGGTTTTGGCGCAGAGGGGGTCAAGTTGAAAAAATCGGCTACTATTGCAGCTGCACGTCACTCATCAGCTGAGCATTTTGATCCAAGACAGCAAGCACAACTCTTCAATGAGAGCATAACCAAGCAAGTAGAGGTTATAACTCAAATAGCCAAGAAACAGGGGAAGACAGAGCGCATGCTGAAAAAATTTTTAAGATTTTTCAAAGGTCAAAGTGCAGGCTCCTCCAGCCAGATCAACTTGAATCCCGACGATGAAGAGGACTCTGAAGATGACAACGATGATGATCCCACAAATTTATCCGACTCCGAATAGTTTAGTAATTTGTGTACATTTTAAACAATTTCCTATATATGTCGTAGTTCATATTTAATTCAGCATGTTTCTTTTGACAGATATATCTATAAAATGTTATCTTTGGTAATTAGATTGTTACGCGCATATTAATTTTGCGTAATTTTTTTTTGGGGTTTTCAAGAAAAATTTCCTAGAAATTACTTTTTCTGTCGGGTTCTCAATTCTTTAAAAAAAAAAAAATTCATCCGAAAATTTCTTTTTTAAACAAAATTTTTAAAAAAAATGGGGAATTCCGACGGAAATTCCGTCGGAATTTCCCTCCCCCATTTTCGGCCTTCGCTTCCTCCGATGCTGCAGGGTTGTCCGACGGGATATTTCTAGTCAAGTCAAAACTAGAGCATTTTCTATAAATATTTTGAGATTTGTTTTTCATTTTTTAGATTTTATGTTTTCAATTTGATGTTTTTATTTTGTGCTTGTTTTTCTTTTTAAAAAATATTTTTAGTAGATTTTTAGGGTTTTTTGAAGTCTAGGAATGTTTTTGTGAAAATTTTTGGATTTTCTAGAATTTTATGCAATTTTCTGAACTAATATTCTGTGTAGTGTTTTTAATTTTATACAATTTTCTATTCTTATTTTCTGGATTATTTAGGTCAAAAAAATGATGAAAAAGTTCTATGCATATTTATCTTTGATTTAGGAGTTTGGTAGGATTTCTGTTTATTCTTTTGTTTGTTTTCTTTTTATTTTTTGTTTTAGTGTTAAAAAATTCAAGAAATTAGAAAAAGAAAGGATGCCTCTCGTTTTGTGTGTGCTTATTTTTTGTTTTTTAGGAGAATTTTTTAATTTTTAAAGTCCTTTTGGTCTTTTTTTTAGTCATATAGTTCTATTGTTAGTTTATTTTCTTTTTTTTTTAAACTGAATTATTCATCTTGTTTTTGTTTTATTCATTTAGTTTATAGCAAGTTGTCTTAGAGTCATTGGTTTTTCCTTTTTTAACAAAAAGGCCTTAGAAAATTTAAAAAGAAAATTAAAAATCCTTAAAAAAAAATAAAATTCTTAAATTTGGAAAAAATTCAAAGATGCCAATCGAATCATTATTTATCCGGACTTAATAATTGTCGCGACTTAATGATTCCTTTTTGATGCTATTTATCAGAACTTAATGATCATCGTACTCAATTGAATCATCATTTTGAAGAATGAGAAGTTTATGAGGTCATTATTGTGGGGTTGAATGTTGAATTCGATGTCATGTTAAGTCTATGAGTCTTGGAAGTTTATGAAGATTGTTGTTTATAAGTCAAGATGAGGTTTGGGAATTCTTTGAACAACTAGGTTGGGACATTTATGAGACTGAACAAGTCAGAGGGACCTTAGGATATCCTACTCATAGCCCAATGCTTTTCATGTTAATCCTCACCACCATGATCACTTTACAAACTCATCTATGACTGCCCATCCTATTCTTATGTGCCTTCTGTATCATGTGAGCACTGTGAGTCTTATAGTTATAATGCTTATAATTGTCGTGTCGTGATTATTTTGAAGCTCAATGTGCAAAACATGAAAAGATGATGAAATATATACTAAGAAAATGGTCGAGACTATGAAAGAGAAAATTACTGAATATTATCATTGTTTTAATCAAAGTAGGGAGGATTATAATTTACATGAGTCTGACTCTAGTTTAGGATCTCTTAAACCTACAATCAGGCTCTATGATGATTTTGAGTCTTGCTTCCAATCTTGGTTTGATTTGCAGAAGGATATGCTTGTTCCTAACTGGGAACATAAGAGTGACCTCTCTGTGTCTTTGTCCTGCAACCATGCACCGGAACCTAGTACACCAAGAGATGTAGCTAAGGATGTCATGTTTCCCTCGACATGCTTGCTCCCTTCACTCAATCTTGTATGTTTGAGAAGGATAAAGAATTTGGGAATGCTAGTGAGTTAGATAGGCACATTTATGATGAATATGAGCATGCTAATTTTAATGACTTAGAAGATATATATAAACAGGAGTCATGTGAGGAGGTGGTTGAGCCCTCAAGTTTAAAATTTCACGATGATAATTTTTCTGTGGAATATGAGCCTTTTTTTTTTTTATGTTGGTTCAATATCAATCAATGTCTGGATATGGATTTTTGTGTTGAATATGAGTCATTTCCTTTGGTCCCATCATTGATGACCTTATCTTTAGATCTTGAGAGTCTAATATATGGAGTGTAAGACTTTTGTACCAATGACTCTTGGTATAGACAAGACTCTTACCTTTGTTGAAATTAAGAAACTCGAGGGTTTCAAAGCTGTTGTTTAGCCTACACGGCTCATTCATGATGATCAAATTCATGGGTTGATGATTAATTTGCTGACTAATTTTGAGTATGTCTGTCTTAATCATGATTGGGAACAAAATTTTGATAAGTTAAAAGGGCCATTAATTGTGTTGCATTAATTTGATAGATGTACTCTTTCTAAGACCAACTCTTTAGTTTGCATTGTCCCGTTATTATTGGGAGTTGTTGTTCCATGTTTGATAAGTTGTTACATGCTCTAATGAGTTTTGCTTTGAGTTAGCAGGTCGACTTGGTATGGAGGGACAATTTCTCTATAAGTCTCCTTGATTTAATGAAGGCATAGTTTAGGTGTACTTCAGTACCCAATCTAGTTTGATTGAACTTTCTTTCACTTTTCTCTTCCCTTCTTCTATTTTATTTTCTTATTGTATATATTTAATGTTTTTTGTTTTCTTTGGTATATATGCTTTTATTTTGAGTTTTAGACTCTTGCCTTTTTCTTTTATTTTTAAGTCTTATTTTTATTCTTGTGTATCTATTTTTCTTTATAGTTTTTACCTTTACTTCCACTCTCAATGAGAACATTGTGTAATATAGGTATAGGGATGAGAAAGCCTTATTTCAAAAACCCAAAAGAAATGAACGAATGAACAAAGGAAAAGGAAAGAATTTTTTTGAAAAAAAAAAATCAAATAGATTTTTGTTTTGTTTAGGGAATTTGTGCTCTTTTCATTGACTATATTTTCTTGTAACTTTGGCTATCAGGTTGTCTATAGGTATGGTATGCATAATAGAACTTAGTCCAAAGTGTGACTTTTTATGCCCCAATCTTACCCCTCAACAATTCTAGGGCAAGTTGTCTTGACTTTGGTAGATAATCTATGAGATTTTATAGCCATAAAATTAATTCATCATTTTTAGTCTCATATTGCTCTTCAATTTGTCTCTCTTTCATGATTACATCTTCAGAACTTGCTATGATTCTCTTAAAATCACATTTAATATGTGTATTATGGTAATATGATAGAGACATTCTTTGTTTTAGAAGCCACATAAGTCAGATTGCCGTCTTGAGTTGAATGTTTTACTCTTTGCTTACCCTCTGAGCCTTTGACCATTTTCATTTATTGTGAACCTTCATTTTAGTATTTGGCCAAAAATATATTTTATATTGCCTAAGTCTGATGGAACAACAATTGAATATTGGATGTTCTGTAGCCTTTTGGTGGTGATGTACTTTGGTGGTTATTTTTGGTTCTTTTGGCGTGGTGAGGGGACGATATTAACTTCTTTATGAGATTTTCCCTTTGGATGTATGGGTTGCTTTTTATTGTAACTATTTGAGAATTGAGTGTCATTCATTTGCTAGAAAAGAGGGGGGAAGAGAAAAAAATGAATAAAAATGTATAAAAAAGGGCAAAAATTTAAAAAGCTATTTAAAAAGGAAAAGAAAAAAGGTTTGTGAATAAGAGTGCTTGGCATGGTTGTTGTATTTGTTTTTTAATTCTTCCAATTCATTTCTAATGGTTCATTTTTTGCGTAGTGTACCCATTTTATCATAGTAGTGGGGAGTGTGCATGGTATAGTTGGAGGAAATGTTTGGTTGCTAATTAATTACTTAAGTTTAAAGTCCTCTATTCCCAAATTCAGTCCATCCCTTAACGTTTACCTTTAGCCCCATTACCACCTTTGTAAACTCATCTTGATTATCATGTTGCATATTACATCTTAGTGGTGGAGAATTTAGAGTCCTAGTAATCCTATGGTAGCTTATATGATTGAAAGATGAATTGGGTGAACCCTATTATATCTTAAATACATGAGTGGAAGTGTTCCACATGTTCTTAAGAGGGGCAATCTTTCCTTGGGGACTTTGATTGGCTAATATAATAGTAAAGTATGAAGACGCGATATATGACGATTATTGGTACTATTACCTGCAACTGATTTGGTTTAAGGAGTCGGGCAATACCCACTGAGCGTGTGGTTGCTCATCCCATTACTCTTTCTCCTTTTTCCCCAGGTTTTATTTACGACAGGTAGAAGTTGATTCAGCTACGCCGAAATGGAAGTTTATCTTTAATAAAAGGGGACTCATGTGTGCCCACAGTGACGTGGTCTTGCTATTTAATGATGTTATAGAATGTGTTCTTAGTTTGTAAATTTACGTAAACAAGTACTCTAGCACATGTAATACATATTATTCATAAGCTGCTCTGTATGGCCATGTGAGCCAACCATCTTATTAGTCAGTTGTCTTTTTAACTGAAGTCGTCTATATTATGGAATGTAAACCCACAATAATCCGGTTGTACAAACCGTTGAGTTGTATCTTTCATCTCTTCTTTATCAACGATCTACATTGTTTGATGTATTCCGAGCGAGTTGCTCATTGAGTTGTAGACTCCGGCGTGTACCCGTTGAGCTTATTTTAGTGTTCATTACGCTTCCGTTGATTCCAGGGGCTATTGTAAGCCTTTTAGCATGCGAAATGGTCAACTTGTAGGCGAAACTCTATCCATTTTGCCCCTAAAGTTAAACAGAAGTAAGAAAACGTAATACACACACACACACACACACACACACACATATATATACACATATAAACATATATATATATATATATATATATATATATATATATATATATATATATATACACACATA
>JACYFF010031959.1:88331448-88387160 GCA_017589665.1 Selenicereus undatus
ATATATATATATATATATATATATATATATATATATATATATATATACGTCTTATGTAATAACTAATGTTGTAAGATTAGTTCTTTTGTTTAAACTTGATATAAATACGTTTTATATTTCATTTTTGTAAATATGTTTTGCATGAGGTTTTAGCGTCTTTGTGATGTTAGAATATTAATTGTTAATATGTTTAACATTAATCCATATAAATGTGTTTCTAATGGGTTAATAATAATCAAATTTTCTCAATTCTTAATTTGTTTAATATGTGATGATTATGAGCTTAGCAAAATTTTTGATCATATGACACGAATGATGGTTTTGAGACATTTTGCTTATGTGAAATGTATGCCTAACATCCATTTTCTTATTTAAAGATATGGTTTCTAAAACTTCCATGATTGGTGATTTGTCCACCAATGAAAAGCTAGACGGGTACAACTACGAAATGTGGCGTCGAAAGATTCAGTTTCTTCTGAACGAGCGTGAGGTGTTAGAACGCTTGACGGCCACGATGTCTGCCCCTGCGACAAAAGACAAAGAGAACAAGGACATTACTTCTACTGAGGAGTATCAGGCCAACGTGGTTTTGTACTAAGAATGGTGCAAGAAAGATCGTAAGGAATACTATACTATGTTGTATTGCATGCATGACGATTTGATCGGTGAGTTTGAGATTTATCCCACTGTTAAGAAAATGTGGGATAATATTCGTTTTAGGTACGGTCAAACTTCGGAAACAAGGCTTCGAGCATTGCATCTTAAGTGGATGACTTACTCGATAGACTCAAGCCGAAGTATAACCGAGCATGTTCGGACCATGCAGGCCATGCTTCGAGACCTGAAAGCCGCTAGTGTGGACATTTCCAAACGTGAACAGTGGACGAATGTGCCTCGTGCACTTCCCGCTGGGGACTACAGATGGAAATCGTTCATCACCTTGATGACTCACAATGAGAGCATCAAAACTTTTGTTGAGATCACTAAGCACCTAGAGCTGGAAGATGAGCGCTTGAAGGCCTCTGCTCCTCCCCTTGTAGCATTAGTTGTTAGAGTGGATAAGCCTAAGGGCAATAAGTTTAAGTGAGGGAAGAAGAAGTGTCTTCATCCTTTGAAGAAACTTGGCCCTAAAGGTGGCCTTGCTAAGAAGCAACCAAAAACTAAGGGCAAAGTGGAGAAAAATATGGCACGTGTGACGTGCTATAACTGTAGGAAGAGGGGCCATTATGCTCGGGATTGTCTTGAACCTTCTGAGGTACCTTCTTCATTTCCTCATGTTGAACTGCTTGTTTGTTCCCATGTATTTGTTGCTAAATCTTTTCCTAACTGGATTGTGGATTCGGGAGCCGGCAAGTACGTAGTTCAAGATCGAGCTAGGTTTGTAGACTTTCACCCTTATCTAGTGGGGCTACAAACCGTAACTCTTGGAAATGGGATTGCAGAAGACGCTGTAGGAGTTGGAACGTATCAGCTCAAGTTGCGTTGAAGGAATTCGTTGCTTCTTCATGACACTCTCTATGCACCTGGGGTGTGATGTTCCTTAGTGTCTTATGTCTCTTTAATGAAATTAGGTTTTCAATTTGTTTCTCGAACTGATGGTTTGGGTATTTTGTATGGTGGCAATTTGTTTGGCCATGCATCTTTATTAGACGATTTTCTTGTTTTAGACTTGGATGAACATTATTATTGCAATAATACGTCGTCTACTATTGTTTCATTTGTTGATTCAAATTATGACTCTGTTGTATGGCATGCTAGACTTGGTCATATTGGCCAAGATAGAATGGCTAGACTAGCTAAAGAGAGTTTCTTAGGCCAGATTACTAATGTTAGGCTGCCTAGATGTGAATCTCATCTAGCCGGTAAAGCAACCAAGAAACCTTTTGATAAGGCTTCTAGGACGCTTAGTTCCTTAGAACTCATTCATTCCGACATTTGTGGACCTATGAATGTAAAGGCGCGTAATGGTGCTAATTATTTTCTCACTTTAATAGATGATTTTTCATGATATGGATATATGTATCTATTATCGCATCGTCATGAAGCTTTAGATGTGTTCAAACGCTTTGTGGCCGAAGTAGAGACCAAGTTGGAATGAAGGGTCAAGACTCTTCGGACCGATCGTGGTCGTGAGTATCTCTCTGATATGTTCAGGGGTTTTTGTAAGGAAAAGGGTATAATTAGACATCTTACAATTCCTGGCACTCCTCAGCAAAATGGTGTTGCTGAGCGCAGGAACAGTACATTACTTGACATGGTCAGGTCAATGATGGCTCAAGCTAATATTACAGTTAGTTTTTAGGGTGATGCGTTGCTTACAGCAACTTACATATTAAACCGTGTTCCCAGTAAGAGTGTTTCAACTACTCTGTATGAGTTATGGAATGGTAGAAAACCTCTTTTGGACTATTTGCACCCTGGGGTTCGGCAGGCTATGTGCATAACCTAACTCATAAACATGGTAAGCTTGGTCCAAGAGCCACGAAGATGGTCTTTATTCGATATCTAGAACATTCAAAAGGTTACATAATGTACAGAGAACATCCCAATGGCAGTATGAAGAAAGTTGATTCTAGAAATGTCGACTTTCTTAAGGATGAGTTCCCAAGTATTGGTGAAGTCAAAAAGGACTTGCAGTTGTATGAGTTACAACAAAACTTATCTCTCGGTGAGGGGGAGGATTTATATACTAATCCTGTCACTGAGGATAATGGTTTTCCACCAGATGATAGAGATAGTGGGAGAGTACCTACCATCCCTACTGGAGGAGACTTGTCTACTCAGGATATTCAACTAGAAAACGAGGAAAGTCCTCAATCTCTGGTTGATGAACATGAGGATAGACCTCATTCTCACAAACCCACGCCCCAAGGGGTTAATGGGAGCGATCCTTCTCCTATTCAAGGTTCTGTACCTCGAACTAGTGGGAGTGATCCTTCTCTTATTCAGGGTTCTGTACCTTGAACGAAAAAGGGGAGCAATTCTGAGCCTGAACCGGCAAGGCTACCAAGTTCTAAGTTAATTCGAAGGAGTGAGCGCGGAAGAGTTCCTTGACGTTTTTTTCAAATCGAAAAGGACATTTTCTTCTGCATGCCTTTGGAAATAGAAGAACCGACCTCTTATGTAGAGGCTATAGATTCACCAAATCATAAAGAGTGGATTGATGCCATGAGAGATCACTTGGACTCAATGGCAAGAAATGAAGTTTGGGAACTTGTTGATCATCCTCCCGGACAAAAAGCAATTGAAAATAAATGGGTTTTCAAAACAAAACGTCGGGCAGATGGATCACTCGATAAGTTCAAAGCCCGTTTAATGGCGAAAGGTTACACCCAAGTTGAGGGAGTAGACTATAAAGAGACCTTTTCTCCTGTGGTGAGATTAGCCTCTATTCGCCTACTTCTAGCACTGGTTGCCCATTTGGATTTAGAATTGCTCCAAATAGATGTAAAGACTACTTTCCTTAATGGGAATCTTGAGGAAGAGATTTATATGGAACAACCTATTGGTTTCGTATCAAATGGACAAGAAGATAAAGTTTGTCGTCTTAAAAAGTCCATATATGGTCTCAAACAGTCTTCTAGAGTGTAGTACTTTAGATTCCATGAAGCCATCACTGCATTTGGCTTAACCATGGTTTCAGAAGACCACTATGTATATGTCATGAAAACAAATGTAGGAATTATGTTTCTTACTTTGTATGTCGACGACATTCTACTAGCTGGAAGTAACTTGGAGATGATCAACGCCACCAAGCGGTGGTTGTCCTCTGTTTTTGAGATGAATGACATGGGTGAAGCTAGGTATGTCCTAATAGTAGAAATAATCAGAGATTGTCCTAGGAAACTTCTTGGTTTATGCTAAAAGACATATATTGATAAGATCTTGGAACGTTTTCGGATGCATTATTCCAAACCCGTTGATACTCCAGTTGAAAAGGGTTTGACTTTAAATCTAGAACAATGCCCAACAACAGATGATGAAAAGCAGAAAATGAGCAATGTTCCATACGCTAGTGTTGTTGGAAGCCTAATGTATGCCATGTTATGTACACGGTCTGATATTTGTTTTGCGGTTGGCTTGATAAGTCGTTACCAAAGTAACCCAGGAACTGCTTATTGGCAAGCCGTCACTAGGATAATGCGTTATCTTCGAGGGACTACTGACTTGGTACTTTGCTACCGAGGAGGGGACCTAAAGTTGAGGGGATATTCTGATGCTGACTGAGGTGATGATTTAGATGAGTCTAAGTCTACCTCTGGATATGTCTTCACCTTTGGTGGGGGAGCCGTATCTTGGTGCAGCAAGAAGCAAGATTGCATAGCTTTATCAACTATGGAGGCGAAATATGTTGCTTTTTGCCTCGCCGCTCAGGAGGCAATTTGGCTAAGGAGTTTTCTCTGGGATCTCAATCTTACTCCGAGAGTTGATGATCCTGTGGAAATGTGGTGCCATAATACTGCCGCTATCCAATATGCTAAGGATCATAAATTCCATAGAAAGACCAAGCATATTAAGAGGCGTTATCATTTTGTAAGGGACACCATAAAGTTGAAGGAAGTTGTTGTAAAGTATTTATTAACTAATAATATGATCACGGATCCATTAACTAAACCTACTCCTAGAGATGTGTTCAAAACTCATATGGTGAGTTTAGGTCTCCCTAGAGTTTAGTTAATAGGGATACCTAGTTTTTATTTGGACATGTATGTAATGAACATTTTCATAAGGACTGATGTTTCTTTTACTAAATGTTCATCACTTTACTTTGGTTGCTTGATTAGGCATATCTAAATGTCACTAGGCTTCTGATTATCTTATCACACGGATAATCAACCCTAACGTTTAAGTAGCGGGTAGGATGAGACTTAATCATATTGGCACTATGTGTACAATATTGATTATCATCGTATTTTGGTGGTACGAATGATGTCGAGGAATAGTCGTCTTAGTAAGTCTAAGATGAGATTTGAGTAAATCAGATATAACACAACCTTATATCGAAGCCTTAAACCGATTTTTCAGTGTCTAGGTTACATTCAGTACGTTAATCTAGTAACTCAAGTCAGTTTTGAGGAGAAACCGAACTTGTAATTCGCATGGTATAGAAAGTGACAGGCTCACCTCAGTGGGAGTTATATCGTGACACACATTTCATACTGTGTGTGTTAAAGTCGACCTAGTGGAGTAACAACTGATTCCCTTCCTTGTCGCTGTGTGATCCCCAAAACATAGGTGTTTCATGTAACAATTCCCTTTGACTTAGGGCTATGGCATGAAGTCTTAATTAGATGTTGCTACTTTAATGTGCACTCTAAGAGCTACAGATTTATACAGCTCAGCGGAACACATTAGGAAAGTAATCCTATTGAGACATAATACCATGAGTTGTTGAGGAAAGCCATTGCATATTCACCATATCAGCCTGGGCGATTATATTCGGAGTATAATCATATGATATATCAGCGGGTATAAAGGGACATTGTATGCCTCAGGCGATATTTTGGATGGTTTAGGGTGTTGTCAGCTTTTGAAAGTATTTTGTTAGTTTGATGGTGACTTAATAGAATACTACTTGCTAATTTTTGATCGCAGTTCTTATTCCTGGTATGATGCGTTTGAGAGAAACATTGTCGCAGAGATTTTGTTACAGCTTATGTGGTCGAGTGGGAGCTGATAACTGAAATATATGGAACAACCACTTTGAGATTCCCTAATTAATGGGGGCTTCTAATAGGGATGATTTCCTGCCTATTTTTCAGGGAGTCAGTTATGTACCTAAGTGCTACATAACAAAGACTGCCAAGAGGTCAGCGACAGTCAGACTACTCTCCCACGCATATCTTCTCTCTAAACAAAAGCGCACAAACGACCATCAGAGTTTTGACGGGTTTAAGACGTGGTGTATTGCCGGGACTCTAGTATCCGTCGGTATTTCGAAGAACACGTTTAGTGGAACAAAAGGCAACAAGTCGATAAATTCACTTCCGTTCTGAGGTATGTCCTTTAAAGTTTTTCCAACATAAATCTTTGCAGCTAACGGAGGACATGACTCAGGATAAGAGTCTGTGAAGGTTAATATTTAAGATAGCGGACCATAGGTAGCTAGCTTCTTGCATTCCTTTGGCTGCTGAATGGTAGAAGTATGTTGTGTGTGGTACTGCTATGTTTCTTTTCTAACTTGCATTTGTAGTATTTTGTATGTCAGTAATACCCCCTGCTCAACAAGGTTATTAGCATCCTGATGCCGATTGTTTAAGGTATGGTACCTACATCTTGTATTGCGCTATTTTAAGTATTTCTTTTTATTACCATGTATTTATCCTTATAATTAAAGTTAACTTATAATTTTAAATTTATATGAGTCTCTTAGAATCGACCTCTTTAAGGATAGAGATGCTTGAGGAGGAAAGACTTCCTACAATTGGATCTTTCTCAACTCCGAGAAAGCCGGATCTACACTAGGAGTTGATGTTACCGTTGTAATATAAAATTCAACATCATTCCCATTTTATTCATTTAAGGGCGAGTTTTCAGATTTCGAACTTGAAGAGAATGATAATTCCGTAGCTATATGTTTGAAATCAAACTACAAATTAAAGTGTTGAACTCAAAAATTATTAAACTAGTACTAACACTAGCATTAAACAAATTGAAATTGGCAAACTCAACTACTATCCTTGAAGTCTTGAACTAGAAAAACAAATTAATCCATAAATTAAACGATTTAGGTAACAATATTCAAGTCAATTAAAGCAAATTAACTTACAAATTAAAGCAAATTGACATAAAAATAAAACAAATTAACTTACAAATCTAAGAGCCTGAGACTTGAGTTACCAACAAAGTTGCCAGAACTGAACCGGACAGTGAACCGGTCATGACACTGGGTTGATGGTCCGATCGGTTAGACCGGTTTAATCGGATTGGACCGGATTTTGAAACTTTAGATGTTTTTCCATATAAAATTGGAAATCATTCCCTGTACAATCATTTTTTTTACTTTCAAACTTTTATTCATGTATATAACCTAAAAATGAAAATGAAAATTAAAAATTAATACATCATGCAGCATCCATGTTGGCATCTTCCAACTTCCATCGCATCCAAGAATTGTCTAAAGTTCTCATAGTCCACATACGACATACCAAAAGGAGAAAACAAACCCACAAACTTGGATGTCATAATAAAAGGCATACAATGTCCATAATGAAAGTCCACAACACAAATTGGCATACAATATCCACAACACAACAACACAAAGAACAACTTCATGGTTCATAATGAAAGTATGAAACTCCAAGAGCATTGTGATTTCTTTAACACATATATATAAGACATACCAACTTTAGGTAGTTGAACATTGTGATTTCTTTGTTCCTCATTGTGGAGCATACCCTCCAACTCATTATAATCAAACTCTCCTTCAGGTTCATCTTCAACCACCCAAAAATCAACTTTCTCCATGCACTCAATATCAATGGGATCATATGGCCTCTTTTTGTTATAAAGCCTATCACCAAAAACATGTACATGAATATAATTCAAACAAGAAAAATATGATTTTATAATGTTACTAATGAAGACAGTAGCTCAATTATTCTTTAAACGGAGATTATAACGAACATATACAAGATCATCCAACTTCTCATGCTCCAAACGGTTCCTCCTTTTTGTATGGATACGCTAAAAAACACTCCAATTTCTCTCACATCCTGAAGAGGATGATGTTTGGCTAAGGAGTTTCATAGCCAACTTCTTCAAATGAGGACAATCATGTCCAAACAATCGCCACCATTCATCTACATGATAAACAATACATAAGTTAGAATTAATCACAATTTTTAAAAAAAAAAATATAACTAACAACTCAATTAGATTTAGAAGCATACCTGAGCGAGTAGTCTTGTAAGAAGTTAGAGCTAGTTCCCTTCCAAATCCTTTCTCACGTTCTCGAAACACCGTGGTTTCCTCGAGAAGCTTAGTCTTACTTCCTCCAATGATCTTAGATTCAATAAATTCAAGTAGGTCAGTCATAACCTCAGGCTTTTTGCAGAAGCTAGCTTGATCATATTGAAATGCCGGATTCAACCAATAAGCAGCAGCGTGAATGCTCTTACGCAATTGCCTATCCCATCGTTCTTTCACAATGTTAATGTAAAGCTCATACAACTTGCTCTTATTCTTAAACATCCCCTTGATTGCCTTTCTTGCTTTATACATCCCCTTATAAACATATCCCAATGATGGTTTCTCATCAAAATCAACAATACGAAACAATCACATAAGAGGGCTAACAATTTTCACAATCACCAAGCAATCATTCCAGAACTTACTATCCAAAACAATTTCTTTCATTTCCTTGGCCTTTGTTAGCCTAGAAGGTCTCCATGCACTACAATCAGCACTAGTTACCGAAGCTTGCAAATCTAGCTTGTGATCATGTGTACTTTTCAATGCAATAAAAGTGGTAGCAAACCTAGTATCTCCAAGGCATATAATTTCACTCCAACCTTGTCTCCTACTTAGCCAAGCTAATGCCCACTTGTGATTATACACATATTTGGTCACTTTAGATCCACACTCAGCTAAACATATAACATGAGGCAATTTGCTAATGTCTTGCAATATTAAGTTCAAACAATGTGCGGCACATCGAGAGCAACAAATATTACCATACTTGTCATCCAACAATCTACCTGCAGCTTTGTAATTGGCACCATTGTCGGTCACTAAATGTATAACATTTTTATGACCAACCATGTCAACAATTTCCTCAAATAAATTGCAAAGAGTTTGAGCATCAGTAACAAAATCAGAAGCATCAACAGATTTGATGAAAGAAATCCCTTTAGGGTAATAGACAAGGAAATTAATCAAAGACCTACGCCTCCCATTAGACCATCCATCACCCATTATTGTGCATCCAGTATCGGTCCACACACTTCGATATGATTCAATAAGCAGCCTAACTTCATTTTTAACTTCTCCTAATAACTTCACCCTTAAAGCTTCATAATTAGGACCCTTGTATCCAACCTCGATGGTGGCTATAGCATCTATCATTTGTTGATAATATATAGAATTTGCATAATTGAAGTGTATACAACAATCATAAAAAACGAGCTACAGCCATATCGACTTGCCTCCATTTTTCTGGGCTTTGTAACTTGGCCTTGATCGAATGTTGGGCACCGTGACTTGTCCCCGCAGGAAATTAAGATTCAATCCCACTAGTAGCTTTCCTTTTGCTTGAAGACTTGGCATTTTGATGAGAGCCACCACCTTCATTAATTGAAATCCCTTCACTAGCATATTGACCCTCATTTTTATGCGCATTTGACCTAAATGGATTTCCTTCCTCACTATTGATTTGCCGCTCTGGCTTTTGTTGAGCAAATTCATTCAAACTTTGCTGCATCTGGAAGCGAACATCATGAGGAGCTTATTTACATCAGCCTACATCCCCTTTTTGTCCAACAAGGTGCTTTTTCATCCTATGTATACCTCCACCCTTTATGACTTTCTCATAAAAATTGCAAATCAATAGCCTCTTCCCATCGTTGGATTTTGCCTCAGTTACATGAACCCAAGCTGGATCAGTTTTTTGTCGAATTGATTGAGCATTAATAGCAGAGGAATCAGGGGTCGGGGTAGATGAAGGTGGAGAGCTATCCCCCATTACTAGTTTCTGCAATTTCACATGTACAAAAACAGAACACTTATTTAAGCTACTGAAGGCTGAAGCAACTGAAGTTCAAGCACTCAAGAAAATGAAGTTCAAGCAGTGAAGGCTGAAGCAACTGATAGAAATCAAAGAAACGAAAAGTTGAAGTTCAAGCGCTCAACTCAGTCAATTGAAGTTTAAGCACGCAATTTAAGCAAATGGAACACCCAATTTAAATAGAAACGAAAAGAATAACGAACATGAAATCAGTAGCCACGCATAGGCGAGAAACAAAAAGAAAAACTGAAGTTCAAAATGCATAACAGAAATCAGAGAGAGGATGAGGGTACTCATAGACAGTCAAAGGTGAGCTCAAAGCTGAATGGGCGAGAGTAGAGACCGTGACCCACGAGTCATGATAGCGACAGCCAGCCCCAGCAACTCAGCAAGCACCAGCAGCAGTCAGCAGATCGACAGAGAAGATGAGAGTTTGAGTCTCTGAGAGAGATTGAGATTGAGAGACGAGCCTAGTGAGCTTGGGAGACAAGGAAGTCACAGAAGAGTAGAAGATGAAGAACGAAGACAGAGAATTCAGAATTCAGAACTGGCAATGGCTCAAGAGTAGAGTTTATGTCTTAATTTCTTACTTGGACCGGGTTTGCTTGCCAAAATAACTCGAAAAAAGTAGCTTGGCCTAGCAAAAAGCCCAGTACACTGAAATACCGGTTGAACCATGGTTTATCCAGTTCAACTGGTTCACCCAATTCTCACGGGTCATGGCGGTTTTGGCCGGTTCAAAGGTCTAGACGAGTTGAAGCACTTATTAGACCGGTGAAGGAGCCGGTTCATGGTTGGGCTGGGTGCGACTGGCCGGTCCAGTCCGGTTCCTGTAACCTTGGTTACCAACCACCAAACACTCAAATCCCATTGAGGTATGACCCACACAAACTACCCGCTACGGACGATCGGCGGCCGACATAGGTGAGATGCAGGTCATGCAGCAAAGGGCTGGCAGATGGAGAAAGAGAGGGGTTAGGGTTGAGGTTTCTGGGGGAAGGCCAGAGGGGTTTGTCGAGCCTCAAGGCGTCGAGTAGTGGAGGGTTGTCGGTGTGAGTAGGGTTGTTCATGGATTGGGTACCTAAACCTAAATGATTGTCGGTGCAAGTAACCCGAATCATGTTTTCTCTTTTTTTTTTGTTCACTTTTTTTTGTCTATGTTATCAAGCATGCCTTTAGGCCCAATAATTAGTTACTCAATTACAAAAATTATAATTTACTCAATTAGTGCAAGTGTGCAGCCAACTTCACAAATTTAGTAGTCTCTGGGCATTGTGCAGTGGAAGCATACGTAGGTTATAAAGAAAATTTTAGGCACTTGAGTAGAGGCATGCTATAAATTTAATATCACATGGCCTCCATCCAACCTTTTATATGTCCCTTTCACACTCTCGTAGGCATCATCCATGCAATAAAAGAATTTTTTGAAATTTTTTTAAATTTTTTTTTTAGTTTCCAGGTAATCGAATTAGCAAAATCACTCAACCGTACTTGAAGCAAATACTAGAAAAAATTTCAGTTTGGGTACTTGAGCTGAAATTTTGGAAAATTTCAGTTTGGGTACCCAAATTTTGGGTCAGGTCACAGTTTTTTGGTTTGAGTTGTTGGCTTCGGATTGTTTTGAACATCCTTAGGCGTGAGGAATGAAATTGCAAAAAGAATTTTGAGGCTGGATAGAACAAATAAAATTAAAAAAATAAAATAATTAAGGAGTCTACAAGGGGAGTCAAACTCTTGACGTTGATAGACAAGTAAGAAAAGAAACTATGGCCCTTAGCCACTAAGCCATCAACATTTCTCTATAGTTATTGCATCATTTTTTATTTATAATAGACTTGTTTTTCTAAAAAAAATTCCGTATACCAATTTTTATTTTTTTTTGGGATGGGGCTAGTTGACTCTACTGACTCCACGCTCCCTTCACCCCTTATTTGATGGGCGATCAACGTGTTTAATACAAGGACTCATATTAGGTGTGGCTGAACAAATAATAGACAACGTGACAAGTTGTGTGCATAAGCTAAAATAATATATGTATATAATTGCATTGTATAGTAAACAATGTGACAAGTTACGTGTGTAAGCTAGATCATATATGCTTATCATTGCATTATATAGTGTAATATGTCGGTTTTGAAATGATTTCAGAAATCATTAATATACATATAAGTACTTTTAAATAGTTATGAGGATATGAGTGTTCAGTCCCAAAACATCCTAATTTATATCCTTATTTATCTGGATTTTAGCAGTATAAATTCTAATTCTAGAATTCTTATTTGATTTTTGTTTATTGTGTAGAAAGTAATGTTGATTCTAGAGTTGACAAAAATTGGGCTCAAAACAATGAAAATCAAGTGAAGATCTAAGGAAAAAGGACGCAACACGGTGTACAGTGTAAATATGCACGGTCACGTCAACAAAATCAAGTTGAAGGAACTGCAAGGGGTGTCGTGTAGAACAACACAAGGTGTCGTGCAGAGCAACATGGCCATATAGATTTCCTGCATGATTGTTGCTCTAATTTCCAGGCACTAGTATGGGGTGCGGCGCAGAACTGTACGATTGTGTAACTTGTGTTTTGACATTTAATTGTACTTAAATTTGTGACTTTTGGCTGCAATTAGCTCCTAAGATGCTTACTTGATCATACTTATGCTTTAACTTACCTTGTTATTGCTTGAATTTAGAGTTTTTTTCTCACGCTCGCTAATTCTTTGATGAAATTCTTAAAAGAGATTTCATCCGTGCCATGGAGCGATAGACTTCTGTTGAAAGATGAGGTCGATTACCTAGTGTGGGTAAGGAGGATAGCTAGCGTTTGGACATGAAAATACTTTGGATCGTATCTAGGTCCAGGATTGCTGCTCTTGTAGTTTAATTGGACTAACCCCATGAAATTAGGTGGTTAGAATAATTAAGCTACCCTTCGACCCTTGAAAGAGGCTTTATGTGAGCTTTGATGGTGTATTCAATTATCTGTGAATGCTAGCATAACTTGGAAATACGAGGGTTTGGCTTGATTAATTTGGGTCTCTTAGGTTTAATTATAATCAAAGTCTTTTTTTTTTTAGTATTTTAGTTTTACTTTCTATCATCTTTTATTCTGTCTAAACTGAAATATTTTAGTTAGCTTTGGTACTTAGAATTCCTTGTAGATACGATCCGCGCTTACTAGTTCTTAGCTATAGCTAAACCATATATTTGCAGTTTTAATTACAATAAGTTTTTGGTGTTGTTGCTGGAAAGTTGCTGCTTTTCAATATTAAAGCTTGCCTAAGTATTCAAGACTAGGCTTTTAATTTGAAAACTAAAAACAAATTGAAAAAAAAAATTGAAACACAATGCCTATTTCTCATCTTCCCTAATTTCAGCATGAGCCTTTTTACAAATACTTGTCTAAATGGAATAATTGTCATACTCAATATGTGCATTTCATGTATGAAAATGGGAAATATGCCAAATTGTGCTTGAAGGTATAACTCTTGAGACCCGAGCTATCTTGGAGTTCATGAGTGGTGGTCTTTGTGCATTACATGTTGATGAGATGTGTTTTATTTGAGTCTTTGACTTGGCATCAATGGCAATATGAAAATATTAGTGAGTCTTTTGTGTGGCCTTCCTCTAATCCATATCATTTGCACGCTTAATCTCCATGTGTTAATCAATTTAGGGATCTTTATCATCTCCATCTTCACTATTCCCATGTTGTATGCTCTAATTGCCAATCTTCTGATTATGATGTCAAATATTGTCTTTATTATGTGATTTTAATGAAGGTTTTGTTAGATTGACTGTACCTACTTCTTCCCTCCTTTATCTCTATGGACGGGCTCGAGGTGGGCGAGCCTTTCAGAGATAATGGGAGTCCTTGTGATAAGGGTAATTCACTTACTTGGTTAGAAGAATTTGCTGTGATTGAGAAATATTTAGAGGATACCCCTCTAGAGGAGTCGGGTGGTGATGATGCAATTGTTGGTGTCCCTCCTAGCCTTGAGCCTGTGAATCTCATTCTTAGCCTTTGATATTGTCTTCATCCCATCTCCCTACTGCCCCCTCTCATGTGCATGTATTGGTTGCTTACCACGGTGATTTTTGGGCGTATGATCCCCCATTGACCTTTATTGTGCACACTTAGAGGAGATATATTGGTTAATCGTGTGTCCATACTAGTTCCATCGTTTTATTGGATTTGCTGAGGCTATCCTTGAGTTTAAGGGGACAATACTTGTATTTGTTATATTTTTACTAGTATTCTTATACTTACATCATTATAAGATGTATGCACATAATAAGCTATTGAGAACTTTATCAGTATCTAAGCTAGAGACCTAAATTTTGATGTTGAGCAAGAATGGCTGATGCTCCTCCTACCTTCCATAGCATTATCTTGAGGAAGTGATAGTTTAGGTGTATCCAACACTTAACATGGTAAATTCATTCCATCTTCTCTTTCTTTATTTTCAATTTTTACATATCTCTTTCCTCTTTCCTTTTTTTTCCTATTTGTTTTTTGTTTTGTATATTTATTATTGTAGGTTTGTTTTTATGTATACATGTGTTTTATTGGTGTGGTGTTCCTTGGCTCACAATGAGGATATTATGAGATCTAGGTGCAAAGGAGGAGAAGTCATGCTTCACACTTTTGAAAATGAAAAACAGAGGGAAAAAAATTGAAAATTTTGTTTTTCTAGTGTTTTGGCGGTTTTGGGGAGTTTTGTACTATGTTAATTGGCTTTGATCCCTTGTGCCTTGACTATTAGCTTGTATATTAAGTGTGATGAGCATGAGAGATCTTTGTCTCAAGTGTGTCATTCTAAGCCTTAATTTTAACCTCAATAGTCCATTATGACTATGCAATCCAGTCTTTATTTACATATCATCATTATCTTAGGGTCTTAGTCTTCCATGATTGACTCTTTTACTTGTCTTTGTACATAATCACTTTTGTTTTCGTTTTCATTTTCCATTTAGAAAAATAAAAACAAAACAATTAAAACAAATTGGAAAAATGAAAAAAAAAGAAGCAAACGAAAAATAGAAAAAAAAAAGTTAGAAAGACCCTTAGAGTCAGAAACGATAAGTATCTCTTTGAGACATACACTACCAGGTGCCACCCTTTGAGGCAATACTGCTACTAAGGAAGTCTGCTTACCAAGTTAGCTAGTAAATTAATAATGTATTTTGTGTCAGTCAAGTGGGATTGAGTCAGATTCTAATAAGCATAACTCCTAAGAAGATGATACACTTGCACACCAAGCACAAGGATGGATCTACAGTTTTAATGCATTGTGGGTTCAAAAGTTGATGTTTCGATATCATTAGTGGGGACCAAGGGCCTTGATATGTATATTATGCCTATGTATAGATTGATACTTGGGTTATAAGGGCGATATGATTGTCTGATTGTGTATAATTTTCTCTAATTTGTATAGATTTGTATTTTGTTTGCAAACCCAAAAGGATTTTATTTTTTTTATCTTTTTTTCATTTTTTAAAGATTCCGTGGGTATATATTTTATAAACCCTCATGAAACCTTTCTCGTCTACTTGGGAAAATTAATGAGTTTTAATGGCTTGTTGCATACGCTATATGCAGCCCTAATTCCTGTGAAAGGGAGATAGGTCTTTAGGTTAGTTTTTATTTGGTTTTGCTCGAGGATGAGCAAAAGCAATATGCGAGGGTATTTGTTCGGTCCCAAGGCATCGTAATTCGTACCCTTATTTATGTAGCTTTTGCCCGTAATAAATTCTCAATTCTAGAATTTTTATTCGGTTTTTGTTTATTTTGTGAAAAATAATATTGATTTTAGAGCTGACAAGAATTGGGTTCAAAATGGTGAAAATCAATTGAAGATATATGGAAAAAAGCCTAACACGGCCTATCGTGCAAATATGCATAGTCATGTCAGCAAAATCAAGTTAAAGGAATTGCAAGACGTGTTGTACAAAACTGTAGGGGGTGTCGTACAGAGTTGGATGGTCGTGCATTTTTGTTGTAGGACTGCTGCTCTAATTTCCAGGCACTGACATGGGGTGCCATGCAGAACTGGATGGCTATGCAACTTGTCAACCGACTTTTCAGGATTATTTAAGCATGATTTTTACAATTTTTTGGAGAGCCTATTGCTTGGATCTTTTTGTGGGCTCGATTAGGGTTATTGTTAGCCTTTTTAAAACCCCATTAGGGAGCAGATAAATTAGGTTACATTATATATATTTTGGACAAGATTGATCGATTTCAAGATTGAAGCTGAAGTTTTTCTTTTCTCTTTAAATTCATGCTTCTTGGTTTGTGTGGTAGTATGTTAGTTCTTTGTTTTGCTTGTGTTTGATGCATAAGTGTACTTAGATTTGTGTCCTTTGGTTGTGGTTAGCCTTTAGATGGCTACACGATCTTGTTTAGGCCTTAGCTTGCCTTGTTTATGCTTGAATTTTTTTCTGTCATGCGCCTAAGTGTTTGATGAAGTGCTTACAATAGATTTCATCCGAGTCATGTGCAATTGATTTGTGCTGAAAGATAAAGTCGATTGTCTAGTATGAGTGGGGAGGATAGCTGGTGCTTAGACATGAATATAGTACGAATGCTAGACAGGTCTAGGTTTGTTACTCTTGTAGTATAATTGGGTCCATATATGAAAATTGGTTGTTAGAATAATTAAACTAGCATTCAACCCTTGAAAGAGGGTTTGGCTGCGATTTGATGGTGCAATCAATTATCTCTAAATGCTAGCATAACTTGGGAAGATGAAGGTTTGTCGAGTAGTTCATTTATCTTAGGTTGTATCATAGTTAAAGTCCTTTTTGTTTGTTTTAGTTGTTTAGTTTTGCTTTCCATCATCCTTTGTTCTATCTAATTTGAAACGCTTTAGTTAGCTTTGGTACTTGAAAACACGACTTTCTATTGTTACAATCCATACATACTAATTGCTAGCTACAACTACAACGTACACTTGTAGTTTTACTACATCAATGACTTAACCACCAAGACTATAGTTCCGCTCATCCTCTCACCGACAAGATGAATGTCAGTATGTCACCAAGTTGATTCCAAATTGCGTATCAAGTCACTTTTAAGTGCATTCAACTATGTGTATTATTACATGACAGCGTGATATCTTTCGTACATATATAATTTTGGAACCTAGTAATGCCCTTGAAAGCTAAAGCTAGTCATTTTCCCCTTAAGTCTGTATAAATTCTGTTGGTTTAAGCTAGTTTTATATCATTTATGCATTATAAGGGGCATTTTGGCATGGGGCAATGGCCTTGAAAGTTAAAGCTAATCATCTTCCTCTTAAAGGTATTTTCTTTTCATTGGTAAATTTTATTTCATCAACTTGAATCCACTTCTACCAACTTCAATTCAATCAACTTCTACCAACTTTAATAAAAACAAATTCAGCTAACTTCAGCCTACTTCAACTCATCTCCTTCAAAATTTCATTATTTGTAAATTATCATGTAAAAATTAATTATGTTTTCAACCAAAAGAATGCCCCATAGTAATAAAATATATGTGTAAAAATTAATAAATTTTTGAATCATATTACTCATATATAAAATCAATAAAACACACACACACACATATAAATATATATATATATATATATATATATATATATGTAATTATATGTATAAAAATTCCCTAAATGGATACATTAAAAAAATGTCATAAATAAATTTTTTTTGGATGCAAAACGTCATAAATAATTTAAAAGTTGTTAACGTGTTGACATTAACAACACCACTTATTAAATTATTAAAATAAATGCAATTTACAAATTTACCAAAATTTTGTTACTTTTTAAATTACGAGAAATATTATGCCAAGACTAAAAAAAAAAAATTATTCTCACTTTCTTACATTAATCAACTTGTACTCATCATACCAAAAAAAATATACAAACTTTTTTCGACTTCAACCCATTTCAACACATTTTAACTAACTTCTACCGACTCTGACAAACAAATACCAACTTTAACTTACTTTTACTAATCTCAACCAATTTCATTTATTTACCAATCCATATTTTTCAACGAAAAGAACATGCCTGAGTATGTAAATTCGACTCATTCAGGCTAGCTTTCTTTCATTTATGCATTATAGGAGGCTTTTTGGCATGGGCTCCATTAGCTTGTACATTTTTCTCCAACATGTGGTAGTAAGACCGTGTATTTTTCTCCAAATGCAGGGCGTATTGAAATATATCCTTGTATGTTAGGTCAAAACTAGATTTTACTATATACTTAAAAAATAGCCAAATTATCGAGTGTATCTAAGAACTTAAGACTTAAAAAAAAAACACAATTGGTAAAACCAATCAGGCTCCTTGTGGGGAAGAGGGTATTACCAAATAATTGAACTACTGGAAGTCTTACAACTTATATGTGGATAATCTGTTTCATCATTATAATTTGAGGATTCTACATTTTTTCTTTTCTACATAGAGAATGAATTCCATTGCAGGTGCGATAAAAAAGAAATCTAGAGAGTTGCTGGAAGCTCCACTTCATCGTTTTCCGCAAGGGAGCAACCAAGGTGCTCAACATGCCATATAGTTTAGTTGATAAGGTTAGTACCTTAACAACCCATGATCATAATTCAATATTGTTTCCTAGTACATCGTAATCAAGGGTTAAGAAGCCCATGACAATTACGGCACACCTTACTTTATCAATTTAAGTTTCAAGTACAATAATTAAAGAAGCGTCGTAATATCTAGTACTGATTAAAAAATATCAATTTGAATATTCAAATTTATCTGACTTCAACAAAATAAAGTATGATTATGAATTTTTCGTCCGAATTTTGAATCTGAATACAATATTTTTTATATTTTTATTATCCAAATTCAATTTTGATCTAAATTTAACATTGGCGAACCCAAATTAGATCCGAACTTAAATTTTTACCAACGTTAGTTATCCCGAGGTCGAAATAAATAAGTGGGATGAAGATCAAACAACAAAACTAAACATTAATAACATACATACATCCATCAATTTACACGTAACGAGACTAACATTCTGATACATATACTGTACACTAAAGGGCCAAAGCTACCCCGAACCCATTCGATGGACCTTCTTGATGACTCATATACTACTTTTAATTCGACAAATTTTCCTCCTCTCCACCTCATCGGTGACGTAAGCTAACGTCGAGGTGGAAAAAATTTAAAAGATATATAGTAATTAACATAGAAAAAGGGGCAGGTAAAAAAGATTGAAAGAGCCCCATTAACGGCCGTCCAAAACCGCATAAAAACCCCACTTAAAAAAAAAGTAACTGATTTTTAGTCCTCCAGGAGGGAGGAGGAAATGAAAATCATCTGGGCCCACCATTAACCCGACCTGGGCCACCAACACCATAAACACCAGACGCGTGGGTCCCATAAATCGGCCCACCTTGACCAATAGCATGGCCCATCATGACATTATTTCCAGCATTATTCCCATAAACACCCCCAGGCCCCACACTACTTCCACCAGAGCCATTACTCCCCGGCGCCGGACCGGGCAGTACAGAACCGGTCCGCTCGCCCTCGAGCTCCCTGAACCGCTGGAGGTAAACCTTGAGCGGTTCAACGTAGTCTTCGAAGCCGAGCGTGGTCATCGCCCACAGCAAATCATCGCCGTTGATCGTCTTGCGTTTCTCTCTCTGGCACTTGTCGGAGGCTTCGCCGGTGATGAAACTGATGAACTCCGAAACGCACTCTTGAACCGTTTCTTTTGCGTCTTTTGAGATTTTTGCGTTTGCAGGAAGCGCTTTCTTCATGATTCGACTCACGTTCGCGATTGGGAGGAATCTGTCCTGCTCTCTTGGAGATAAGAGATCGCGATGGCTGCTGCTGTTGTTCTTTCCTCCGGAATCGTTGTCCGAGTCAGCCATGACTCAACAACTCGTCCTCGAACTATTCGTCTCGGAAATTCAATTCGAATTTTACACTGGAAAAGTCGTAATTTGTGGCTGGTTTAATGATTATTCTCTCTCTCTCTCTCGCACAGAAGATTGGGAGAGGATTAGCAGTGATGAAACTCTGGAAAATTAGGCTTATAAGGTAGTCAGACAAGAGTCAACCAGAAACGGAAGATGATCAAAAAGACGAGAGTTCGATAATTTTTGTATCATTATCAACAGATTGAGCGAAAAAGCTATGAAAAATCGGCGAATTTGCAGAAACAGACTGAAATTTTCAAAATTTTTGTGTTTCAATTCTTGCTGAGAAAATTATTTTCCAGAAAACTGATTCGTAATCGGAGTTTATCAAACGGATTGATCAAATTGCGCGGTTCTATAACGAAACTTCAAGAGTATAAATTCGAAGAAATTCGAGAAATGAAATCTGAAATATGATTGAAAACAAATTGGAAGGCGAGAGAACAAAAGGGAAAAAAAATAAAAAAAAAAACAAAAATAAGAAAAAGAATAACCGATAAACTTACAGGTAAAACGCAGATCTTCCGATTCGATTGCTCTTCTCTCTCTAACTATGTGTGTCTGGAAATCAACGGCTTGGAAGAAATGGAAAGATTGTAAGGGCGATCAGAAACTTCGCGAAGAGAGAAAAGATGTTAACAGAGAGAAATGAGATGAAGGGGCTGAGTCCGTTGGATTGGATCGTTGGGGAATAAATAAAAAAAGGAAATTGTGAGGGGGAAACGTGGAGGTTTGGGAACCGTTGCTTGGCGATAAGTGTGGGTTTCGATTGGTCCAATCTGGACCATACAACTAGCATAATCTTTTGGGCTAAGTGGATGGGGCCCGGTTCACATGGACCTACCAGTAGCCTACAACTGCCAATGTGTAGTTATTATAATTCCTGGGCCTCCGCGTCAATTCCTGGAACTTGAACTAATAAAATAAAAATGTAGTTGGTAGTTTTATTTTTCTCTTTTTTCTTTAATTTTTTCGAAGGAGCCTAAAAGCTTGGATTATATGATATAATATAACGAGAGAGGTGGTGAAATCAATTTTGATATACTTATATTCTTTTATGACTAGGGTTTAATTTTTTTTCGTAATAAAATACAGTTGTAAGTTGTTACAAAATTTAAAGAATTGTAAGAAGTTGTAAAAAATTGTAAGGAGTTGTGAGAACTGTAAAAAAGTTGTAACAAGATGTAAGGAGTTATAAAAATATTTAAGGAATTGTAAAGAACTGTAAGAAGCTGTAATGATAGATGTAAAGAGTTGTGAGAACTGTAAGAAGCTGCAAGCATGCATTTCATGAACGTAAATTACGTGTATTAGTAATATTTACGAAATAACTTTTATAACATCACTAAACAATTAACATTATAAAAAAATATTATTTTTCTACAGTTATTATTTTGGACGATGAAAGATAATATTGAAATAACATAATTAATAAAAATATGCCTTTAAAAAAGTCAATTAAATAACAATAGCATAAATTCAAGGCGACAAATATATAGAACCAAATATGTTCGACGCTGGAGGTGGCTTTTTGGTATTAATATTAGTTTCACCTCGCCATGAGCAAATTAAAAAATAACAACTTTTCTGAACATAATTGAATTGAACTCTAAAAGTGAAATCCTATTTAAATTAAGCAGTTTGAAATTAAATTCAACCCAATGTTTAATTATACAATGATAGCAATTAAGTTATCATGGATAAACTTAGGGATGAAATAGTCGAAATGTTTTCATCAGTTATAGTTTTACTACCTTCATATATGATTCACGTCGACGCTCAAACATAAATGCGATTTTTGTATTATAATTTAAAACGTGTTAACTTATTTTCTCAATAATGGCATATACGTTTCATGTCAAAACTCAAATATTAATTCACATTGTTAAATTATGTTTTTATGTTTACACAAATATTATGTTCAGAAAAAAAAACTGAAAGCTTTTTCATATTGGTAATATATAAAAATATATATACTTATTTCTATAAATATTAGAGAAAGATAAAATGACAAGTCGAATGTTATAAAATATACAAGGAGATACAAGATGTAAGGAGATGCAAGGAAATGTAAGGGGATGCAAGAAGCTGTAAGAATTTCGTTAAAGATGTAAGAAACTGTACGAAGTTGTAAGGTATAAGCTAAATTCTTCCAGTCACAGAAAATAACAAAGTCTAGGGTTAAGATTTTATTGACTTGCAAGTGTTTAGGTTTGAATTAAGTTAGTCATATTATATTATATTATAGTATAGTATATTTTTCCTGACAAAGCTAATTCTTCATTTAATTGACAAAATTCTAATATGAGAGTAGATACAGCCTAGGAAAAAAATATAAAAATCTAAGCCTTTATTCCTCAAGTGATGTATCTTTTGTACCGAGACCCAACTTCTAACTACCCTAATTTTACCCTTTGTCTTTTTTGACTTCAATTTATCCAAACTTATTCTTTATGTATCTCGACCATCAAGGATTTCTTTAGTCAAGGATTTCTTCATTCAAGTTTTGGTTCTTCTCCTCATTAGCCTTGTTGCTTACTACGAATTTGGTTTTATATTATTTTGATAGTTTTTCTCTCTTTCTTTCTCTATTTTCAAGTTAATTAAAACAATTTTTAGGTTTCTCGTTCATGTTGTAATCTTTATTTGTGTGTTTTGTATTAACATTGTCTGTAATTCTCTGAGTTTATCTTAGAGTATGTGAATTTTCTTCATTACTTATTGCTTATTTGATTTAGCCTTCTAATTTTGTTTTTAGGAATTTAGTTTCATATATGAATTCTTTCTTTCAATCCCTCCCTCACTCTATTTTCTTAAGGGAAAATGAGAAGAAAGAAAATTGCTTAGGAACTGGGTACCTGGAATCAGGCCTAGTCCTTACCGGATTCGTAACTGGTTCCAAATTTTAGGACTCGGTGCCAACTAGGTTTGGGACAGAATCCAAATTCTGAGACCCGTCCACAATCAAATCGGATCTAGTTCCAAATTGCAGGACCCAGTTCCAATCGGGTCCGGTTCTGATTCTTAAAAATTTGACTAGGTACCCGATCCCACTCATCCCTATACTAGGAAGGATCCCTCTTGGCTTAAGGTTATGTTCTCTTTGATTTATTTTATCTGAACTTATTCTGAATTAAACTAATCGCTTTATAAAGGGCTCAACCTTGGGCTCCAATACATCATCAAGAACACAATCATCAATGAGAAGACTATTATTCCCTTTGATCAACTATTAGTTCTATTATTCTTGTTTTGTGAGAGAGCGTTCCGAACGAATTTGTAATCACTAATTGATATCTTCTTAGGGCATATCGCTCTGAGATCAATTCTGTACTCTCCCATCACCATATTGAACTCTTCACTCATCACCGCCCGTGGTTTTTACCGTTTAGGATTTCCACATAAATCTTGGTGTTTGTTCACTCTATCTTGTTATTGCTGTATTTATTCCTTGTTCTTACAAACAAATCTTAACCGATCCTAAAAATCCTAACAAGTGGTATAAGAGCTTGGTTATAGGATGAAAATAGTCACAAAATTTGGTATTCTCAAATTCGACGGCAAGATGAGTTTCAATATCTAGAAGGTCCAGATGATGGCCATTCTTACCCATAATGGGTTGAAGAAAGCTCATGGTGGTAAAACTAAGAAACCTGCTACCATGATAGACAAACAGTGGGAGGAGTTTGATGAAAAGACTATCTTGATGATTCAATTGTGCTTGGCAACCCATGTTCTTTGTGAAGTTCTGGATAAAACCACCACAGCAAATCTCTGACTTCGATTAGAAGCGTTATATATGACCAAGAGCCTAGCAAACAAGATTTGTCCAAATGAACGTCTATACACGTTTTCCATGGTAGAATATAGGTACTCCTATTCAAAACCACATTGATGAGTTCGATTCTATTATTTTGATCTTGAAAGTCTGGATGTGAAATTCGAAGATGGGGATAAAGCGATATTGTTGGTTATCTCATTACACCCCTCCTATAAGCACTTCAAGGAAATTTTGTTGTACAGTAACAATGATACTTTATCTTTTGACGATGTTAAGGCTAACTTAATGTCCGAATAAAAGTTTGACCTTGAGGTGCATTCTAATGACAAAGCTGAAGGTTTGTCAATAAAAGGAAGAACCTCTAAAAAGGGGGGTACAAGTAGGAGAAAGTCCAGATCAAAGTCAAAGGGATGTAAATCCAACAAATTCTGTAAATATTACAAGAAGCCAGGGCACTTAGTTGCTGAATGTTACAAATTGAAGAATAATAAGGAAAAGGAAGAGAGAAACAATCAATCTGCAAAAGTTTCGATTGTTGATTCTGGGTCAAATGGTGATGTCTTACTTGTCACCACCACGGATAACAGAGGTGCTATGGAGTGGGTTCTAAATTCTGGATACACCTATCATATGTGTCTTCACAGGGACTGACTTTCACATATGAGCCATTGGATTCAGGCATTGTCCCCATGGACAATGACGCTCAATGCAATGTCGTTGGCATTAACACTGTTCGAATCAAAACCCACGATGGTATATTGAGGACTCTTTCTAATGTCCGTCACATTCCTAATTGGAAGTGCAACATTATTTCACTTAGCACCCTTGAATCCAATGGGTGTAAGTATTCAGCTGAAGGTTGAGTTTCGAAAATCTCCAAGGGTGCTCTGATTCTCATGAAGGGAGAAAGACGTGGGAGTCTCTACATTCTCCAAGGTTTTGCCGTGATTGGCTCTACTGTAGTCACTATCACCTCATCTAAAGTAGACCATACTCAACTGTGGCATGCTTGCTTGGGCCACATGAGTGGGAAAGGCATGACGATTCTACGCAAGCGAGGTCTTCTTGGTAGCAAAGGCACGAGTAAACTTGATTTTTGTGACCATTGTGTGTTTGGGAAATAAAACAGAATCAGTTTCTCTACAACAACACAGCGTACTAAAGGTACCCTCGATTACATTCATTCTAACTTGTGGGGTCCCTATAGAGTGCCTTCCTTTAGAGGAAAATGCTATCTGCCAAACTTTATAGATAACTATTCTCGAAGAGTTTGGGTTTATATTTTGAGATAGAAAAACAAGGCATTCCCTATGTTCAAGAAGTTCAAAGCTCTTCTTGAGAATCAGATCGGAAGAAAGATAGAGAAGCTCAGGACTAATGACGATATTGAGTTCTATGAGTTTGATTTTAATGAATTCTGTGTCATTGAGGGTATTACTAGACATAAGACTCTAATCGAAATGACTCAGCAAAATGGGGTCGCAAAACTTATCAATTGAACTTTACTTGAGAGAGCTTGTTGTATGCTCTCCAACGCTAATTTGTGGTATCATTGTGACTTTTGGGCCGAGGCTATTTCTACGGCCTACTATTGAGTGAACCGGTCTCCACACTACTTAACTAATTTCAAAATCCCAGAAGAAGTCTGGTCAGGCAATCTAGTTGGCCACTCTATTGTGAGAGTATTTGAATGTTCTGCCTATGCACATGTTAATGACAAGGAGCTAGCTCCTAGGGCTATTAAATGCATGTTTCTTGCTTATGAATCTGAATCCAAGGGATATCGGCTGTGGTATCCTAACTCCAAAAAGGTCATTAAAAGTTAGGATATCACATTCAATGAAATTGCTATGTTTTCTCCTGGAAAAGAGTCTATAACGTTTTTAGGTGATCAGTAAGATACCAACGAGAAGGTGGAGTTCCCTCAAGGTGGAGCCACTTTAGCTCATTGTAGCAATGAAGTCCATTTTGAAGAAACCAATTCTAATATTCCAAGTACAGAAGAACTGCAGGCTACAGATACTTACTCCATTGCTTGTGACAGACCATGAAGAACTATCAGGAAGCCTACACGTTATATCGCTGATGATGAGAGTAGGCTCATTGCATATGCTCTAGCCGTTGAACAGGAGATACCTGAAGGTGTTGAACCAAGTCTCATTTTTGTATAAATTCTCCATCTCTTCTTGCAGTGCCATGACCCAGTTTGAAGAGTTGGGACAGGAGATGGCTTCAAAATAAGTAGAAGGGATCTACAAATGAAATGAGGGCATTCATGGGGTTGAGAATGCAAGGTGGAAAGCACAACTAATTGTTTGAGGCTGCAACCAAATGAAATATGTTGACTTTAAAGGAGTCTTTTCTCATATAGTACGTCATACCTCCATTAGAGAGTTACTTTCTTTTATTGCTCTTTTTGATTTGGAGTTAGAGCAACTAGATATAAAAACAGCATTCCTTCATGGGAAATTGGAGCTCGAATTATACATGAAGCACCCTGAGGGTTTTATAGTTCCTGGAAAGGAAAATCATGTTTGTTGCTTAAGAAAGTCCCTATATGGCCTGAAACAAGGGTTGCGATAATGGTACAAAAGGTTTGATGCCTTCATAATAGGACAAGGCTATACACATAGTCACTATGATAATTGTGTACATTTTCAACAATCTGGTGGGTCCTTCATTTATCTATTGTTGTATGTTGATGACATGCTCATCGCTTTCAAGGACAAGTCCTTGATCAACAACTTGAAACAAAGACTCAATAATGAGTTTGAGATGAAGCACCTAAGCGCAGCTAAGAAGATACTGGGTATGGAGATTCATAGGGATCGTAAGGCTGGTAAGCTCTACCTATCTCAAAGGAAATATCTTAAAAAAGTCTTTGACAGGTTTAACATGAATATCTGTAAATCAATGTTCACTCCTCTAGCTGTACAGTTCAAACTATCAGTCAAGTCCTGTCCAACATTTGAGGAAGAGATGGTGCAAATGTCTTACGTTCCCTATTCTAGTGCAGTGCGTAGCCTCCTATATGCTATGGTATGGACTAGACATGACTTATCCTATGCGGTTAGTATGGTGAGCCACTACATGCACAATCCTGATAAGGATCACTGGGAGGCTGTAAAATGGATTCTTCGCTATGTGAAGCGTTATCTGGGTAGATGCTTGGTATTTGATAAGTCCAAGACTGCAACTTATGATGTTGTAGGATTCGTCGACTTTAATTATGGTGGAGATCTTGATCGTAGGTGCTCCATTTCTGGCTACATTTTCACTCTATATGTTGGTGCTATCTCTTAGAAAGCATCCCTACAGTCTATTACACCTTTATCCACTATTCAGGTTGAACACATTGCTGCAACTGAGGGTGTTAAATGAGCTACATGGTTGAAAGGGCCTTATAACTAAGCTTGGTATTTCACAAGGTGTCATTCTAGTTTTTTTAGATGGTCAGAGTGCTATTCATCTCACCAAGAACAATGCCTACCACTCTAAGACCAGGCATATCAATATCAAGTACCATTACATCCGAGATACTATTGTTGTAGGAGAAATTTCTGTGAAGAAAGTTTATACTTTGGAGAATCCTGCAAATATACTCACCAAGCATCTCCCTATTGCTAAGTTCCAACATTGCCTAGACGTAGTTTGCATTCAGTGCTTTTGAATACCCTTCGGGGTATACCCTCCGGGGCTCTACCCTTCGGGGTTCTTTGTGATGTTCTTTGCTCGTGTTGATGAATTTGGTCCAAGGTGGAGATTGTTGGGTTTAGTGGCCCAAATTTTGTCCTCCACAGAGCCCAAGAGGGTTTGGCCACGGTCGGTAGCCAAACACACCAAAATCACTGCTCTCATATGGCATTATGAATTGTCTGTGGTCATCCCCACGGTCCATGATGTGTGTGGCGCCAACACAGGTAGCGTTTTCCTTAATTTTGACATATTGATCGCTTTATAAATGGCCCAGCCTTGGGCTCCACTACATCATCAAGAACACAAGCATCATTGAGCGTGTAGAAGGTTGTTCTTCCCTTTGATCAGCTGTTAGTTCTACTATTCTTGTTTTGTGAGAGAGCGTTATGAGTGAATTTTTAATTATTAATTGATCTCTTCTTAGGGCACATCGCTCTAAGATCAATTATGTACTCTCCTATCACTATAGTGGATTCTTCGCTCATTGTTGTCCGTGGTCTTTTCCATTTAGGATTTTCCACGTAAATCTTGGTATTTGTTTTCTTTATCTTGTTACTATCATATTTGGTGATTTCTTGTTGCTTATAATCAAATCCTAACTGATCCTAACAATCCTAATACTACTTAGCCAAACTCTTATTCTTGTAGTCATTTTATCATTTAAAATTTGGCAATCACTACCTGTGATCCTTATGAAAAAACTAGTGCCCCCCAACCCAAATATTTTAGGGGTAGACTTCCTTTCTAAGACCTAGAGGCATGTGCCACTTTTCTTTGGACACTCCACTTAGACCACCAACAAGATATGAGACTTATGCTCATTAATGTGTAGGCCAGATGAACTAGAGAAAAATTTAAACACAATTTTCTAGCATAAAATAGAGGCCACTTTAGCCTTGCAGAAAAGCATAAGGTCATTAACAAAGAATTATTGACTCAATTCCATACTTTTAACGAAGATGAAATTCAAAGGAAATCTCCTAAATAGTCTTCATAGCTAACCTAGTGAAGTATTCCATAGCCAACACAGGATCTCCTAATCTTTCTTCCCTCCTTTGAAAATAACCATGATTTCTCCATTCATACAGAAAGAAAAGAAGGTACTAGAAATATAGGTCATGAGCCAATGCCTAAAAGTATAAGGAAAATAGAAACCTTGCAAAATTTAATCAATAAACTCCCAATAATGGATTCATTAACTCTACGTGGACCAACTTTCATAAACCATCTTGGGTGATATGCTTTCTCTTGTGAGCCTTTAACAATTCTTAGCAAACAAGAACATTATGCACTAACTATCTGTCTATTACAAATGCATTCTGAAACGTACTATCTTACATTCACTATTACTGAGCAAGATCCTCTTTCCCCTTAATCAAACAACCTTGATTATCTTAGATTTCATAAACAAGGGCTCGTTGTTTAATTCCTTTACTAGCTTCAATTAACGTGGCAAACAAGAAGTTGTTGTATTGATCACACGTACTCATAAGTCCATTTGACTTTGCTATCTAAGCATACTAACATAGAGACCTCCAACTGATACATACAATAGGCATCTATAGGAATGGAGCATGTTGTTTACAACATGTTAGCAAATTTGGGATGATTAGACCAAATATTACAATATTTGAAAGATAAAAGATATGGTTTTTGATTTTGTATTAACCTTATAATTGTTGGAGAATGATCAGATTTGCCATCTGTTAGGGGCACAATCCATGCATCCTCTTGCATCAAGATCTAGTCTAGATTCACCAAGACCATATCTATCTTAGAGTAGATTAAGTAACTTTCTTCATGCTTATTAGACCAAGTGTAAGTACACCCAAACGAATGGATGTCAATAATTTCAAAAAGATCAATAGGATGGCGAAAATAAACCATTTCATGCCCTGCAATAGCATTACCTCTTATTCTATCCTAAATATTCGAAACACAGTTAAAATCTCCTACTATACACTAAGTAGAATGCATGTGATTATTCATATCTGTGAAAATCACAAACAAAAGAAACATAAAAATGGCTCTCTAAGTCAACAAAAGTAACTAAGCAATGTACTAGCTGACACATAGTCGATCTTGAAAATGTGGACTTGGAAGACATTTGGCCTCCAAATAACTCAGATTCTACCCCCTAGGTGATGCCTAGCCGCGAAACATTGGATTATAAATGCTAATGAAAGTAAGATTCCTCATTCTAGTTTCCAGAAAACCAAACAAACCAATATTATAAACAACCACCAAGCTCTTAACCTCCATCTTTTTATTTGGCGTATTGACCGCTAGCATTTCAGCATGACCTTTTCAAACAAATGCTATTCATTGATTGTTGTAGAAACTGAAATAGGCTGGAAACCACAGCTTCTGTGTTCACCACCTCTCTTAGTCTGGTAGGCTGCTCCTAGTGGTGATAGTCTGAAAGCCCTCTTCATTAACGCTTGTCACAAGGTCCTGTGCAATTAGATTTTACTTAAGAACTCAAATGTGCTTAACTTTCATCTTCTTCTGGCAAACTTCTTCTTTATGTCCATACATCTTGCAGTTTGTTCTGGCGCAATATAGGTGAATCATATACCTCGTTATACCTAGATTAAGTCGTAGTAATTAATTAGGTTTATTAATATTTTCTGAGTTTGGTAGGTAATAAAGAGAATTGCTTAAATGGTTGATAATAAATGCAAAACAGGCTAGAAGTTGGGTATGTTAATATGGGTTAACCCTAAAGGACAACCTCCGATAATCAAGAAGCAAATCCCGGTTAGTTAGCTACAAAAACTTTTAAAAAAACAAGCAAGAAAAGAGGAAAAGAGAGTTACATAGTAAAGTTTGTCGTATAGCTACGAATTAAACGACTGCTAACACTTATAAATAATAATATAACACAGGGAAGTAGGGATCGATCCCACGAGAAAAGATATAATAATAAGCTAGTTTAAATCTAATTAAATTCACAACTCTAATATTTTTCACTTTTTTGTTTAATTACTAAAATAAATCAAATTAAAAAATAAAAATATGAAAAATTACTAACTAATACTCAAAAATATTATAAGCTAAATTCTAGAAATAAAATAGTAGATACTCAACCTAATTATTCTGAAACATTACAAACAGAATCACTGAAAAGAAATTTAAAAATCAAAATAGAAATTAATATAAAAAATCACATTAAATAACCTAAACTAATAAATAATAAATATTTAATTTATACTTCCATAAGTATGTACAATTATTTTTAGAAATAATTATAGAAAATATAGATAGAAAATAAAATCTGAAATTAAATAACTAATAAACTACAACTAAAAAAATATGAAAATAAATAATAAAATTTACTAGATTGTAAAACCTAACTTTATAGACTTAATCAAACCATAAAAATGTAAAACAAAAAATAAAAACACAAATTTCAGATTTACTAAAGCAATATCCTGCACGTGTCAAAGTCATGAAATAATCCTAAACAATTATCAAATAATTTTCAAAAATTCTGAAATTTAGTAACAACTAATTAGGACTCTATCTAAACCCTAAAGGGACCTAAAACATGCAAAAGGGCAAAATGAACTACTTTAAACCAAATTTCTAACAAACAAATGAATGATAGCAAAATAGAAAAGAAAATTAATCTAAAACTTAAACCACTGTAGAAATTAAAATAAAATAAATCTTTTGGGGGCGGTAAACAAAATGTAATGTTAAAGTCTATAAATTCAAAAATTAAAACTAACACACTAAATAATCAACTAAAAAGCAAACAACTAATTATAAAAGATACCAAATGTAAGATGATTTGGGAAAGTCTAGGCCCTATGCCCCTTCAACGTCCACCTCTACAATGGGCCTAGGCAGTCTCAATCAGAAAACTCATACATCAGTTTGGGCTATCGAGAGAGGCCCAAATAGGCTGGAATGAAGGAAAACGGTAAAGCAACCATACTATCCCTTGGTTACTCTGGGTATAAATATAGACCTTCATGATCTCTAGCGGGGGAGGGATCATAAGAATTCATATTGTCAAAGCATATTACTTCTACATCTTTATCCTCAAAGTTATAATCTTTAAAGTCCTACTCTTTATCAATTCCATTGATGGTCCTGACTCGATTATCGGAGGGGCGTTCCTTAGGTCTACACCGGAGGTCTGCCTTTTTTGCAGGTTTGGAGCTCTAGGCCAAGATTGCCATGCGTAAGTCCACTCTTCCAACTCATCATAAAAATTAGTTTCTCCGAAAACAAATTGGTGCCATCTGTGGGAAGAGTGATAGACAATGATAATCAATGATAAAGCTCGACCTAAAGCACTCGACCATCCGTGACAAGCATTCCTTCAACATCCACCTATGTCAAGCGCACCCTCGACGTCCTTCCATGCCTAGCGCCCTTTTTGGGGCTTGGCAGCTACCACGGTGCTCCTTGTCGGGTGTCCTCTTAAGGTCGCGGTCCACTCAATATGAGCCCATGCTTCATGCCTATCGCCCCTTTAGGGGCTAAGCATGACTACCACGACGTCCTTCCATTCCTTCTACCCTTTTAAGACTAGGCATGTCTACCACAACGTCCCTCCACTTCACGCATCCTTTAATGACTCAACATTAGGGCTCAGTGTCATTTCATAGGGCCGAGCGAATAAAGGGAAGCCCTTAGTAGGCAAGGCTCCTAGCATACCCATCTTTGTATAGCCGATTAAGACCGGAGGCATTCCACGTTATTTAATTTGGAGGAAGCAAATATATGGGGTTAAGCAACGTAAGGCCCACCAAACTACCTTACTACTTGGCTCACCAGTGCAAAAGCAAAGTTAAAAAGAAAATACAATGGGGGAGAAAGCAATCCCACGACGGCAACCATATGCACCCAGGCAGCATCCACCAGACAATTGGTACTTTTCTGATCACGTGTTATATGGCTAATGTGCGTGGGATCCGCACCAAATTTTGGCAAAAAAATTAAAATAAAAAGAAGTTGCCATGAATACAATGACCAGCAACAACTTGGTTCCTTCAAATGTGCAATCAGTAAGGGCCCCACACAAATAAAACAAGAAAAAAGTAAAACAAAATCTGAAGTTAAGGAACTGGAGCAGTGACGAAGCATTGGTCAATACGCAGAAACTCCGCAGTAGGAGTTGACAACACCACTTCACGACCCCACCTAGCCACTTGACCAGAAGAGATCGATCCCAACATGACGGACGTCCCTATCGCAACTCAGCAAGCGATAACCATCCCTATGGTGGGAGGCGCCCCCCGCTAGCTGGCTCAGAGAGGCCGAGCACCCACATGATAGGCGCGTCTCTGGTATGCCCAGTAAGGCTCCACGAACAAGGTCAGTCAGGGAGAGGCCACCTACTTTGCGCAAACGACTGGAGACAACTCGATCAGCCTTATTAAGGCTGACCACCAACGACGACTTAGAAGGTTTAGCGTCGGCAATAAGAGCAGGAACACCACCAACTTACCGGAGTCTCTGCTTCCTGTAAAGCTGTTGGCCGCCCAAAATTGACAAGCTTCATAGCTTGACCCTACACTGTAGACCGCTTTTCTTAACAACTCGTACGCACGGCTCGGTCTCCAAGGGCCACCCATACTTGGTGTGAAGTTGTGGAGGTAAGTCGACGCTCGAACAATTGACTTTTTATATAAAAAAAAGAGAAAAAATGATTGGTGCATTAAAGAAAAATGGGGCTATGAGCTACCAATACTGAGGCAATTTCCAATGGGCAAATTTTTGTGGGGACTTTCTAGAGAAATCCTAAGGGTCTAAGAGAATTTATGGGATTGGCATTGATTTGGGTTATCAATTGACAAGCATTTCAATTCTCCACAATGGGTCGCCTTGGGTTCCATGCAAGTCATGCCTTTCCTCACCTTATCTTCATTTGGCCCATGCAAAATGTTCGCAAGAGGCTGACGATCAGTAAGCACTACCCTAGGCCGTTAGTTGATAAGACGACGCTGTGCCGGTCACTACATTGAGGATCACTAAGCACAACCCAAGGCCGGTCGCTATACCTTCAACCCTCAATGGGCTAAGGATCACTAAGCACGGCCCTGGGCCGGTCGCTACACCTTTAGCCTAAAGGGGTTATAAAGATCACTAAGTGCGGCCCTAGCCCGTTTGCTAATAAGCACAACCCTAGGCCATTTGCTAATAAGCACAACCTTAGGCCATTCGCAGATAAGTATGGTCCTGTGTCGGTCGCTACATTGAGGATTGCTAAGCACGATCTAGGACCGATCACTATACCTTCAGCCCAAATGGGCTGAAGATCGCTAAACATGACCCTAGGCCGCTCGCTAATAAGCACAATCCTGTGCCAGTCGCTACATTAAGAATCGTTAAGCACAACCCAAGGCCGGTTGCTATACCTTCAGCCCTCAAGGGGCTCAGGATCATTAAGCACAACCTTGGGCCGGTCTCTATACCTTCAACCAAAAAGGATTAAAGATCACTAAGCATAGCCCTAGGTCCTTCGCTAATAAGCACGACCCTAGGCTGTTCACTGATGAGCATGGCCCTGTGCCGGTCGCTACATTGAGGATCGCAAAGCATGGCCAAAGGCCGGTCTCGATCCTTTAGGCCTCAAGGGGCTAAGGATCACTAAACACGGCCTTGGCCGGTCGTTACAACTTTAGCCCAAAGGGCTTAAAAATCGATAAGCACGACCCTAGGTCGTTCGCTAATTAGCATGGCCCTAGGTCGTTGGCTCATAGGCATGGCCTTGTGTCGGTCGCTAATAAGCATGACCCTATGTCAGTTGCTACATTGAGGATCGCTAAGCACGACCCAAGGTTGGTCGCTACACCTTCAGCCTTCAAGGGGCTAAGGATCACTAAGCACAACCTTGGACTGCTCGCTACACCTTTAGCCCTAAAGGGTTAAGGATCATTAAGCACGGCCCTAGGCCAGTCGCTACACCTTTAGCCCTCGAGGAGCAAAGGACCATTAAACATGGCCCTAGGCCGATTGCTCGTAAGCATGGCCAAGGCCGGTCCCTATACCTTTAGCCCCCGAGGGGTAAAGGATTATTAAGCACGACCTTAGGTCGGTCGTTGGTAAGCACGACCCAAGAGCGGTTGCTACTAAGCACGACCCTAGACCAGTTGCTACACCTTTAGCCGCTAAGGGGAAAAGGATTGCTAAGCATAGCCCTAGGCCGGTCGTTGGTAAGCACAGCCTAAGGCCGGTTGCTAGTGAAGCACGGTGCAAGGCTGGTCGCTGGTAAAGCATGACCTTAGGCCGGTTGCTGGTAAGCACAACCCAAGGTCGATTGCTCACAAGCACAGCCCAAGGCCAGCCACTACACCTTTAGCCCCCTAAGGGCAAATGATCATTAAGCACGACCCTAGGCCAGTCACTAGTAAGCAAAACCCAAGGTCGGTCACTACTAAGCACGGTCCTAAGCCGATCTCTACACCTTTAGCCCCCAAGGGGCAAATGATCGCTAAGCATGACCTTAGGCCAGTTGCCAGTAAGAACGGCCCATGGCTGATCGCTAGTAAGCACGACCTAAGGTCGGTCGCTACACCTTTAGCCCTGAAGGGCAAAGGATCGCCAAACACAGCATACGGAAGATCGTTGGTAAGCGCGGTCCAAGGTCGGTCGCTAGTAAGCGTGGCCCAATGCCTGTCGCTACACCCTTAGCTAGGCATCCTTCCACCCAACATTCCTTGAGCTAGATGTCCTCTTGCCCAGCACTCCTTACGCGCCTTTAGGCCCAAGGGGCTAAGGCCATCCTTGAGTTGGGTGTCCTCTCACCCATCGCTCCTTTTGCTCCCTTGGCCCAGGGGCTAAGGTCGTCCTTGAGTTGGGCATCCTTCAGCCCAATGCTCCTGGAACTGGGCGTCCTTTCGTCGTCGCTCCTTTCGCACCCTTAAGGGCGTCCTTGAGTTGGGCGTCTTCCGGCCAACTCTCTTTGAGCAAGGCGTCCTGTCGCCAATGGTTCTTGAGCTAGACGTTCTATCGCCCATCGTTCCCTATGCATTTTTAGCCCCAAGGGGCTAAGGTCGCCTTGAACTGAGTGTTCTCCCACCCATCGCTCCTTACACACCTTTATCCCCAAGGGCCTAAGGTCGTCCTTGAGTTGGGCATCCTTCCAGCCAATGCTTCTTGAGCTGGGCGTGCTCCCGCCCAGCACTCCTAGAGCTGTGCGTGCTCCCGCCTAGGACTCCTGGAGTTGGACGTCCACTCGTCCATTGCTCCTTCAATGCCTTCAAGACCGTCCTTAAGGTAGGTGTCCTTCCGACTTCCTTGAGCTGGGCATCCTTTTGTCCAATGCTCCATACGCACCTTTAGCCATAAGATGCTACAGAACGTCCATGAGTTGGGCATTATCTCGTCCAGTGCCCTCATGCGCCCTTAGCCCCAAAGGCTTAAGCCGTCCTTGAACAGGGGGTCCTCTAGCCCTGGACCTCTTTCATGCCTTTGACCAAAGAGAAAGAACGATGAGCAAGTTCCGAACCACAAGACACATAGGAAAGATATTAACTTCACATCCCACCTACCTGCCTCGGAATGCTGGTATGTAGAATGTGAGGGGCTAAATGATTCAGAAAGTTTAGGCCTTATGCCTTGTCAACGTCCACCTCTGCAATGGGCCCAGGCAGGCTCAATAAGATAACTCACACATTAGTCTGGGTTATCGAAAGAGGCCTAAATATGCTGTAATGAAGGAAAACGATAAAATGACCATACTTTCCCTCGGTTACTCTGGATATAAATACATACCTTCATAATCTCTAGCGGGGGAGGGATCATAAGAATTCATATTGTCAGAGCATATTTATCAGACATCTTTATCCTCAAAGTTACAATCTTTAAAGTCCTATTCTTTATCAATTCCATTGATGTCCCTGACTCGATCGTTGGATGGGAGTTCCTCAGGTCTACACCCGAGGTTTGCCTTTTTTGCAGGTTTGGGGCTCTAGGCCAAGTCGACTTCAAAGATTGCCATGCATAAGCCCACTCTTCGGACTCATCATAAAAATTAGTTTCTCCAGAAACAAAAGAAAACACTTAATTAGCATAATCTATATCCACCATAAAAATTAATACTTGTCATCAACATGCAAATTGACTTATCCATGAGCTAGACTGTAGAAGGCACCAACTAGTGGATCTTTTCCATTTTTTCTTAGATTACAGTTCACTTAGGTCCAACCCTAATATAAACCTTACTAGTTTTGATAAATCTAGCACCAATGCAAAAATTTAATCAAACTATAGAATTAATCATTAGAAAAATATCATCTAACACCTTGTAACCAATTTACTAGCAAACTAATTTAATAAAGATCTATAATAATTTTCTAATTAAAAGAGATGAGTTTGAGCCAACCATGATCAATTAGAGTGATACTTGTGCTCAAAAAGCTAAAGCTTATAAGTACTTACGCCCTTTAAACTATCATATGAATTTATACTAAGCTAATTAGCATTCATGCTAATTAATCTAACATAAATATCATGAACTATAAATGCAATCCATTATAGAATCATGGAACAAAAATCAATTAGACAATAAAGTATAAAACTTGTTTCAAAATAATTGATTTAGCATGGTTTCAAATAGGTTATGCTAAGTACAAATAAACTACTCACACATATTAAAAATAAAAACATTTAAAATAGAATCTAAATATTTCATGTTTGACAATAAAATTCTAACCTAATTAAAATAAAATGAAAAAAGTACTATGATAATACTTGTGATGATGACATTGAGGGTGATGATGGGAAAGAGATGAAGAGGAGATTATATAATGGTGATGAGGTGAAGATGTCTGACTATGATGGAGATAATGCTAACGATGGTGTTGATCAAGGGGAAGGGCTTATGACAAAGGCGTGACGCTGATGGTGAGATGGTGATGGTGATGGTGATGGTGATGGTGATGAAGAGGTGGCATGGAGATGATGCTAGTGATAGATGGTGAAATGAGGAGTTGATAATGATAGGCATGAGGTTGATGAATTTATAGCATAATTTCACTAGGTTTTTTTTGGGGGGAGGGGGATTTGCTCTCGTTCATGCTTTCCAACTCCTCTTTAATTTAGGAGCAGTAATCTTGTAATCATTAAAAATTTGCATGAATCATGACCTAACAAATTCACCCATACTTAGACTTTGGACATCCTCGTGTAAAGAAATCTAAAACTCGACCTCAAAACTAACCCTCTTTCTTGTAAAATCAACACATAAAATATGAAACTTACACTAAGCATTGGTTTGCGTTGAAAACAACTTGATTCAAAATTTATTAGTTTTCCCTCCAACAATTGAACAACTACTAAACATGTAACTCCCATCAAAACGTTTCTTTATCAGCCTTACAGCATCTCTTTAACGCAGTAACAAGAACAACAATGATGCATCTCTTTTGAGCATGCCTACACTGATCAAGAGGTCTAAAAAGTTAGCACTGGAAAATATTGAGGTGCGATATAGCTATAGAGACAGTTGAACTAGAAGAAATAACTTATTCAAATTGTTTTAAATTGGCTATCATTTTTTTAATCAGTTTTGTTTTCTTTTTGTTCTTATTTTAAAACTCCATTTGTGCACATATTTGAGGCACATATAGGGCCTTAGAAATATATCACTCCCTGCATCATGCTTACCCGACTAGAGGTACTAGGGTTAACATCTTATTTTCCCCCCTTTTTTTTCTATCTATTAGTATTATTCAAGTCATTATCGGTCCAAAAGGGGAATGACTCTCCCAACATGGGATACTCCATACATAAGGCTCAACTTCAGGCCTAAGCTTAAGGGGAAAAGGTGTCGAGCCACCAACTCCTACCCATGTAGGTAATCAAATTTTTTATATATACAAACTATTGTTGGCTTGTTTTGAGTTCTAGACAGCCCCAAACAGGGTTAACTCTTCCAGCACAGGCCTTTTCTGTACATAAGCCGCCTAAGGGGAACAAGTGTTGTACATCTCGAACCAACATGTGTTGGTAAACCAATCTTTTTCTTTTTCTTTTTTCCTTTTTTTTGCAAGACAAGAAAAGTCACAATTTTGATGAATTATTCTACTAATTTAATAGTGTAGGAAAACATATAAGGTCCTTTTATTGCCTCTGATGCGGTTATATAACAGGATCAAATAAGATGGACAATAATGACCATCACTCATTAGATAGATTTATGAAACCCAACTGAAACTACTCTTAACGACAGTGAGTGTGCTAAAAAATTCTCACTCATAAAGGAATAAACCAAAAACCGAAAAAGAAAAAAGAAAAAAGCAAGAATGTTTACGATAAACTCATATGCATGTATTATTTTACAGAAAGACGCTAAAAATGGCTCTTTCTTTTTTTTTGGAATCAAATTTTTTCTTTTCAAAACACAAGAACTAAATGCAGGATGCACCCCATCACACTTAATTCATGCATTGTCCCTAATGCATGCAAAATAATGAAAATAATGATTATATAGCAAAATTAAATGTATACATCCCTAAAAATATTGGGTTGCCTCCTAACCAACGTTTTTTTTTATTGTCATTGGTCCAACACAAGTGCTTATTGATCCTTTAGTTGGATCTCCTCCATTAAGTAGACTAATCTCCTTCATAAAAATGCTTTAGCCTGTGACCATTTACCTCTAAAATCTTGTTAGTGGAAAAGGATCCAATCTCAATAGCACCATGTAGATAGGTTTTTATTATGTCAAAAGGTCCTAGCCATCTTGAATTTAACTTGCCAGGAAACAATCTCAATTTAGAATTGAATAACAAAAATTGTTCAGCTACCTAAAATTCTTTCCTACTGAGCTTAGCATCATGCAAAAGTTTTGGCTTTACCTTTGTAGATCACTGAATTGTCATAGGCTTACAGACGATTCTCTTCCAGTTCCTGCAATTACAACTTACGTTGTTTCCCTATTAGGTCATAATCTAAATTACACTGCTAGATAGCCCAATAAGATTTATGCTCTAACCCTACAATGAGATGACAAGCTTTACCAAAGATTAACCTATAAGGTGGCATATCTATTGGTGACTTGTATGCAGTTCCATAAGCCCATAGAGCTTTAGCTAACCTAAGACTCAAATCTTTCTTATCTAGTCTAAGAAGCTTTTCTAATATGCCTTTAACCTCTTTAGTAGAGATTGCGGCTTAGGCATTTGTTTGGGAATGATAACCATTAGACACCTTATGGGTTATATGATATTCGGCTAACAAGGCACCTAAGGTTCGGTTACAAGAATGTGTTCCTCCAACACTAGTTATTGCTTTAGGCACTCCACATCTATATATGCAAAATAAGAGATTTAACATGTTTCAACATAGTCTTAGCCTCATCAACTCTGGTAGCCATAACTTCAATCCACTTAGATATATAATCAATAAGAATAAGAATGTATGTAAAACCAAAGGAAGGAGGAAAAGGTCCCACGAAAGCAACACCCCATACCTCAAAATTTTCATAAACATACACATTATGTAGAAGCATTTGATTCCTTTTAGATAAATTACCTATCTTCTCACATTCTTCGCAACTTTTGCAAAAATCATCAACATCTGTAAAAATAGTAGAATAATAAAATCTACATTCAAGAACTTTGTGTTTTATTCTTTTTGGTCCAAAATGTCCCACACTTTCAAAAGAGTGACAGAAAGTTAAGATAGAATGAAATTCATTGTCATCTACACACCACCCTATGATCTAATCTCTATAAAGTTTCCATAAATATAGCTCAACCAAATGTAATATTTTCACTGGGCTCTTATCTTTTCCTTTTGGGCTCTAGACAAGTCTTTCGGAACAGTTTTGGTAACTATGTAATTAACTATATCAGCATACCAAGTCAACCTATCAGTGACAATATATAAAGTCTCATAAGGAAAACAATCACTCAATGGATTACCACTCTCCCCATTTTGTAGCCTACTTAGATAGTCAATTACTAAATCTTCAGCTCCTGGTTTGCCTCTAATTTTCAATTGAAATTCTTATAGCAGTAAGACCCATCTAATCAATCTAGGTTTTGGGTCATTCTTACTCAACATATTTTTAATAGTAGAATGATTAGTATAAACAATGGCTTTGTTTGGCAAACAACTATTAGTTGTTAGCTGTTTGTGTTAGCTGTTTGAATTAGTTGTTTATATTAACTGTTTGAATTAGCTGTTTTTAGAAAAAGTGTTTGACAAAAACTAGCTGTTTCTAAAAAATGTGTTGGTAATTTTCATTTATACCCTTATTTATGAATTTGTTTTTAATGAGATGTCTATAACTTTTCAAACTTATGGACAATTATGTTATTTTCACAAAAAGCTCTTCTCAAAAAGCTAATGGGAATAACTTTTTTAAAAAGAGCTTTTTGGAGCCAAACAGCTATTGCAAATTGTTCTTTACCAAACACTTTTTAGCTGTTTAACTTGGTCAAAACTGCTAAAATCCTCCCAAATAACTATTTGTTCCCAAACAGGTGTTTTTACCAAACACCCCCAATAACTTTAACACTAATAGATAAAGACGAAACTTTTTTAGAGTAAAAACAACAACATACATTTCCTTTTCTGTAATAGTGTAGTTATAATGTGCTTGGTCTAGAGTTTTGGAAGCATAATCGATCACATGAGGTATCTTCCCTACTCTTTGACCTAAGAATGCTCTTATTTCCTTATCAGCGTCACACATTAGTTCAGAAGGTAAGGCCCTATTAAGGGGTTATACTATTGGAGTGGTGGTTGATTTTAATTTCAATTGGTCAAATGCTCTCCTACGGCCCTCATTAAAATCAAATAGAACATCTTTCATAGGTAAAGCATAAAAAGGAGAAGCAATCTTAGAAGAATCTTTGATAAATCTTATATAAAATCTAACATGACCTAAAAATGGCCTCACCACCTTAACACATTGTGGATAGGGCAAAGATTGAATGATGTCTGCTTTGGCCTTGTTCAACCTCTAAACCCTTAGATGACACTAAGTGAACCAGTACTAACCCATGCTCCAGCATGAAATTGCACTTTTCAAAGTTGACGCTTAAGCACTAAAGTAAGATGATGCAAACACTCATCAAATGGATCAACATGCACAACAAAATCATCCATGGAAACTTCTATAATTTTGGTGATGAAATAGAAAAAAATGCTCATTATGCATCTCTAAAATGTAGCAGGAGCGCTATGTAGACCAAATGGCATCCTTCTAAAAGCATAGGTGCCCAAAGGACTAGTAAAAGTGGCCTTTTCTTGATCCTTAGGAGCTATAGGGACCTAAATATAACCTAAATATCCATAAAGAAAGCAAAGGGTGACCTACTTGCTAATCTCTGTAAGATTTGATCCATGAAGGGCAAGGGAAAAAGATCCTTCTTTATGGCTTTGTTAAGCTTTCTATAGCCAAAACACATTCTTCAACCACTTTGGACTTCAGTAGGTACCAATTCACCTTCCTTGTTTTGAACTATTATTGTGTCCTCGTTTTTAGGAACCACATGAATAGGAATAACCCACTCAGAATCAGCTATCGGGTATATCTCTCTGGCATCTAACTACTAAAGGATTTCTTTTGAGCTAACTCTATCATAAGTGAATTCAGTCTCCGTTGAGGTTTTCTCTTAGGCTTAGCATCTGATTCTAATGCGTTTTTCTGTGAGTATAAAGTAGCGATAAGTCCTTTAAGGTCTGCTAAAGTCCACCATAACACTTCACTATGTTCTTTAAGTGCCATAATAAGTTTATCCTCTTATTCAAGTGTAAGTACTTTAGAGATTATAACAAATAAGGTCTCATTATCCCCTAGATAAGCATACTTAAGATTCTCAGGAAATGGTTTCAATTCTAGTTTATGGGGTGAGATGCGAGAGGATAGTAACTTTATGTGACTTTCAAGTAGTTCTAACTTCTTAGGTCTGTCAGTTACATGCAATTCCAAGAAAGACTATATGTTGTCTACTAACTAAATATCAACATGGTAAGGCACGCTTTGAAACAAAAAATGATTCAAACCTTGAGTAAGAAAAGTTAGCAGTTCATATTCATGATACAATTCAAAAACATCCGGGGACAATTCATCGATCACATTAAGTGCACAAAGATAGTTCACATCAGTAGGAAATCTCTTGGCATTGAAAATATTGAACTGAATAACTTCACTATCAAGTTCCATAGTCGATGCTCCTTCATGCACATATATTCTTATCCTACATGTTTTAAGAAATGCTCCATCGAGAAATATTGAAATGTCATGGCATGTATCACCCATGACTAGTACATAAAAATCGGCAAGAAAAACAAGCTTATTGACTTGGACTAAGACATCCTCTAATACTCCATCCATGTATGTGTTGCTCCTATTAGCTAACTGGATGATTAGACTAGTTTTCTTTAACTCTCCTAATATAAGTTTCAATGGACCTAAGCATCACGTTAATGGAAGCTCCTATATCAAGCATAGCTCTATCAAAGGAAAGGTTTTAAATTTTACAAGCCATAGAGAATGCACCTTGGTCCTTAAATTTAGGGGGAAGCTTTTTTTAGAACACAGCAGACACGTTTACCCCCACACTTACTTTTTCATTCCCTTTCAATTTACGTTATGCAGTACAAAGCTCTTTAAGGAATTTAGCATAATGAGACACCTACTTACTGGCATCTAGGAGAGGGATGTTTATCTCTACCTTGCTAAATGTTTCTGAGATCTCTTGGTTTGCCTCATCTACCTTAGAAATTGTCTCTCTCTGTCTATTAGGAAAATGAGGTAATGACTTGTAAGATTCATTCTTATTCTCACCTACTTTCTTAACATTAGAGGTGGGATGCTGATCCTTGCTTGGTTTAGGCGTGTTGGCCTCTATTTCTTACTTTTAATCTCTACTCTTCCTAGGTCCATTCAACTCTTTCCCATGGTAGCTCTCACATTTTTCTTTGGGTTATAGAAAGTTTTAGATGGCAATCTATGCTACATTTGGGTTTATAGGTTGCTAACTATAGTATTAGTAGAAGTTTGTCTCTCTTGGACCTGTTTAAGAGTCATTTTCATGTTCTGAAACTTGGTGTCAATCTCCCTTTTTTGATCATCCAAATTTTTTATAACTTCCTCTAAAAGAAAATTCGTTCTACACTGAGCAGATGGTTAATGTGGTGGTTGGTCAAAATCTGGGGGCTTGTTCCTAAGTCCACACCTAAGGTTAGGGTGGTCCTCCATCCTTCATTATAAGTGTTGGAGTATAGGTCATACTTCCATCGGCCTTAGTTGGAAAACATAGCATTCACATCCCCCTTGAAGTGTAGGGTATGCACCGGTAGGATGCCCCTCTAAAGTACCATTCTAAATAGTAAAAACCACACAGTACTGCTTTCTGAACTCCTCTAATGATGAGTTTGTTCAGCATAGTAGGGATATGAGACAATTGGGTCTCTACAGATGATCTTAACTAAACTCATTGACCTTCCTAAATTGGGATCCCTAGTCCAAATTGTTGAGTGTTTTGGGCTATAACATAAAAACAATTCTATAGCTTGAGCCCGAGTCTTATTAACCAAATCCCCCCACTAGCAGCATTTACCATATTTATGTCTGTAGGCAATAAACCTCATCAAACTATTGAATCAATTGTTTAGAATTTTGATATTGGGGTCAACTAGCACATAATTTATCCAAACGTTCCCAATATTAATAAAATGTTATCCCAATCACTTGTTTAATGCCACATATTTCTTTCTAATGGTTCCAATCTTAGATGCAGGAAAGATTTTTTTTAAGAATGCTTTATGAACTTGAGTCCATGTAATGAATGTTGCAGCGACCAAGTAATATAACCAATATTTGGCCTTTTCCTGGAGTGAAAAAGGAAAGGCTCTCGAGTTAATTTGATCTTGGGTAACTCCTTTAGTTTGCATGGTTGAACATGTAAGAATGAATTCATTAATATGATGATACATGTCCTTACTAGTTAGACCTTGAAACTGAGGCATTAACTTTAAAAATCTAGAGTTTAGTTTAAGTAGTCGATCTAATGCAGGATAAGTAATAGACAAATATTGTGTTTCCAAATTAGATGCAACAAGTTCACGTAAAGTAGCCATCTCAACATGTAATAATGAATTCATTTATAAGATGATATAAATTCTTACCAGATAGACCTTGAAACTTGGTAGTAAGTTTAAAAATCCAGAGTTTAGTTTAAGTGGTCGGTCTAATGCAGGATAAGTAATAGACAAATATTGTGTTTCCAAATTAGGTGCAACAAGTTCATGTAACATAGTCATCTCAACTTTAATGTCTTCAGAACTTGCCCATTCAGAGCTTAAAGATTCAAAATCACTTATTTTGCTTTCAAACTCCTCAAATGTATTCTTCTTTTTCTCTTTGATCATACAAAGACTCCTTAATCTCATAATTAAAGCAAACTACAAAACTAAAATACTAGAGTTAAAACCAAACAATAAAAGTAGTAAAATCAAATAGATAAAAACTAATGATTTTATTTTCTTTCCACGACAATGGCGTCAAAATTTGTAAAGCTTATCGAACAACTACAAATTGAACTACTACTAAGGCTTTTAAATATTAATACAACACAGGGAAGTAGGGATCATTCCCGCGTGAGGAAAAATATAATAATAAGCTAATTTAAATCTAATCAAATTCACTACTCTAATATCTTTTACTTTTTCTTTTAATTACTAAAATAAATAAAATTAAGCGAATAAAATATTAAAAGTGACTTATTAATACTTCAAAATATTATAAGCTAAAATTTGGAAATAAAACAGTAAATAATCAACCTAATTGTTTTGGAAAATTTAAAATAGAAATAACCATAGTAAAGTAATAAGAAAATTAAAAAATAAATTAATATAAAAATATAGAAAATAGCCTAAAATAATAAATAGAAAATATTTAAATTTATACTCCAAGAAATATGTATAATTATTTTTATAAAAATAAAACAGAAAATAATTGTTGAAAATACAAACAGAAAATAAAATATGAAATTAAATAACTAACGAACTACACTTAGCAAACAATTAATTAACCCATACTAAAAAATCAAAATATAATTAATCTAAAATTGCTTAGACATGCCAAAAGGACTACTCCTTTGGGGGGTAAACGAAATTTAATATTAAAGTTTATCAATTGAAGAATGAAAATTAAGAAACTAAGTAACTCAACTAAAAAGCGAACAACTAATTATCAAAGATACCAAACAAAAGAAAACACTTAGCATAATCTATACCCACCATGAAAATTAATATTTATCATCAACGCATGACTTGTCCATAAGCCAAACTGTGGAAATTACCCACCAGCCAATCTTCCACATTTTCCCTTAAATTTAGTTTACATAGGTCCAAACCTAATATAAATCCGATTGTTTTTTATTAACTCTAGCACCAATGCAAGAACTTAATCAAACTAGAGCATTAAGTATTAGAAAAACATCATCTAATACTTTGTAACCAATTTACCTTCAAATTGCTTTAACAAAGATCTGTAATAATTTCCTAATTAAGAGAGACGGGTTTAAGCCATCAATGATTAATTAGGATGACACATTTGCTCAAAAGGCTAAGCTTATACAAGCTTAAGCCCTTTAAGCTATCATATGAATTCATATTAAACAAATTAGCATGCATTGTAATTAATTTAATATAAATATCATGAACAATAAACACAAACCACAATAGAATCACATAATAAAAATCAATTAGACAATAAAGCACAAAACTTGTTTCAAAATAATTAGTTTAGCATAGTTTCAAATAAGCTATGCTAAGTATTTTAAAAAAAACTAGTTACACATCTTAAAAATAAAAACATTTAAAATAGAATCTAACTATTTCATGTCTGAAGTCCAAAGTAAATAAAATAAAATAAAAAAGTACTATGATAATACTTATGATGATGACGGTGCTGAAGGTGATAATGGGCAACAGATGAAGAGGAGATTATATAATGGGGATGAGGTGAAGATGTCTGATTATGATGGGGATAATGCTGATGATGGTGTTGATCAAAGGGGAAGACCTCATGACAAAGGCTTGAAGTTGATGGTGAGATGGTGATGGTGATGGTGATGAAGAGGTGGAGTGGAGATGATGCTGGTGATAGATGGTGAGATGAGGAGATGATTAAGGTAGGCATGGGGTTGACGAATTTATAGTATAATTTCACTAGGAATTTTTTTTTTTTGGTAGGATTTCTTCTCATTCAAGCTTTCCAAATCATTATTTTAGGACCAACTTGATAAATCCTCTTGGAAAGTCTTTCGATAAATAAACCTACATTTCGATATATTTTCTGCTCCTCTTCACTTTATTAATCCTTCACTTGAAAAATAGATAAAATAAAGTAAATTAGACAAGATAGTATATATAGTATAAGCTAATAGTTATTGAAAATTTGTATGGATTATGACCAAAGAAATTCCCCCATACTTAGACTTTAGACGTCCTCATGTAAAGAAATCTAAAAGTCAACCTCAAAACTAGCCCTCTTTCTTGTAAAATCACAATAAAATATGAAACTTACACTGACCTGTTCTTTTCATGGGTCAATTATAATCTACCAACATCAACTCACTTCAACCTACTTCAACTTATTTCAACCTACTTCAACCTACATGAAAAAAAAATACAAACTTCAATCCACTTCAACCTACCTCAACCTACTTCAACTTACTTCAACTAACTTCAACCCACAACCCTTCATAATTTTAATAATTTGTAAAGTACTATGTGAGATTTAATAATTCTTGCACCAAAAAGTTCACTGTACTACTTTTTTGTAAATTATCGTATTTTGAATTTTTTTTTATTTTTTTATTTTTGTATTTTTAAATTTTTAAATTTTTAAATTTTTAAATTTTTAATAGCTAATTTTTTGTATTTTATTTTTGTATTTTTTATTTTGTATTTTGTATTTTTCTATTTTTTTATTTTATTTTTTATTTTTAAAATTTTTAAAATTTAAAATTTTAATTTTTTAAATTTTTAATTTTTAATTTTTTAAGTTTTTAATTTTTTATTTCTTGTTGTTTATTTTTTATTTTTTTATTTTTTTATTTAGTACTTAGTATTTTTTCATTTTTTATTTTTTTGGAATTTTCTATAGCTTTTGTTTGGAATAAAACTAAAAAGATTAAAAAAATTAAAAAATAAATACAAAAAATAATAAAAATACAAAACTAAAAATAAAAAATAAAAAATAAAAAATTAAAAAAATACAAAATACAAAAATACAAAAATTAAAAATTAAAAATTTAAAAAATGAAAAATATTAAATGAAAAAATAAGCAATAAGAAATAAAAAATAAAAAATTTAAAAATTTAAAAACTAAAAAAATAAAAAAAATACTAAATAAAAAAATAAACAATAAGAAATAAGAAATATAAAATTAAAAAAATTAGAAATTAAAAAAAATTAGAAATTAAAAAAATTAAAAAAATTAAAAATTAAAAATTAAAAAAAAAATACTAAATAAAAAAAATAAACAATGAGAAATAAGAAATAAACAAATAAACAAATCAAAAAATAAAAAAATAAAAAAATAAATATAAAAATATAAAAAAATAAAATATAAAAATACACAAATATAAAAAATAAAAAAATAAAAAATAAAAAATAAAAAAGAATAAACCAAAATTCCACAAAATTTTGATAACTTCATAAATTATCACACATTAATTACATTCTCATTATTTTAACCCATTTCAACCCACTTCAACCCACTACATAAAAAAACACTTCAACCCAGCACATAAAAAATATACCAACTTCAACCCACTTCAACCTAATTCAACCCACCTTCAAAAAAAGTATTAACTTCAACCCACCTCAATCCACCTCAACCTACTTCACCCTTTTACCCACCCAATTTACCCACCAAAAGAACAGGCCAAAGCATTAGCTTCCTTTAAAAACAGTTTGATTCAAAATTTATTAGTTTTTCCTCCAACAACCGAACAATTACTAAACATTCAACTACCATCAAAGAGTTTCTTTATCAGTCTCACAACATCTCTTTAACACGATAACAAGAATAATGATCATCCATCTCTTTTGAGCATGCATATACTTATTAAGAGCTTTAGAAAGTTAAGATAGGAAAACATTGATGTGTGATATGGCTATAAAGACGGTTGAACTAGAAGAAATAAGTCATTGAAATTGTTTCTAAATTGCCTTACATTTTTTAATCAATTTTTTTATTTTTTTCATTTTTTAAAAACAGTTTCATTCACACATATATTTGAGGCCCATATAAGGTCTTAGAAATATAACACTTTCTGCATCATACTTACCTGAATAGAGGTGCTGGAGTTAATGCTTTATTTTCTTTTTTTTGTTTGTTAGCATGGTTCGAGTCATTGATCGGCCCAAAAGGGGCATGAGTCTCCAAACGTGGGTTATTCCAACCATAAGGCTTAATTTGAGTGTTCAATATGAAATTATATCATTTTTATACCCTTTTATTATCTAATATTTGCTCAAAACAAATAATTAAATTAGAATTTTAATATATTTTTGTTTATTTTGTCGGAATTGAAAAAAATTAGAGAAAAATAAATAATTTGATCAATTAAGACGAAGGGTTCGATTAAGCTAAAGAGGAAAAGAAAGAAGCGAAAGAAAACCCAACTCAGCAGCCCAGCTAGGCGGCCGAGCTCATGCACCCAGCAGCTTCTGAGGCCCAAACCGCGACCCTATTCCCCGCCTAGTCTAGAGCTCCCCTACCTCACTTGCAGGGCACACGATCTCACGCTGCCATTTTCTCTCAGCGCTTTTTTCCCAACGGGCTAGCTCTTCCTCCTCTTTTAGTGGCCTATTTGTTCACCTTGACCTACATTCTCCCCCCAGCTCGTGCTTGCCTCTCCTCCTTGGGCATATTCTTTATTTTTCTTCCTTGGCTTTATTCCTTACCTAGTCCCCCCTCTTTTAGTGGCCTACTTGTGCACCTTGGCCAATATTCCCCCCCCCCCCAGCTTGTGCTTGCCTCTCCTCCTTGGGCATGTTCTTTATTTTTCTTCCTTGCTTTATTCCTTACCTAGCCCACCAACTCCCCTCCATCACTTGGTAGCACGTGGCCCGCACGTGGTACCAGCTAAGACTTCCCCTTCTTGTTCTTTTTCTTTCTCTTCCTCATCCTAGAAACCCGAAAGGACTTTACTGGTACTTCATCTTCTCTGCTTCTCTGTACAAAGCTGTAACCTTCCCCCTATCTCCCTGGTTTGGGAAATTTATTTTCAAAAATAATGGCTTCTCATCCCTTAGCCATTTCACCATCATCATTTTCCATTAAAGGCAAACTAATTCCGCATTGGTTCAGCAGTTACAAATATTATGAGTTACTCGAGAATTAAGGGAAGAGGGCTGCGAATTTGGGTATGAACGAAGAGTCTTTGAATTCAGTCAAAGAGAATACTATAGTAGACTAGTAGAGAGTACAATTTTATTTTTCCAGTTTTCAATTTTCGTTTTCATTTTATTTCAGTTTATAGATATGTTTTTAGGATCCGAAAATTGGTACAATTGATTTTTTTTAATGAAATTCGAACAAATAGATCATTTTTTGCTTGGGACAGTTAGTTGTTTTAATTGCTTTGTTTGCTTTTGGTCTGGGTCCAGGTTCAGTCCTTCCTTGGCTGCTCTTTTTCGCTTGGGACAGTTAGTTGTTGGAATGGTGAAGCCTTTTCCTCTCTCTCGTCTTAGATTAAGTATGCATGCTTTGCTGCAGTTTAACTTTTTAGAGTAGTTATGCAAATGATTGCTCACTCTACTTCATAGGTTCAATACAACATTTTATATCAATTTCTTAGTATTAGTACTAATATGAAACTAGACATAGGCCAGACTTAGTTTCATTTACCAAAATTAGTTGTTACTCGTGTCTAGGGTGAGTTACTCTAATTTGGCTCACGATTAGATAGTTCATGACCTAGTTTCATAGTCCATTCCTAACAACGACACCCGTAAGTGCTTCAACGAACAACTCTATGCTTGCGGATTTCACAACATTGAGACCTAAACTTAAGGGGAAAAGTGTCGAGACACCAATTCCTACCCATATTAGTAAACTAACATTTTTTTTACATATAAACCATTGTTAGCATGTTTTGAGTGCTAGATGATCCTAAACATGGTTAACTCTTCCAGCACAGGTCTTCTCTATACACAAGCCACTCAACGGGATCAAGTGTCATACCGTTTGGACCAACCTGTGTGGCTGTGTTGGTAAACCAATGGCTTTCTTTTCTTTTTCCTCTCTCTCTCTCTCTCTCTCTCTCTCTCTCTTTTGGTTTGGCAAGACAAGAAAAGTCACAATTTTAATGAGTTATTGTACTAATCCAATAGTCTAGGAAAGCATCCTAGGTCCTTTTATTGCCTCTAATGTGGTTATATAACACAAATAAGATGGATAATCATGACCATCACTCATTAAACAGATATATGAAGATCAACTCAAACTACTCTAAATGACAATTAGCATGCTAAAATTCCCCATTGATAAAGGAACGAAATAAAAATAGTAAATAGGAAAAAAAAAGAAAGCAAGAAAGCCTAGGAAAAGCTCATGTTCATGCATTATTTTACAGGAAAGACAACAAAAATGACACTTTTTTTATGGAATCAATTTTTTTTCTTCCTTTCAAAAGTACAGGAAGTAAATACAAGATGCATTCTCACCCCTAAGCTTAAATCACGCATCATCCCTAATGCATGCAAAATAATGAAAATAATTAATATAAAGCAGAATTAAATTTATACTTCCTTAACAACTTTGGGTAGCCTCCCAACCAACGCCTTTTTTATTGTCATTGGCCTGACACAATTGTAGCTCATGGATCCTTTAGTCAAATCTCCTCCACTAAGCAGATCTAATATACTCCATAAAAATACTTTAGCCTATGATTATTTATCTTCAAAATTTTGTTAGTAGAATAAGATCTAATTTCAACAGCTCCATATGGATGGGTTTTTATTACCTCAAAAGGTCCTAACCATTTTGAATTCAGCTTTTCAGGAAATAGTCTCAATTTTAAAATTAAATAATAATACTTTTTTACCCACCTGAAATTCTTTCCAACTAAGCTTAGCATCATGAAAAGTTTTGGCTTTACTTTGTAGATCATTGAATTGTCATATGCTTCCAGAGAAATCTCTTCTAATTCTTGTAATTGCAACTTACGAGTTGCTTTCCTACTAGGTCATAGTGTAAATTATACTGCCTCACAACCCAATAGAATTTATGCTCTAACTCTAAAGGGAGATGAAATACTTCACCAAAAACTAACCCATAAGGTAACATATCTATAATAGGTGTCTTGTATTGAGTTCTACAAGCCCAGAGAGCTTCAGCAAACCTAAGACTCCAATCTTTTTTATCTACCCTAACTAGCTTTTCTAATATGCCCTTGATTCTTTATTGGAGATTTCAGCTTGACCATTTGTTTGGGGATGATAACCGGTGGACACCTTGTGAGTTACATGATATGTGGCTAACAAGAAACCTAAGATTCTGTTACAAGAATGTTTCCCTGTCACTAATGGTTGCTTTATGCACTCTATATCTATGCAGAATAGGAGATTTAATATGCTTCACCATAGTCTTACCATCACCAGCTATGGTAGCCACAGCTTCAAGCCACTTAGATACATAATCAACAAGCATAAGAATGTAAACGAAACCAAAAGAAGGAGAAAAAGGTCCCATGAAAGCAACACCCCATACATCAAAATTTTCATAAATATACAAATTATGTAGAGCCATTTGATTCCTTATAGATAAATTGCCTATCTTCTGGCATTCTTCACATCTTTTGCAAAATCATAGGCATCTCTAAAACTAGTGGGCCAAGAAAATCCAGATTCAAGAACCTTGTGTCTCTTTTGGGTCCAAAGTGTCCCCCACTTTTAGAAGAGAGATAGAAAGTTAAAATAGAATGACATTAATTGTCATCTACATACCCCCTTATGATCTAATCTCCATAAGGTTTCCATAGATTTGGCTTATCCAAAATGTAATATTTACAGTTGGCTTTTACCTCTCCTTGTAGGCTCTAGACAAAGTCTGTAGGAAAAATTCTAGAAACTATATAGCTAACTATATCATCATACCAAGGCAACCTATTAGTGATAGTATATAAAGTCTCATGGGCACGGCTGGCCATGGGCACGTCCTGGCTTTTTGGCCTGGGTTCCTTCATTGTTGCGGGATTAGCCACGAGTGGGGCCTTAGGCACTAGCAGCTGTAGTGGTCCCTCTTGTCTAGCTTCTTCAATGTTTACTATTTTGAACCCAAATTCTGCGAACTTCTGGGTCAACATTATTTCCTACAAAATAGATTAAAAAATCAACTAAAAATCCTAGAAATTATAATTTATTGTGGGCAAAAGAGGAGTAAATAGGGGTATTAGATACAATCTTTTGGGGCTAAACAAATATCCATGTACTTTTCATGCTAGATCATGCATGTTATGAGGAATAATTGTTGAATCTTGTGCCCCTCTCCCACAATCCATTGAATGTGCCCCCTTGTGTGTGATTATTGTAAAATATCTAACCATGATACCAACTCTTGTCTTTATGTTACTTCTATAAACCCTAGACTTGAGCAAATTAAGCAAGAAATGGATTTTAGGATATAGTTTTGATTTTTTATAACCCTATCTCATATGTGTCATTTGTTCCTACTTGTTCTTTTTACCATCTATTCGTGGGGTCTAGTGCTAAATTGGTATGTCTTTTTGTTTGTCTAGTTGCCTTTTAAGATCTTGTAAAAATTCGAAAAAACAAGAGAAAAAAAGCCTAAACAAAATGATTTTTTTTTAAAAAGACACCAATGTCCAAATCCACTATCTTTATTTCACATTTTTAATTGGCTTCAATATGTATTATTATACATTTATTTGGACAATGAAATAAGTGCTTTGCACAATCCAATAAAACCTCCTTTTATTGGAAAGACCTGAATATTTGTAAGTTAAGTGGATTTTGGATGCGTACGTCTCTAATCATGACTAAAAAATAAAAAGGGAGAAAAAGGCTAATAGGTAAGGAAATAGAGATACATTGATATTAACAACTTGATTTCTAAGCATTGATACAAATTTGTATATGCACCACAGTATAAATATCATTTTATATTGTTGTGAGGGGTGAAAAATGGGAGTTGGATTGCATCTCATGAGTTATATGTCTTTTGATTGTACATTCTATTTACATATAGTTTGTTGATTTGGTTACTATGGTCGTGCGATTACCCAAGTTGTGCGCATAATCTCCCCATCACTTGTATATATTATCATGGTTGGAAAAAACCAAAAAGATTTTCTGTTATTTTTGAAAAGATTTTGTAGGTATATCATTTGAAAGCCCTCACATGACATCACTCGCCAACTTGGAGAATTAAGGGGTCTAAAAGACTTGTTGTCTACACTAAATGTGACTGTAATTCCTTTGAAAGTGAGTTAAGTTCTAACAGTTCTATTTTGCTTTTCTCGATGATGAACAAAGTCTTGTTCTAGAGATATTTGTTTGGGCTCAATATGTATGAATTTCATACCTCAATCTACATAGATTTAGTTCATAACATTCGTAAATTAGATTGCTTATTAGTGTTCGTAGTTTTCAAGGTAATAAGAGTATTGCTGAAATGGCTAATAAGAGGTGCACAACAAGCTAAAAGTTGTGCAAGTTAACCAGGGTTAACCCTAGATGACAACCCGAGATAACAATAAAGAACAGTCAGATTAAAAGCCACAAAAAAACTACAGAAGAAGCAATGAAGAAAAGAGGAATCGAGAGTTGGCATGGGCTGCCTGGCCCATGTGCACGCTCGTGCCATCCCTTTTCCCTACGTGCTGGTTGCTGAATTCCCCAGCATTGACATGGGCATGGCACGCCATGCCAACTTCGCTGAATAAGGCCTTGTATAAAACCCGTGCCACATTGCACATTCACATCAACTTCACTTAGTTGGACCCTATAAAACCCCCTTAATTCCCCTATTTGTGTGGAAGGGGAAATTTTAACTAGCATTTGGCTTAGATTTTGCGGTAGATTAGTGTTAGAATCTCTTTGCGGCCACTCTAAACTCATTGTAATTCAATGCAATTTCAAGTTTTTATTGTTTTACTTGCTTGGTCTCTGCAAGTCCTTTAACACTTTGCTTTCTTCTTAATTTTCTCTCTTTACTTTCATGCTTTGTTTCTTTGGTTCAAGTTCATGCTTTAAATATTTGGTTTTTATATTAGTCCTGCTTTATTGTTAATGTTTTGCTCTCAAATCATGTTTTGCTAATCTCTCCACTTCTGCTATCAAATATTCAAGTTGCAATCTCATTCTTTCTCTTCTCAAGTTAGGGTTTTAAAATCCATTTTTCAAAGTTGAGTTTGTGGTTTCATTATGGGTTAGATTAGAGCTAGCTATGTTAGATGAGTGTTCGGTAACTAGAGACAAGCGACAGTTTTCACTCCATTTGCTCCAACTTTGGCAGTCAACCTCTATTGTTGGATTTCAAGCATTTTTAAATACCGCTCTTTCTTTCTCCTTTTTTAGCTAGTAGATTTATTGTTTTCCTAGTTAAATTAGATATTTTGTTAGTATATTGCTAGTTACAATGGTTTTTTGGGTTGATTGTGTCAATTATGTTTTGTTTTACATTGGCTTAATTAATTATGCTTAGATTAGAACTACTGAATAATTAGTTTAATCAATCATATTTAGTTATATTTATTGTGTTCCTTATGTTAGGTTTAGGCTAAAATGATAAGTGACTTAATTTCAATACTGTCCTAGAGGATGACAAATTTCTGCCCTCTTCACCACAAAAAATACTCAACGCAGTGTTGGCACTTGATAAGCTTCCATTCAAACTCGATCTTTCGTCTAATTAAAATATTACTTTTGGACATAAACTCAATAAGATCAAGCAGTTTCTCCCCTCACTTTGATTTCCACAAGAATCTTGCATAACCTAGTTTAGATTTTTCTTCATTTTCATGATCAATTTTGATTATGATCCTAATTAAACTCCAAACCTTGCTTAAGTTAGTAGCACCCCAATATTTGATATCTAGTCCTGGCAATTGGATGCATACGGGCACTTGCTTGATTGCTTCCCTATCAATGGTCAAATTCGAGCTCCAAGTTTTTATAACAAGGGGATTTTTATCAAAAAAGATTATTCATTTGCCAAGAACCGTGCTTAGCCAAGCCAAATTTGACAATGAATAAACTATCATGCAAGGCATGAATGCTCCCAATGTTAAACTCTTTCCACATATGTTTTAAGAATATGGACATCACAGAGAAAGGCAGATTTCCCCCCAGTACCGACTAAGTTAGCGAAGGCAACGATATGAAGTTGTGTTCTTAGCTCCTTATGCCACTGACCTTTTTAAATTTCTCCACTTTGCCACTCAAGTTTTTCCCCCTCATATATACCACTATGAACACTTCTTTGATCAAATACGCCATCACACAACCTACAAACTGGTAATGGTAGGTTTATTATTTTTTTTCCCCTCTTAATAATAGTAAATAATAATAATAATAATAATAATAATAATAATAATAATAATAATAA
>JACYFF010031959.1:88432160-88451720 GCA_017589665.1 Selenicereus undatus
CAGTTACATGCAAATTTTCAAGACAATTTAGAAATAACAAATAATTTTTCTGTGAAAGCTGTAGAGAGTTGACGTTAATAATAATGTAATGTTATTTTTAAAATATCCATTTTATTATTTAAAAATTCAAATCTGATGCAATGCTTGGATACATACTAAAAAAACATGTATGCTTGAAACTGCTTTTATAAAAAAATGCCTTAATGGAAAAAAAAATTGTGATAATATTTACGCTCCTTACCCCCAATTCTTTTGAGTTTGACTAAAATTCTCATTATTTCTTTATATCAATTTATTGACGTCGACCCAATAATTATTCAACGATACTTTTAAAATACCATTTACTTATTCAGAAGTTTAATCCCGGGACAACGCAAGGGTCTTAGCTAGTTTGATTAATGATATTGCAAAGCACTCATAGCCTAGGATTGAAATTGGAATGCTAGTCCCATGTGTGCCATGTGTCCAATAATTATTGCAAGCTGAGAGTAAAAGGCAAGCACGGCGGGACTGGATAGAGTTCCACCATGCGTGCCACACTTTTTAATGTTCATATATTTTAACTTTTTTTTGATAATATATAATTTTTATATGATTAAAAAAGGAGTTGTGTGTTATAAAATGAGTCCATAATAAATAGTTTTATTTGGTAACTCAAATTGGAGTTTCGTGGGTTGGAGAAATGATGAAATGCAAGTTTCAAAAAATTAAAACTTTTGCTGATATGGCAAACTTGCATTTTAAAAATCAATTGTAATATTAAACAACCCTTATTATTGCTTATTATTGCAGGTCACAAGCAGAAAGAGGACCCCTTTTATAGGCCAAAGAAGCCTCGCTTGACATTCACATATTTCCCAAAACAAATTAAGTGAAAAATACAAACATATGGACGGTAATATTAAACAACCCCTACGCTGACACCTAATTTGACTGGCTGTTTAAGCTTCGTAGTGAGTGAGTCTAAGAAATTTGCAAATTTAAACGACGTCTAATATTACACTTAACCACTTCAGAAACTTAGTATAACTCAAGAATATAAACAAAAGAAGGGGCAAAAACAAGTTGTTGCACAAACATTTTCACAGGCTGCTTGGACTGCACACTAGGTACAAAAATTCTTCCAAATTTTTGACCCATTTAAAGCAATCCCTTGGAGTAAAAATTCTAAGAATTGCTATGCCATCTTGTAAATATTTTAGCCTATATTTCAAGCAATCCCTTGAAGGGGAGCCTTGAAGCAACGGTAAGGTTGTTTCCGTGTGATCAAAAGGTCATGAATTCGAGCATTGGAATTAGTCATTGACAAAGTTAAGTTGAGATGCCTACAATTCATCCTTTGGGATGGGGCCCTTGCGTGAACTCGAGATGCTTGTTGCATCAGGCTGTCCTTTTTTTTTTAATAAAGAGTTCATTGCTCAAAGTTCCAGATACACTCTGAATTGGGTAAATTGACTTCTAGGATTGATTTGTTCGACAAAATGACCTCCAAAATCATAGATACGTTCTTTTATCCTGAGATGCCGCCACATGCTCCATCTGCTGATATTATTATCATTAAAATTTTCACCTTCTCTTTCATCCTCAAAGCAGAGTTGTGAATCAATTAATGAAGACAACTTTAAGTTTTCAAATGACCTGTCTGCGCGAAAGATAAGGTTACCTTCTCATAAGCTCTAATGAATGACATTACATCAACTGGCAGAGCAATTACTTTCTTTAACCTTTGATGCCTTTATTTGGGGTGGTTAGGTTTCATTTGATGAATTATTCTACTAAATTGAGTGGACATACCCCTTTGTCTAGATGAAATTGTGTAGATATTTTGCATTAAGTTTATGACGTTGATCACATCGTGAGGAATAGAAATTTATTTTTTAGTAGGTCTTGGATGAGATTATTTTATATGGGAGACTTTGTAAGACATACTTTTTTATGGTTGTACGGTAATTAGGCAACCTACCTAATATTGGGTACTTGGGCATGTATTTATATTAGCAATTAGGATTTTGTATAGAATAATTACAAAGCTTATGTTACCAAAATATGTTACACATATATTACACTATTGCACCCCCTCAATCTGAATGGGGGTACCACGAACATATTGGCCTTGAACTGATAGAACTTCTGTGAAGCAAGCCCCTTGGTGAAGATTTTTACGACTTGACACTAAGTGGGAATGTAGCAAACCTGTAGTTGACCTTTCGCCACCATTTCTCAAACAAAATGATAGTCAACGTTGACATGCTTGCTACAACTGTGAAGAACAACATTGAGAGCGAGATATGTGGCAGAGACATTATCAGAAAACAAGCGGATAGGGACTTGAACAAGAACACGCAGGTCTAGAAGGAGCTGGCAAAGCCATTGAACTTCCGCAACATAGGCCTATGTTATTATTCTGGTAATATAAATACATGCTCTGACATTATGTGCGGTAATTAGGTAACCCACCCCATATTGGGTATCTGGGCACGTATTTATATTAGCAATTAGGGTTTTGTACAGAATAATTACAACGTTTATGTTACCAAAATATGTTACACATATATTACACTATCCATTGAAACAGTTAATAATTATAATATGACTAATAATTTAATTAGTAGTGGCTTTAATACAAGTCATTCTTAAATAAATTATTAATTATTTCAAAATTCAAAAGTTAGTTTAAATGAGATATTAGACATTTCAAAACCTTTAAAAAAGTCATATATAATACAATTATCTCATCATATATTAATGTGAAATAATTTCATTCAAAAAATTGTGATTTCATTTTCATGTAAATCCTTAATTTTGAGATGTATTATTTAAGAGATTGGATGGAGAAAACCCCCAGGGTTCTAAGGAAGACTTTTCAAAATTTTAGGGATCCATAAAAGTATTGCCCTGATTCCTTTTTTATGTTGTTAATTTTTTTAATTTTTTTTATAGAATTGACCTCATTCCCACATGAATTATGAGGCATCAAAAAAGTTTTAAAATTAAGACTATAAACACAGAAAGTTTACGAGACTCACTGGGAAGAATTGTCTGAACAACACTACTCCTTTTAATGCCTGTTGCGCTTAGCTATGGTTGTATTTTGGATTTTGGTCCCCTTTAATGAAGCGAGAGTAACATCCATTGCTTTCTTACAACATTGATTTGGAGTTGTGGATCAATTCATTGAACATATATATATATGAGCTCAACGCGTCTCTGCTTCTAATGGGACTCTAACAATTGAGATGAACACAGATGATCCTACTTGCAAGAAGAGTAGTGGTCATCCTAATGAGTCACTAGCAGTTGAGATCATTTAAGTTCTCGCTCAAAATTGGCAGTAACATATTAAAAATAGTCAAAAATATCACCGCTTAACTTTTCCGGTAAAAAATGTCACTAAACTCATCTAATATGTTAGAAATATGCGACTATTATTGACTGTCGCAAGTTAACGGTTGAAAGCTTGGGAAATAGTCGGTCAAAAGTGTCATCCTCTCTCCTCCCTCGCTTCCAATCCCCACCTTGCCCACACAAACCTTAACCTTGTGGCGCACCACCCATGATCTGCCCCTAGATCATCGGGAATGTTCACCTAAGTCAAGTGACATCAAGGATCCACTTGCTTGACTTCAACGAGCAAAACGAACCCTTGTTATTTTATCTCTCCGCGATAACAATCAAAACCCTACCATCACCAATGGCCCTAGATCTAGTACCGCAGCCATCATAAATGGTTGTTCCCTTGAATCTGACTTTGTAGTACTATTTTGGTTGAAATGTGGTCGTAAGTACCAAAATTGAAGAGAGAAAAACAGACTGTGCACCAAGAGGTTGTAACATCATTGGAGACAGGTCTAGGAGGATCGCTAGAGGAGGGCGCTTTTGGTCGTCGATTTGGGATTGGCTTCTCAATTTTAATGTTAACTTACCACCTCAAACTGAGACTGGCTTGATTTCTTAGTTTTTGAATTGAGGCTACTTTGCCCCTGTAAGCCTTTGTATTTATTTATTTTTTTCCTTTTTCAACCCTAAATCACACAAATATAGTGGCATATTTGACTTTTTAAACTAATATAGTGGTATTTAATTAATGTGGTGGCATTTTTGACCTTTTTTAGGTAATATAGTGGAATTTTTGCACAAGAACTTGGTTTCTAAGTACTTTCAAGAAAAAGTGGTATGTTTCATTTTGGACCAAATCAGCATGTTTGTCCTCATTATATGCAAGACAGTCATTTTTATCTGTTCCTTGATAATCCTTCTTGTTGGATAAGGTTCTGTCAAGTGTTGCACCATGCTCGCAAACTTCCTGCCTCTTTCAAAAAATCCTTGGCTACTTCCATAGTCAGGACACTTAACCCACACATATCTTTTAATCCTAGTTGTTATAGGGCAACGATGCTCCTATGTTAGCTAGGTATTTGTCACAACCATATTGAGGTAGGTGAGATGTGGATAAGTGACTCTTATTGTCATGTTTAAATCACTTCTAATCTCTTTACATGGTTGTGTTGTGACTAAATATAACCCACTCTATGTATCCATGAGATTGATATGTCCCAAAAAATAGATTGATATGTCATGTTTAGCGGAAATTGATATGTCCCAAAAAAATAAACTGAACATATGAGATTGGAGTGAGTTGAATGAATTATTGCACCAGTAAATCTTGTATGAGATCGTTTCACGGTGACTTATATCGTGAAACGTCTCACACACTCATTAACCGCCTCTTAAACTTAAAAGAAAAATGTATTATCACATAGCCCGCCTTACGATAACTCAGCGTGAAACCGTCTCATATAAGAATTTTTGTTGTTGCACAAGATGTTGAGAATAAAAAGGCCAATTTCACTACCTATTTTAAAGATGACCATCTAACCAAACTCTACTTATTTCAACAAGCTTATAGTTGTTATTGTATTTTCTTTTTTTAAAATGTTGTGCTCATATGCATTTAACTAGTTGAACCTTATATTTGAACTAGTAGTCACACATGAAGAAAGAAGAAAAACAGTGGGTGGGGGACTAACAATGTGATGCGGAGTAAATTCCAAGATTGGACTTACTTTCCCAAGCAAGAGTATTGAACCAAATAGGCTCAGTGTTGACTTTGGGTCAAAGACTAGGTCCTCCTAGGTCAATGATCACTTAGTACACTTGCTGAGGTCCAAGTAATCTTAAAAAAGGTGGTTGACCAATTAGTAGCCCAAAATAAAGAGCTTAGCTACTTTATTCTCCCAAACCACTTCATTAGCTCATTTTCTTTTCTTTTTTTTGACAAAACACCTCATCTCACTTCTAACTCAATTTTGGAAAGGTACACAACCTCCAATTTGGGCAAATCATATATGTACAGATATCCCCAGATGTTTAATTTCAATCAAGCCATAGAACGTTTCCAAATTCCAAGCATCGAGGAAGATATGGCGCACAAACCGAGCATGGGCCAGTGCAGGGTCTAAAATTGCACACTTTTTCTTTTATTAAGGAGTTAATTGGCCTAGCAAATGGATGAATAGATAGTGGCTAATATTTCTTGGATAGCTAGTTTACTAGTCTAGAAGCCACCAACAGGAAAATATCCCTATGACTCATCTAATTGAGGTAGTGGATGACTCATCCAATCTAGCAATAATGCAGCAAATTCCAGCTTAACTTATATTTTAGATATCCCCTTTAAAATTGCACCACTAGTTAGAATTTTATTGGTTAATTTACTTGTAATCCTATTGGTTAGTGCATGACTTGGTGAATAGGGTACTCTCTTATTTATTTGCTTGATCCTTATAATATTTCTTGGACTTGGATTAATGATATGACAGTTTAATGCTTAATATTTTCTCAAAATCTCAAATTTCTTTATCTCTCTAAGAAGGGTGGTGAAGTTGTCTATTCTTAAATTGAAGGGGTATGTTTCACTATGGTATGAGCACTTGAAGAAGAGTAGGGCTAGATAAGCCAAATTGAATATCAAAACTTGCTCCAAGCTCAAAAAGCATATGGACAAGAGGTTCCTAACCTCCTCTTACAAATAAGAACTCTACCTCACGATTAACTGTTTTAACCAAGAGAATCTAAAGGTGGAAGATTACATTAGGCAATTTGAACAACTCCAAATGAGGGTTGGCTTGAATAAAAAGTCCAAGCTCAGGATTGCTAGGTTCCATAAGGAATTATATCGTAGCATTGCTAACAAGGTGGATCTACAACCTTACTTATCTTTTGATGATGTGTGTCACCTAGCTATCAAAGTTGAAAAGCAATTTAAGTATCGAAAACCCCTTCAAACCATATCTATTCGCCGTCAAGGTACCCCTATGAGTTACTCCTCTCACAACAAATTTGACACTACCCCTACACCCATCAAAGCCCTTAATAAGGGTAAAGGGATTGCTAGTGAGTCACCAAAGAGGTTGAGGGTAAGAAGTGCTTCAAATGCCATCGTTATGGACACTTCCCAGTGGATTGTCCCAACCGGAGAACTCTCACCGTCAGAGAAGTGGAATAAATCCACACTATTGAGGAAGCAACTAGTGAGGAGAAATTTGAAAATGGGGATCATACTTTGGTCACTTCGGATGTGGGTGAACTCTTAGTAATTCGAAGAGCAATCCTCGTCAAAGAAGCCCCTTGTGAACCAAGCCAAATGGAAGAAACCTTCCATACCCAATGTACAATTGGAGGGACAGTGTGTGAGCTCATTATCGATGGAGCGAGTCGCACCAATGTAGCTTTTACGAGACTCATTGACAAGCTTTAATTACCCACCAAGGTACACCCTGCCCCTTACTCTCTTAATGGCTCAAGCAAGGGAGCGAGATAACCATTTCTAAACAACCTTCTTATTGCATTTTCGGTTGGTCCATATCATGGTGAGGTACTATGTGATGTCCTTCCTATGGATGCGTGTCGCTTGTTACTTGATAGGCCTTGGCTGTTTGATAATCATGTGATTCATGATGGGCATGCCAATACATATGAATTTAAACAGAAGGGTCGTAGTCTTACTTTGACCCCATTAACCCCACATAAACCCCTCAAATTTAAACCAAGGGAAGTGAGAAAAGTCTATATATGAGTGAAACACGGGGTGGATAGAGCCATTAGTAAGAGTTATTTATCTTACTTTTGGTAGAATTAAACACATGTGAGGAAGTGAAACTTACGCATCATCTAGCTCAATTGCTCTTGAGAGAGTTTGTGGATGTATTTATTAATGATTTACCTCGAGACTTCCTCCTTTGAAAGGAATTATGCACCTAATTGATTTCTTATCAGATGCTCCTTTGCCAAGCAAGCCGGCCTATAGGTGCAATCCTAATGAGTCAAAAGAGCTTCAATAACAAGTCAAAGAGTCGCTTGACCCTGGGTACATTAGGGAAAGGTTAAGTCCATGTTCAGTTCCTGCCCTTTTGGTACCTAAGGAGGATGGCATATGTGTGTTGATTCTAAGGTCATAACATTGTCACCATCAAGTATCGATTTCCTGTACCTCGATTGGATGATATGCTTGATGAGTCACATGGGTCCAAGGTCTTTTCCAAAATTGACCTTAGGAGTAGCTACCACCAAATTAGGATGAAAGATGGAGATGAATGGAAGACTGCTTTTAAGACCAAGTATGGGTTGTATGAGCGACTTTTGATGCCTTTTGGTCTATCTACTGCTCCTAGTACCTTTATGAGCCTCATGAATGAGGTCTTGAGACCATTCATTTGGAAATTTGTGTTGGTATATTTTGATCATATTCTGGTATATAGTTGTCACGTACAACATCTTTCTTAAGTGTTCCAAGTGTTTGCGCACCAAAAGTTATATGCCAAACTTGAAAAGTGTGAACTACTCACTCCTTAAGTCATCTTTCTCGATTATGTTATGTCCGATGAAGGAATTCAAATTGATGAATCCAAGGTTGAGGCTGTCAAGAGTTGGCATATTCTCACCTCCATCACGGAAGTTCAAATCTTCCATGGGTTGGCCTCTTTCTACCACGGTTCATCAAAGACTTTAGTTCCATTATGGCTCCCTTAACCTAATACTTGAAGAGATGAAGCTTTATGTGGCCAAAGGACGCCTAATAGGCCTTTGAAACAATCAAGGATAGGCTATTTTCAGCTCCTATCTTGGCTCTTCCTCCAAGAAATTGTGAGGCTCCATGGTATTCCAAGAACCATCATCTCGGATACAAACACGAAATTTCTATCTCACTTTTGCAGATCCCTATGGAGGCTATGAGGGACTTAGTTTCTCTTTAGCACTACTTACTGCCTTCAAACCTATTCACAAACGGAGGTGACAAATAGAACTCTCACAACCTTACCAAGGCGTATGGGGAGCAAGACTTTGAGGGATTGGGATATCAAGCTTGCTCATGCCAACTCGCTTACAATTGGGCTCTTTCATATGCTGCATCTCATTCTCCCTTTGAGGTGTGCTATGGCCTTAACACTCTCACTCCTATTGATCTTATTCTCATTCCTCAAGAATCAAAGGTGAGTTTTGAGCCCAAAGAAAAAGCAAAGGAAATAACGAGGCTACATAAGCAAGTAAGGTCAAAAATTGAGAAAGAAAATGAGCAATACAAGCTTAAAGCCAATAAGAGCCACACTCATCTTGAGTTCAAGCCAGGAGATCTTGTGTGGCTACACTTGAGGAAAGAAAGGTTCCCTTTAAGGAGGAAGAACGAGTTTATGGCTAGAGGGGATGGTCCATACAAGGTGATTCAAAAAGTGGAAGAGAATGCCTACAAAATATAGCCACCTTTAATGTTAGGGATCTCACTCCTTACCTTGAAGATGATGAAAAACACAATGAAGATTTGAGGATAAATTCACTTCAAGGGGAAGAGGTTGATGCAGAGCAAATTCCAAGATTGGATTTTCTCTCCCAAACAAGGGTATTGAACCAAGTAGACTCAATGATTATTTTGGGTCAAGGACTAGATCCTCCTGAGTCAATGTTGACTTGGGACCTTTAAGGAGGTCCAAATAAGCCTAGGAAGGTTATTGGATAATTAGTGACCCTAAATAAGGAGCTTAGCTACTTTATTCTCTAAAATCACTTCATTAGCTCATTTTCATTTTTTCTGGATAGAACACCTCATCTCACTTCTAGCTCAATTTTGGAAGGGCAAACATTCTCCCATTTAGGCAATTTATATCATGCAGATATCCTCGGATGTTTAATTTCCATCAAACCATACAACATCTCCAAATTCCAAGTATCGAGGAAGATATGGGGCGCAAACTGACCAAGGACCAGTGCATGGTTTGGAATTGCATTTTTTTTTATTGAGTTAATTGGCCTAGCAAATGGATGAATTAGGGGCTAATATGTCTTGGACAGCTGGTGTACTATTCTAGAAGCTACCCACAGGAAGATATCCCCATAAATGACCCAATTGAGATAGTGGATGACTCATCCAATGTAGCACTAATGCAACCAATTCCAGCTCAGCTTATATTCTAGATATCCCCGTTAAAATTGCACCACTAGTCAGAATTTCATTAGTTAATTTCCATGTAATCCTATTGGTTAGTGCATGAATTAGGGAAGGGAGTACTCTCTTATTTATTTGCTTGATCCTTGTAATATTTCTCAGACTTTGATTAATGATATGAGAGCTTGATGCTTAGTATTTTCTCAAATTTCTTTATCTCTCTAAGGAGGGTGGTGAAGTTGAATTCATCCGTTTAATTTAATCCTTGGAGCCTTGGCTTTAGAGGATTAAAGGGTGAGTTGATATATCTATTTGTTCAGTTGTTCTCAAGTTGATTCAATCACTAGAAGATTTGGGATTTTTCTCTCTCTTAGGTTATCTTGGGAGAGATTGATCTTCATCAACATTTAGGGCTCATCATCAAGGGTTTATACCTTTATTTAGTCAGTGGACTTCGCTATGGTTCATAATGAAAACTTAAACCGTACCTTAAACATTATAAAACCAAGAGCTTGCCTCTCGTTATTAATTTAAACCATCAAAATTTATGAAATGTACTAGCCATTATAAACAAAATTGCATATCATACATGTTGGGAACATCACACATCAATGAAGAATCCCACATCGAGAGTTTGACGAAAAGGAATATAGAACCTCACTTGGGCTTGTTGTCATTGCCTTAGTTTGACTGGGCGCCCTCCTGAACTCTCCAGAACATGTGGCATCAGAGTCGACAGTGCATTCGGCTGCGCGAAAAAGGTGCAGCATGGTGGACCCCAATGGACAGGCTTGGTGAAGTGACATGTGGGTTTGATCAACCAGCAGCACGTGTCCTACAGCGTGGCTCAATGGCACGGGTGAGCACTTAGCTGGCGCCGTAAAAAAGCACCATGGACAAGAGTGGAATAACACATGGAATACACGATCGATACTTATCGAACAGAGAGGATGGCATGGAGGCTCGTTGTAGGGCGTTATGCTAACTCTGTGGAGTAGAGTATGAGTATGCTCTTGATGGTGGCTTGACACTTTGATAAAGACTTCCACTCAAGGGGGAGCTTGTGTGTTGATGTGGCTCAAAAGAGACTCATGTGTGAGGAAGAGATTATTGGGAATATCACACATAAGTGAAGAGTTCCACATCGGGAGTTCGAAGAGAAGGACCATGGCATATAAGCTAAGTGGGTCACTCCTATTACCAATTGATTTTAGGATTGAACCTCCCTTAGGCTTGTTGTTATGGACTTGGTTTAACTGGACTTGTTCTTGGACTCTCTCCAACAATACAAATTCCCTCAACTCTGTCAAAAATAGATGTATTCGACCAAACATATGGCTTAAACCAAAAAATATTGGAGTGACAATAAGAGCAATCAAATGACAATGCTTATAGCTCTGTAGGGAGTAAATTAGAATATACAGGAACTTACTCTACTAGTCCAATGAAAGTGCTAAAAGAAAAAGGATAATAAAATCGGCTAGTTGTCAAATGTCAGTACACTACCATAAGCTATACAACAACAACAACAACAACACCTCCCAGTGTGGGTCCCGCTTTCGCGGGGTCTGGGGAGATCCAACTGTAGGTAACCTTACCTCTACCGGTATTTCTACCCATAGAGAGGTTGATTCCAGAAGACCCACGAAAAGGTTTTGAAATGTTCTAAAAAGTTCGCAGCAAAAAAATCGTTTCAGTAGTTTGTACTTTGTTTGCCAGGATATTATTGGACTACTAACTAAAACTACAACTTAAAAAGACAACAAAACACGCACAACTGGGGCTAAGTTAAATGCAGCCTATTTTCTCTCTCCAAGAGATTGATTTGAGGAAGGGAGAAGAGAAAATAGTAAACAACGAGCAATTACATAGCTCATACCTTGGAAAATACTCTTAGATACCAACCAACGAGAAATTACAAATCTTTGTTTATTATGTCTGATAGTTGCACCTAAAAAGTTCATGAAAGCTAATTTCTCGACTGTGTGTTATGGACTTCCCAAACCCTAGAATCAGACCCATGGCCTTGGTGGCCAAAAAATCCATAAAACTGCCTAGTCTTTCCCCTCGAAACTTCGTCATTGCTGCTAGCAGCTTTGTGGCCACGGGGTGACAACAAAGCCTAAGTTTCTCCCTAAAACTGAGGGCTTTAACACTCTTATACCCAATAAAATTTATAAAAAAAATCAAGAAAGGGTAGAAGCAAGAAACAGATTCGAACATATCCATCAGAAAACCATCCAAAGGGGTGGCGCATGTGTGTCGCACGTTGCCGATAGAAGCTATTTTGACTTCTCTTTTCTCCATTCATATCTATGACCTTCGATTTATGTGTAACGGGCAGAACAAAGACAAGAAACCATTGTTACAAGGGCGCATGAACCCCATGCGCCACCACCTCAGTGGCACGTTAGCAGCATATGTCACACCACTAGGCTCAAATTGGGTCGATCTATATGATGGTGGTGTCTGGTTTTACCGGAAAGGCGAGATCTAGGGTCATGGGTCTTAGATTCAAGGTAGATGGGAGGTTCTACATCATATGGGTGTTTTGGCGAGACAGTGGTGGCAGCAACATGGCTGCGCGAAAGAGGAGCTTCAAAGCACCATTAATTTCGGGATAAATGAGGGTGAATGGGTGGAGGCAACAAGGCCGAGAATCAGGAGCTTCATAGCTCCATTTTTTTAAGGCATTAGAAAGGGATTCAGAGAAGGAGATAGGAAGATGAGAAGATCAAAAAATGTTCTGGAGCAAGGGTTTTTGTTTTGGGAAGGGGTGGGTTCTTATTTATACTGGGGGCACCCTCTTTTTCACTTATTTATCTTTATTTATTTATTTATTTATTTTGGATGTATTCTTAAGTTTAAATAATATCTTGGGTTATTGGCTTGAATCTATGTTTTGGCTAAGGTTTAGCCATGTTTAATTATTTATTAATTGACCATGCTTATTAGCTTCGCTAGTAATAATTTGAATATGTTTCAATTTTTTTTTATGTAAATGTGTTAACGTAATAAATTGTGAGTATAATGAATATGTTTCGTGTTATTTTAGTATAATCATACAAATGTTTGTAATATGCAGGTGGATTTGTTTCATGTTACAAGTAAAATTATATAAATGAGCTTTGTATAATTGAGCTGCCATTACAAATTTGTTTTACGTTTTTGGATGGATTTCATATGTTTGTTTCTTGTTGTTATATGAATCAGTTTTATATAATAATATAAGCCTTTGCGTAGGATATATAACTATGTGTTATATGTTGACAAAATAAAAAGAAATTATTGGACATATTATATAAATTATTTTTATATAATACAGCCTTGTGCAAATGTGTTTTACCTAATTAAAGGTGAATATCTTTGTGATACTCACTAGTTAATGTGTTAGTTAGTTTAAAAAAATTTATGAAATTATGTGATAATTAAATTATAAGAATTTCTGGTTCATATCGACATGTGCTAATTATGAGTTTAGCAAAATTTTCGAACATATGATATATAAACAATGGATTTTGATAATTTAATTGTTTAATGATATCCCTAATACTTTATATATATACTTTCAAATACAACAGCTAAGCACTTCATAGGTAGTATGCCTACTAGCAAAAAATTGGATGACACTAATCATGATATTTAGAATCTGAAGGTTCAATTCAAACTGAATGAGGGTGATATACTAGATCTCCTGATGGCCTCAATGCCTACCCCGGCAGACAAAGATGAGCAAGGCCAAGATATTATTGCTAATGAGCAGTACAAAGAAAACCTAAAGGCATACAAGCCTGATTCAAAAGAGATCGATCAGCAGGCTACAGTCTACTGTCATGCATGCTTGACGATCTCCTATGAGAATTTGAACGTTATCCTACTGCTAACGAATGTGAGACCCACTTAAGATCAATTTTGGTCAAACATATGCTAAAAGGTTGTGTAGCTTGTAGCTAAAGTTGGTGTAATATACTATTGATTCTAGTCGAACTATCTCCGAACATCTACGGCATTCAAGATCTTAAGGTTGCTGAGTGAGATGTCCCTAAAGAGGAACAAGTACTGAATGTATTCAAGCCTGTCCATATGCAGCTGATCATTGAATGAGCTTTAAACTCATTATGATGCATAATGAGAACATTCAAAACTTCTAGGCAAATTCAAAGCACCTCGAAATGGAGGAAGAGTGCTTGAAATCGTTCGTCCCTTCCAATGTGGCATTTGTTACCAAAGGGAATAGGCCGAAGAACAACAGAGCTTATCATGGCAAGAAGCCCAAGAAGGATCATTTCCCTCCTCAAAACTCCTACTCTAAAGGTTTCATGGCCAAAAATAAAAGCCTAAGGGTAATGGAGGAAAGAATATGGCATGTGTGATGTGCTATAACTGAGGAAAGAGGAGACATTTTGCTCGAGACTGTCCTGAGCTAACTAAGGCATCTCTTTCCACTAAACTCTGGAATTATATGTTTATTCTCTTGGATTTGTTGCCAACTCTCTTCCTCAAGGAATTGTAGACACGTGAGCAACCAAGCACATAATTTGGGATGAGGCCGAATTCGTGGAGTTCCATCGCTACTCAGCGAATTCACAGACTGTCGTACTGGCCAATGACAGTGAGGAAGATGTCCCTAGAGTGGGAATAAACCAGCTTAAACTCTATAGAAAATGCAAGATGGCCATGCAACACTGAAAAAGGAAAAAACAAGTTGGCCATCTCTCTCTATACACCTGGCGTGCGATGCTCCTTAGTGTCTTTCGTTTCTCTAATGAGAGTAGGTTTTTCTTTTTGGTTTTCCTCATAATGGTTTAGATATTTTGTTAATGGCAATTTGTTTGGCCATGCAACAATAAAAGGGGATTCATTATTTTAAATTTGGATTATTGTTATAATAATATGTCTTCTATTTGTGTCTCATATTTTGAATCTAATTCTAAATTTGTTAAGTGACATACTCGACTTGGCCATCTAGGTCAAGATAGAATGAGTAGTCTAGAAAAAGAAGGTCTTTTAGAATGACTCACTAGGGTTAATTAAGTTACCTAGGCGTGATCCATGTCTAGCTAGCAAAGCAACCATAAGGCCTTTTGGTAAGGCCTCGAGAGCATCAAGTCCCTTAGAGTGAATCCACTCAAATATCTGCGGGCCCAAGAATGTGAAAGCACATCATAAGGCAATTTATTTCATTACTCTTACAGATGATTATTCATGATTTGGGTATTTATGCCTATTATCTCACTACTGTAAGCCACTTGTTATGTTCAAACACTTCATAGCAGAAGTAGAGACTCAATTGGAACGAACAATTAAAACTATTCATAGCAATTGAGGTCGTGAATATCTTGCTTATATGTTCAAAGAGTTTTGTAATACAAAGACAGCTAATGATTTCATTTAGTCTACAACAAAACTGTGCTACAGAGTGTAGGAACAGGACATTGCTTGACATGGTCAGGTTAATGATGGCACAAGCTAACCTCCCAATTAGTTTTTAGGGGGATGCACTGCTTATGACAACTTATATTCTTAACAGTGTGCCAAGAAAGAGTTTATCTGCCACACCATATGAGTCATAGTTTGGTAAAAAGTTATCTTTGGATCACTTACGCCTATGAGGTTTGGCTGGCTATGTGCATAACCTAATCCACAAGTATGGGAAACTTGGTTCAAGAGCTACCAAGATGGTGTTAATAAGGTATTTCGAACATTCCAAAGGGCATGTGATGTACAGGGAACATCCAAATGATGGCATGACAGAAACTCAATTCCCATAATATCAACTTTCTTGAGGATGAGTTCCCAAGCATTAGTGAAATAAAAAAAGGCGTTGAACTGTATGAGTTAAAGCAAGACATTTAACCATCTCGCGGTGAGGGAAATGATTGGAATTGTCACCAAGTCACCGATGATTGTACATCTCTCCTATCCGATAGAAATGGGGGAGGCTTGTCTGTTTAGGAGAATGAGGTTCATCCTCAATCTCCAATTTCTGAGGAGAGTCAACTTGAGAATGAGGTTCATCCTTAATCTCCTATTCCTAAACATGTGATTAATACACATATTCAAGACCCCACACCTCAAACAGATAGTGAAAGTGATTCCCCTCATACTAAGGGTCTCACACCTCTTAGAGAAAGAGGGAGTGATTCTTTACCTTGGCAGACAAATAATAAAGGTCCTAAGATCTGAAGGAGTGAGCATAGAAGGATTCCTCGACGATATTTCCAAATAAAAGAGGAAATATTCCTATGCATGCATTGCCTTGGAAAATGGATTCAATGGCAAGAAACAAGGTTTGGAACTCATTGATCTTCCACCTTGACGTAAGTATATTGGAAACAAGTGGGTTTTCAAAATAAAATGATGAGCTGATGGATCAATCGACAAGTTCAAGGCCCATCTAGTGTCAAAAGACTTTACCCAAATTGAGAGTATAGTCTACGAAGAGATATTTTTCCTTGTGGTGAGATTGCCTCTATTCACCTAATCCTAGCCCTGGGTGCCCATTTGGACTTACAATTGTTTCATATATATGTAAATATTGCTTTCTTCAACGGTAACCTTGAGGAAGAAATCTATATGGACCAACGCATTGGTTTTGTATCAAAGGGTCAAGAGGACAAGGTGTGTCATCTTAAAAGGTCAATATATGGTCTTAAGCAATCTTCTTGATCTTGGTACTTTAGATTTCATGAAGCGAAAACTTCATTTGGCTTATCCATGATTTCAGAGAACCATTTTGCGTATATCAAAAAAACAATCGTGGGGGGGGATTATATTTCTTACCCTGTATGTTGATGACATACTACTGGATAGGAACAACTTGGAGATGATCAAAGCTACTAAGAAGTGGTTGTCCTCTGTCTTTGAGATGGAGGATATGGGTGAAGTTAGGTATGTTCTAGTTGTAGAAACTGTCAAAAACTATCTCAAAACTTAAAGGTATGTACCAAGAAGCATACGTTAAAAAAATATTAAAACGTTTTCAAATGCACAATTCCAACCTCGTGGACACTCTAATTAAAGAAATGTTTGATCTTGAGTCTAACAATGATGAAAAGAAAAGGCGAGCAATGTCTCTTACGCTAGTGCAGTAGGCAATTTAATGTATGTAATGTTATGTACAAGATCTGACATTTACTTTACGGTTGTTAGTTGGTTTGGTAAGTTGTTACCAAAAGTAACCCATGACCTACTTTTTGGCAAGCCATCGAGAGAAGCATGAGCTACCATCATGATACTATTGACTTGGTCCTTTGCAATCAAGGTAGGGACCTTAAGATGAGAGGATACTCAGATGTCTATTAGGGTGGTAACCCAGATGAGTGTAAGTCAACCTCATAATATGTCTTCATCCTGGTGGGGGAGCTATATCATGGTGCCATAAGCAAGACTGCATAACTCTATCGAATATGAAGGCAGAGTATATCACATGTAGACTTGCCACTCAGGAAGCAATGTGGCTTAAGAGTGCCCTTTAGGATCTTAATCTCACTCCTAGAATTGATGATCTTGTTGAGATATTATGTGACAACATTGCTGACATCCACTTCGCTAAGGATCTAAAGTCCCATAGGAACACCAAGCACATCAAGAGGCATTATTGCTTTGTGCAAGACGCTAAAAAGACAGAAGAGGTTGTCATTAAGTATATATCTACTAACAAGATATTGCTAATCCATTAACTAAATCGATTCCTACTAGGACTTCGTAGTGTTTAATTTTTTTGATAAATCTTGTTGTGTGATGAACATATATTTTGAGCATTTATTTAATAATGATTGATGTTTCTTTTTCTTAATGTTTGTGATTCGTAGCTTGTTAGGCATGTTGAAATGCCATAGGCTTCTGATTGGTCTAGTCACATAGGCAATCGCCCTGATGTTCGAGTAACTGGTAGATTGAGACTGAATCATATTGACAATAGGTGTGTAATAGTAAGCACTCATACTAGAAGTGTATGAATAAAGGAATATAGTTGCCTTAGTAGGTCTAAGATGATATTCGAGGGAGTCGAATATGAAATGTTATATTTCATATTGAAGCCTTAGGAGCCAAATCTTGATTGTCAAAATTAATATTTAGTATGTTAATTTAATGGCTCGGGTTATATTTTTGGATGAAAATCTAGACTGCTAATTCGCATGGCCTATGTAGTGACATGCCTAGCTAAGCGGGAGGTATGGCATGACACACATTTCATACTGTGTGTGCTTAGTTATAACATGACTCATACATGGAGTGACAATTCTCTTTCCTACCAATGACCCTTCAACTTAAAGTTATGATATGAAGTCGAAGCTTGATGATAATACCTTAATGTATTTCTTAAGGACGACGATATATACGGTTCAAAGAGAATACGTTAGGAAAACGATTAAGCTAAGATGAAATATCATGAGTATTTAAGGCAAAATCTATCCATCTTCACTATATTAGCACGGGCAATTATATTAAATATATAATCATATGACATTGAGTATATAATAATACGATATATCATATGGCATAAGGGACTAGCTATGTCACTGGTGATGTTTGAATGATTTGGGATATCGTATTTTGTAAAAGTGTTGTGTTAGTTAGATAGAAACTTAGTATAACAATATTGGTCACTTTTTATTCATACGTCTCATTCCTAGTATGAAGCGTGAAGAATTGTGATTTCTAGAGAGACATATGATTTGCAGCTTATGTGGCCAAGTTGGAGCTGTTGATCGGCCCTAATTTTATTAGGGATAAACGGCCAATTAAGCCACCTAAGCAGTGGTAATGACCTAAAACTATAAAAGGATGTTTAGAGGGTCCAATTATTAACAAGTAATACATCAACCCTATAAACATAACACCATGTCTCTCCTTCCCCCTCAGGACTATCAAACCATCAAGCGGAATTCGGCTTTGGGACATGGCACTCAAGGCAACTGTGATAGTGGCCCTTTAGCTCTGATTACATCTCGTGGGCTAACTTCGGCAATTGATTCCTGCGTTTCCGCCCTAAAGGTTAGTCTTTTTAATCTTCCTACTCAGAGCAAGGCTAGCGAACAACTAGAGGAAAGAAATCGAAGGGATGGACAAAGAATGATATTCATGCCCTCGTCCGCTGGAATAATTATGTGAATGGAATAACTATGTTCTCCACGTATTTCTAATGTGGTCATAGTGGTATTTCATGCATAAAATTTTGTTATTCACAATCACTGAACAAGGTTATAGGAAGCTTTATATCACATCTAAACAAGCAGTGGAAAACTATGTTGCTAACGCTAATTGCCTTTATACATTGTGAACCAACTTGTTTTTGTTCGTCCTGTCCCACCCTAATACGCAAGTTATCAAACAGCCGACACTTAGGCATAGGTAGAACACTAGGGCACTTGAGATTACGCTAAAAACCCACTAAATTCCTTTAAAATAGTCAAGCTTGCATGCGGATGTGTGTTTATATGACTGTATCACATTCCAGTCCTTCCATAGCACTTCAAATTCAAGGCACGAACATGCCAAGCAGACTACAGCAATTCATACAGACTCATGGCCTGTGAATAACTTTCCTTAATCCAACAATATACATCAAATACTACAGCAATTTTCTAAAAATTCTTTGGATGCAAACTGCCACAAAATTATGTACGATACCGGGCTCCTAAACTCTATAATGAATTATGCTTCTCACAGTCCCCTTGCTAAAGGATATCAACATATGAAACTAGCATTTTCACCAATGAATCATAAAAGCTATTTGCCGGAAACATTTAGACAAGTCAATATTATCTAGTTATAGCCATTAGCCACTAATAAGAACGTTAAATACCAACAAAGATTTATTTAAGTGGTTTGATACTTGTTTCTCTTAAGTAAGATCTTGAGTTCAAGTCTTATAAATGAAGAAAATTTGTGATAGGAAAGTTTGGTAAAATGAAGGTCCAAAGACCAAAACTAAAAAGAACATTAATCAACTGGCAAACACGTAATGTTTTTGACCTTTGGTTATTTTTCTATTTCTCTTTTGAGGAATTTACCCACTTCGGGAGTTTGTTGTTGTTGTTGTCTTTTAAGGAATTTGGAGTGGTTAGGTGTCATTTTGATGAAATATTCTATGAAACTATAAGCGTGTGCTTTTCCAT
>JACYFF010031959.1:88461720-88486324 GCA_017589665.1 Selenicereus undatus
CTAAATTGAACAAATTATAACATGTTGGAGCAGGTAGCAGATTCGATAGGCTCATAACAGGCATACCATTAGTCTAGTCCACTCAAAGAGCTCAGCGAATAAGAGGGAGGGACGGTAGTAAGATGTATAACCTGATGAATGCTTATACAGTATAACTAGCTGCATAATTTATCATTTCGACAGTTCTACAACTTTCCCAGCATAAAGCTAGTATGTACTTTGCTTGCCAGGATACTATCAATCTATTGACTAATATTACAGCCACTTAGATTACAGAACATGAGCCACCACTAGTAGGACTATCTTAAATACAGCCTATTTTCTCTGCCCAGAGACAGAATCAAGGAAGGGAGCAGAGAAGAGCAGACAACAGGCAATTACATGTATTATACATTGTTCTCGGATATCAAATAAATCAGGCCTCGACGTCTTTGGCAGCAGCCTGGGCATCATCTTTTTTGGCATCCCCATCATCTCCATCTTCCTCATCGTCAGCTGCTTCGGCTAGTTTTGTAAGCTCATCATGAATCATGAGCTTGATTAATGACTTCCTAGGTGCCATATCGGTGTTGAATTGCTTCGCTGCACAGATGAAGTTCGTTTTTAAGTTATACCAGGCCTAAGCCTAAACCAGGTCATAATGCCAAGATCACATGTAGGCGGCTGGTGGTCTTCCTTTTTTGGTTGGGGTGGGGGGGGGGGGGGGTTGAGGCGGAGGGAGGGGGGCAGTGAATGGGTGGAGGATTACCAAATATATGCAACCTGAGCCCTAAAATGAACGGCAGAGGTTCTTGTTTGAACAGGTGTAAAAGGTTGATCACTCACAACAAAGGTAGAAAGAGTTTCGGATGAAGCCATGCCATAGTCCTCCATAACCCAAAGTCGATAAGTTTGCTTCTTTTGTTACTCTTGACACTATATGGGAAGCAGACAATAATTACATCCGCACCTTTCGTAAGATTTTCTACATTAACAATAACCAGTTATTTTCCCTAATGTGCCTGTTTCAGACCATCAACACTCAGGCATAGGCAGAATAATGAGGCACTTGAGACTATGTTAAATACCCCCAAAACACTGAGAAAGCTAGTACATGGATGGGTATCTATATCACATACTCGGAACCAAATCTGAGGAAAAAGAGGGAACATAGTAGCATACCGAGCTGCTTGAGAATATCGGAGAAGGTTGCCTGGGACATACAGATATTTGAAAACAGAATCAGGGATCATCACAAACCACAAAAATAAAGATTGGTTTCAGCTGAGAAAACACATCAGGCACATTTAATCTCTCAGCTTTTACATACAATTGCAAAGAAACTGAAAGAGAACAAGCCCAAAACAAAGTCAATGTGGATTGTGCCAGCTGCCAACCACCCAGAGAGACCAGAAACCTATAATAATGCCAGCCCTAGATGGACATTCTCCATGGTTGCCCCAAACAGCAGACATTGCATGCAGAAACGTTCCAGCTTTGACCTCAAAACCATAAACTCTTGGCCCTGCTTGATATCGCTATCAGATTCCAATTCATGGTCTTTTGATACTGAAATCAATGTTAGGGAAACAGCTTTGGTGGCTTTCTGTTTTAATTGCCAGTTCAGTTTACTTTTACAGTTTTCAGTACAAGGGGCAGTAATCTCAGGCCAATTATCCAAAAACCTATGTGGAACCCTCCTAAAATTTCCAAACCAAAAAATTAGAAATTCACAGTTGATTCTGAAAGGAGAAATAGCTCCAAATAGAAGAGTAACTTTTCACTAAGATGCAAGGCGGAGCATCCAGATAACAAAGACAATGCTAAAAGAACTTAAGATTGACAGCTGCTACTGCATGACATAAAGTAACAAAAATAGATGCATTGCCCATCAGCCAAGCAACAAGATGTAGCGTGAAGCCAGCTGACACACAGAAGCAGTAAGAACACCACACTCTTACCGTATTGAAATCAACTTCTTTAAGGATGTCACATATAGCAGTCTTGAGTTCATCATCACTTGGCTTCAGTTTTTCTTCTTTTGACCTTGATTTCTCCGTCCCTTTTACAGCTTTTTTGCCTTCAGACAAAAACAAAGCAAAACTTAGCACCCAGCAGATTACATGCCTAGGATAAACAGATTGTCTAGTCCTACTTTTAATGGACGCCACATTAAGGAAATGAGTTCCTTAACAACAGAGTACTGAAGATTTTGTTGCTTCCGTGTTTGCAAATAATTTTCCTAATCCGGCATTAATTGAATTTTCAAAGGAAACTTGTCGTGAACAGCAGAATTTTCAGAGGATGCCCAAAATGGTAATAAAAGCACAATTTTGGATCCAGAGAGGAATAATAAGCTAGAAACAGTGCAATCTTTGCTCCAAATAGAGCATCCAAAGCACAACTTATACTTGATGAATATAATGTACTGCTCCACTAAAAGCTATAGTATGTCCTCTTAATCTTTAACTAAATTCAAATAAAGATACAGGCCCTGTTTGGCAAACAGTTGTTAGCTGTTTGAGTTAGTTGTTTGTATTAGCTGTTTGTTGAAAAACTATTTAGTAAAATTAGCTGTTTCTGACAAAGTTGTAAGACAAAAAGCCAATTCTTCATAAAGCTCTTCCAAAAGCTCATGAAATAGCTGTTTCAAATTAGCTTTTTGAACCCAAAAAGCTCTTCTAAAAAGGCTTTTCACCAAACACCCAAATTAGCTTTTTTACTTGGTCAAACAGCTAATATTGGTCAGAAAAGCTCTTTTTTGCCGAAAAGCTCTTCAAAAAGCTATCTGCCAAACATCCCCACAATCATACAAATAGTCAAAAGAACATTTCTTAGATCAACTACGCAGAGGAACATTAGTATTGGAGCTCAAATAACATGGCATCCAAGTGTCATTACTCACCTGACTTCGCCATAAGAGTAGACTTCTTTGAAGCTGAAAGCTTCTCTTTTTCTGGTTCTTCATCTTTCTTCTTCCTCGAAAATACCTTTGGAGTTGTGTCACTGCTCTTGTCCACCTCCAAGTGTCTTGAAGATGATTTCCTCGGTGTTGCCTTTGACAATGAACTAGATTTCTTTATCCTGGTATTCTTCTTGCTTGTAGGTTTTCCAGAAGATTCTCGCATTTGAATCTTTTTCTGTGTTTCTTGATTTCTTTTACCTGACTGCCTTTTCTGTTTTGCAGTATCCTGTTCATATTCATCCTCAGATTCATCCTTTTTTTCCACGCTACCAGATTGGTCAGATTTCTCATCCTCTGATATTTCTCCTATACCATTCTCCTTTTCCTCTTTCTCATTCTCGTCTTCCTCGTCTTTTTCTTCTTCTGCCTCTGACTCATCATCAGTCTCTTGCATACTCTGGCTCTGCAATCATATCAGCAAAACAAGTGCTTCTGATTTCAGTTTCTATTATTTCAGATCTATTTGATGATAGATTCCTGAAACCTTAAGCCTATACTCATTTACTGTTGAAACCAAATATGCGTCTCCATGAGCACTCAGGACTGAATGCAAATCCTCGAAAGACAAAGGAAGGCAATAGAGACGAGGAAGCACCTTGGAAGAGCGTTTGCCAGGTGACTTAGATGCACCTTTTATGACAGCCCTCTTGCGCTTTTTGCCCTTGAATAGCCATGCACAGTGTCAACAGCGATGATTTGCTACGGTGCATGACACAAGAACATAGCGAAAACCAACCCAGATCATGTCTTTGAAACAAACCTGGTCCTTCTCTGCAAGCAAGACTGTAGTCGTCGCATGAGGGGCCATCAAAAAGTCAAGCAGCTTACCAACAATATCTTCCTGAACATTTAGTTGAAATCAATAGCATATTTCAAAATGCAGTGCCATCTTCAAAAGAAGGCATTCAAACAATATTGGAGGATCAGCACCATATAAATGCATAAAGAACATGCTCCACAACTTCTGATGCAGCTCCCATGTCTCAGTTAGACCTTACTTCAATTCATCCTTCTAAGCCAGAAGACATGTGCATAGCTTATTGGCCTTATGGTAGTTCAGGAAATCTATACTAATTCCTTTCATCCTCTTCATCTTTAGTTCAGATATGATGTAATCTTAAATGGTCTTGGCTAGATGTACAGCAATATCAGATGAATTTTACATACGACAAGGTAGAAATCGACATCATGGTTGTTTGATTGCTTCAAGCTTAATCTCGCACTTACCCTGTCATTAGATACAAATGAGAATAGCTAGATGTACTGCTTATACCTGCAACTATCCCCTCCTTATATAGCTATATGCATACCTTTTTAGTAGTAGCTTTAGCAATTGGTATGTCAAGCACATCACAGAATTCCAGCAACTTCTCTTTGACACATTTGTCAAACTTCTCCTTCACTTTCATCCTTTGCTTCTCCTGCAACAGCATGAAACTTAAGAATAGTCATTCTTTAGCACTTTGAATTCAAGGCACAAACAGGCCAAGCAGAGGTAATAAAAAAGGAACAAATAGCTGCTGTTCTGATAGTTACGATACTATACACATCAAATCATAGAGACCCATGGACTGTGAAAAACTGTACTAATCCTTCAATACACAGCAATACAATAATTTTCCAAAAATTCTTCAGATGCAAACTAACACATCATGTATCCAAGCTCCTAAACGCTACCCTAATCAAACTTCCCAGTCCCCTCACTAAGAGACACCACCATATCGAACTAGCATTGTCTCCTAGAAACTATGGAATACATTTCCTGGATTCAAGTCAATATTACAGAATAAACCTCAGATATTCGCAACAACGAATGGTCAATAAGAAGAAAGTTTTAACCATGCATATCTGATATCCCAATGACAAGTTTAGCAACCTAGGTTCCTTATCTGAGTTATGCCAAGATGACAAAAGTAACAGCATCCCAGATGCGAATTAGTAGAACAGATATTACAACTTACAGCATGATATACCTATAAGATAACCAAGGCACTTGGAAGCAAAAATATCCAGCGGCAGTGCAAGAAAATTCTAACGCAATTGGAACCCATATTATTAAGCTATGAAAAATAGAGGAATTACAAAAATGCCGCCTCTGCAGAAAGTCAAAGTACTCTACCTCATTTTCACGCCACACAAATCCAGAAAACCTTAATATATTATGCTTGATCTCAGCTGCCTGCAGAGAGAGAGAAAACTAATCAGAGTCATATACTCATATCCATACCCCATCCTCTGGAAAACAAAAACACAAAAAAAAAGGGATGGGGGAAAAAGGATGATAAAAGGAAATTCTCTCAAAACCAAGCGAGGAAAAAATAAGAGCAAATTTTCCAATAGAAAACGACAAAGCGATTTGCAAAATTAAAAGACAACAAATTCCCTTGAAACAAAAGCATAGATATGAGATACATTATGCACTGTTACATATGATGACTCTAAAAGTAGTGAAATGACAGTGCCACTCAGACACCATTTACCCATAAAGAATTCATGATGTCCACCCATTCCAGAATAAACAATGTCATCAGTGTATTGCTATGATTAAAAACTCTCATTTTTCCCAGACTGTCTTTAGCTCACCAGCTCTGAACAGGTGCATCAGTCATCATACATTGCACCCCATGGCAAAGCCAAACTGACATCTTCAGTTCAGGTTTCTGATTAAAACAAGAATGAAGGATACAATTATACTCAAATAGGTATCTAACGCATTGAAAAATGTGACTTTAAATGAATATCTTCATGGCAAAGAAGAAAAGCCCCATTCCATGTGGCTATGCAAGCTATTTCCTTATGAATGCATGAGGTACTGTGGATAAGAGGTTTGTGATGCTACTCTTGACTTCTTCCATTATCGCAAGCTTGTGAGACACATTAGTACCACATTAACAGCTTTGGTAATTGGCATGAAAGGTCCTCCATCCCTGAACTCCGAAAGATTGGAGACCTACTGCTTGTTCCAATGCTATTTAGAAGATCATCAATAAAGGTATATGTATTAGGATCAAACAAGCATTGTCATCATTAGTAGCAGTCCCAAAGTGCTTTCAGAGAGGATAGATCAATTGTCCATCTTAGTTTAAAAAAGCCCGCCTAAGGCACGCCTAAGCGCGCCTCAGCGTAAGGCTACCACGTTAGCGCCTCAGAGGGGATGAGGTACGCCTCATGGATACAAGGCTATATCTTCTCCCTTTTTCTTCTTTCTTTCCTTGGGAGCTAAAAGGTGAGCTATGCTTGTACAGTAAGTGTGTGCATTGGGGAACTGTGATGATACAATAACATAATTTAAGGTTATTTGAGGTGTTGGTGGCTATATTGAGGTTTGATCACTTTCTTAATGCATTTATCTAACTTGTTACTACAAAATATGCTTCGCAAAATGTGAAAGACTTTTAAAATTTTTTGCATAAAAGTGAGCCTCGCATCCATGATGCATGTGCTCCGCCTGGCTCTTGCGCCTTGCACTTTGGGACCCTACGCGTCTCAGTGTGCCTCTGGCCTTTTAAAACTAAGTTATCCATAACATATTAATAGGTGAAGACTTGGTCAGAACATACTGCAAAAAGGGGATACTCCTGAGCATCATGAAAATCAACTTGAGAAAAACCCACAACACATTTAGTTGGGACTTTATTGAGCATAAGCTTGCGGATTTCGGCTTTCCTAGATGTTTTATTGATAGATTGATGGAATCTATCATTAACTTCGTGGTTTTCTATCACAATGAATAGACGACAATTTGGCCATTTTATTAGTGGAAGCAGATTGAAACAAGGGAATTCTATCTCCCCCTTTAATTTTCATAATGATGATGGACTATCTTGCCAGAACTTTGAAAGTGGCATCCAATGGCAAAAAATTTAGAATTCACCCAAATGTAAGAAGTACAGACTAGTCATGCAACAAGAGTTTACACAAGTCAGCAAAGCCACTGATTGCTTTGAAGTGATCAACAAAGAGTTGAATAGCATAAATTGCTATTCGATTAGCTCAAAGTCCCTACGTATCTATTCATAACCCGGATGCTCATGCAGAGGACACTTCAAACTATAGACAGACTGTTGACATTTGGATTGAATTTGGATCCTAAGTGCAACCCCTGCGGCGCTACAGACAAATCAACAAATTCTCATTGATTGTAAACTTTCTAAGGCGGTCTTGGGCACATGTACAACAAGATGTTTTAGCAGATGTACAAATCAAACGAAGAAATAGCTTTTATAGTAAAAAGTAAAGCTTTCTATACGAGTTCATAGAACTGTTGATATTACAATGTAACTGTTATTGCAGTTGTTTACATAATTAATTGGACAACTGTTAAAGTGTAATGGCAGACCATATTGTTGTATTCGTGCAATTGGATTTCAGTATATGGTAAAACCAGGCACCTGTTTACGGAAAACTTAGAATCTACAATTTGAATAGAAGATAATGAACCAACCAAGACTCTACAAGACTAAGAATAGTAACCACATAGATTTCATGAATGGAAACACCATAGCGGGACAAGCTGTATGAGAAAAAATGGAAAATTTTATTAGCTAAACCTTGGAGCGGGACACACATACCTTTCCTCTTCTTCCATAAAGAATGGTATGCAGCAACTTAAACGTGTCATCACTTTTACTCCTTGACAACTTATATGCAACTGCGACACAGAGGATAGAAAAGCAGAAGACCACAGATATTCACAATGAGAAGTAACTAGAATTAGTGATGATAAATTTCCACACTGCAGATGAACATTTCATGGGCATGGATTCAAGAACAGAATGTACAAATTTCAATATTAGAGAGAAAGCTATCAAATGATATATCCTTTAATCCTTCCAATTTGTCTGCTCAACATGTCAGCGAAATACCTTTGATTTTTTGGCAGAGAAGGTTGATACTTTCATTTTACCAATTTCACCATCAGAGGTCAAAACAAATTAAGAGATGGAGGTCCATACAAGAATATGTTATCTACTTGCCAGGAGTCAAGTGTTCCTCCACATTGGTCAGGTATCCTCAGAACAAAACACTCAAATTACTGCACAAGACCAGTTCTTTGGGCCAGAAACAGTGGCTACTCATTAGACAATTCTTCAATCATCAAAGGAAGCTCTCAAATTGTTTGCATAAAAGCCCATCTCCAACAGACTATTTTGCTCGATGAGATGTTACCAATCATTCACATAGATTGATTACTTGATTTAGCTAGCGCCCCCCCCCCCACCCCACCCAACCCTTTCTCCCAAAAATAAAAAGTGAACTTATGATCATTGGCAAGGAATTGAAACTTCTGCTGAAAGCTTTGACATAAACTCATACTACAACAGGATCCACCACTACTCCAAAACACACTAAAAGCATGGTTTACCATATGCAATAATGTCCATCACCAGTTTAGACTCAGCACTTCTTCTAGAGACAAGCATCCTCAGAAATATAAGCCTTAATAATACTTCAAATGATAGTACAACACATAACAGATGATTTGAACCAATGATAATGCACACAATTGTCTTATAACTTCATAATCAGACTATATGTACTTATGTACTTCAATCATGTTATAACCCAAAGCCAAAACAGTCAACAACTAGTAAAGAGTTTATCCTTGCAGTGTCAAGGTGAGGACAGTAGCTAGTGTACCAAATTGGAGGACACTTTACACGCTATGCTCTCACAGACATAAAACTCTAAATATCAAATGGAAGACATGGCCAGAAACCCGTGCACAACAATATAACAGTTTGAGTAATGAAGTCTATCCTGCTATTTTATTTCCTCTCAAGTCAAACAAGAAGTTCCTTCAGTAACCCAAAGCTAATTGAAATGCATACAGTATGTTTCCTCGACAATAGCACCAGCAATCATGTTACGTCCACATACAGGTAAGCTTGGTAGATATGTAATTCTGGACAATCAAACTAAACAAATTTAAAAAAATAGGGGCACCCTCAGAATCACTCTAAGGGAATGGTGTTCGTCATGCCATGGATACACAATCTAATAGTTGACACATTCGACGTTCTCCACTCCTTAAGACATCACGAGCACTAATGCACGCAATCTTGAGGTAAAACGATGAACGGAAGACTAGCATAAGCACCCTAAATTATAAGACATGAGAAGTAAGCCTGCTTCACATTGCAATTGCACAATCATTCAAGCATGACAAAGTGCAAGTAAGCAGCTCTTTCGAAGCAAGAGACCACAGTTTCTCTTTTCCTAACAAAACCTTCTCCGAATGAAGCTGCCTGCCTATGGCCTAAGTAAACATCACCAAGTATAGAAGCAGACTTCCAACAGCCTCCTCGGCAATAGAAATGCATTTTCTCACTTTGTCTTCTTGAAGGAAATGAACAAAGAAACAACCACTCCACATAGACAGTATGCAACACTGGAATCTCACTCCGCCACAGGCGACATCCCTCCTTTGCCTGTTTTGCCACTGATTAGGATACAATCACTAGGGCAAAGAAATATTGCATTAATAATTAGCAGAAGGTCAAAGAGGATCACTGCGAAATAATGATGTTCACACGACAATTACATTAATTGAGCAAATCTTGGATATCTGACGGAGCTATTCATTTACTCTACAATGACGCAATGATTCCAGTTGCACATAAAAGACATGGAAAAGATATCCAAAAATAACCAGACGACCAGCCCATTTTTAAGTAATTACATGTAGAAAGCACCGATGCCTCTTACGAAAGTCTTATCAGAAAACTAGTTGAAAAAAAATGAAGGTAAGATTTATACCGTTCGGTATATCTTTCAGTGGCATCCCACTACCCTGCAATGCCAAGTGGAAATGAGAACTAAAATAAACCAGGAGGATTCAATAATCTGGAAAATGGGGAAGAACGTAACAATACAGACACCACCTTCTCAATGTGAAATTCCCTTGAGGTGTCTCTCTCAATTATGGAAACCAACCTTTCAACTGATTTTCGCTCTCTCACTGGCCGATCACTAGCTGGGGTCCTAGGCTCCTGCTCCTTTTCTGCGACTTTCTTCTTTTTGTCCATGCTCTGCCCCCCATCACTCTTCCCCCTAGTGCGCTTCTTCGATTCTTTCTCCTCGGTACTTTTCTCCGCCTCATCTTTTTCCTTTTGGCTCTCCTTCACCTCTTTCTCATCCCCTTTATGCTTCTTGGCCACCTCTTTCTCCCCTTCGTTCTGCTCTGCTTCCGGTTTTTCCTCCACATTCTCCTCTGGTGCTTCTTCCCCTTCACTTTTCTTTTTATCTTCAGTCTTCTCTTTAGATCCCTTGTTTTTGTCCCCCAGCTTCCCTGGTTTCTTCTGCTGTTCATCCAAGCTCTTCTCTTTCTCCATTGCCTCAGCTTTAGGCTCTTCCTTGTCTAGCTCCATTTTGGCTTCCTTCTCTTCACTGGATCCTTTGTCCTCCTCCATTTTTCCCTTTATCTCCTCATCTTTCTCAGTTTTAACACTCTCTCGGCCTCTCTTTTCTTCTTTGCTATCTACTTCCATTCCATCTGCTCTGTTTTCCTTGTCTTTCTTCTCTACCACAGCTTCAGCCTCAGCCTCAGCCTCCAAAGATTTCATCCCATTCGTCACCTGCTCTGGGACATCTGTCTTCATTTCACTCTCACGCATTAGCAAATATGGCTAAGAGTTGCAGCTAAAACTCACCACTTTCAAACCAAATCCAACTCTTCCACATTCAGTGACTTCGTCAAGCCTGAAAATGAATAATTAGCCCATAATGTCACTTCTTCACAATCAAATTCAGATTTTGCAACTGCTGTCATTGCGTAGCAAGCCAGTGTAAGACTTCATAGAATGATTGAATTACACTGCAACAAGCAAGAACTGAATCACAGGGACAACCCATGCATTACTTCAAAAACAAAAGAAAGTTTGAGAATTGTCAGACACAAACGACTACAGAACCCATGAAAACACTAATGCATCACTTCCTATTTCAGACAAACTCAGAGCGATCAGCAGACACATGAAATAAATTGCAAAGAGACTTAAAACAGATCAGGAGAAGCCTAACAAGCAAAATGCTCAAAATTCACACCAAAAAAATGAGAGAAAAGGACTCAGATTCTCACACAAACAGAAACCCTAAGCTGATGAAACGCAACATTTGACGTCAACATTAGATGAATAATGTCCAAAATTTGAAGGAGAACAGCAGAAAATAACGATTAATCAAACAGAAATTTCAAGAAAACCGTGATCTTACAGCGATTGATGGCTAATTCGGGGAGATTCAGAGCTTCCAAGAGTGCTTCCTCGACTCTATCTCTCCCCCCTGCACACAGTTTCGCTCTCCTATTACACGGAAGTGAGGTGAGGTGGAGAGAGAAAAAGAAGAGGGAAGGGCAGTTTTGACTCTCAACACTTGGCATCTGGGACTGGGGACCTCCAACGGAGGTTGTTTTTTGGCTCATCGAGCGGCTCACTACTCCTCCAGCAACATGAGCCCACGAGTGGCTCGTGGGCCAGCTTGTGGCTGTAAGCCGGCTCACGCCTTGTTTTTCTTGCTTTTTTGTTTTTTAAAATTTTAATTGGTTTTTTTTATATTAAAAATAAGGTTGTATTTTATGGGGTGGGCCCATAAGTATTATTTTATTGGACAAGTCAAAGTGGTGAGCTTTGAATTGGAGAGAGATAATTGTGAGCTAAAAAGTTAGCTCACAAGCTGATGTAACAGATGTAAGCCCTCACTGATTACCCAAAAAACTGGCTCACCACTTGGAATGCTCAAGAGAGCATTTTGGAAACTTCTGACTGCTTTCTTTTCTTAATTTGAAGAATTGATACTTTGATATATTTATATATGGTTTGTGAGCAAAGTGTTACAACAAACGTTTATAAAACTAGAAATAATAATTTAACATTGTGAGATTTTGGCCTATTTTTGAGACTTATAATAAGTATTTATTATTGTTTAGTGCCGAGATATACTAAATTCATGCTAGAACATGTTGAACAGTTTTGAATGAGTTTACATAAATAGGGGTTAGTTGTTATTAAGCATGAAAATTGTTCGCACAAAAATTATGATCTTTTTATGATACCCTTATACTTAATTTATGCTCGAAATAAATATAAAATTATAATTTTTATTTAAATTTATTTTATTTTTTTAGGTGATGGAAAAAATTAAAAAAACGGTAAAAAGGTGGAGAATATGATGAAAATGAAGAAATTGGGTTAAAGACCCAAAGTGCGCCCAAATGAAAAGGAAAAAAAAAACACAAAATTACCAGCCCCCCTCCCCACGCATGCCCAGCACGTGACCCATGCTACCAGTCTTTCCTCCCCTTAATCCTTCTCTTTCTCCTCCCTCGGCTCCCCTCATCAGAACACGAAACCCCCTTCTTGTCTCTCTCTCTCTCTCTCTCACCAATACCCCCATCCGTCTCCACCATCCTTCATCTCCATTAGCCCCCATCACGACTACGAAATCCACTCCATCAAATGTCGGCTCACCACCGTCATCATCAACATCCACCGCCCATGCCATTTGCGAGATCAACGGCCAAGATGAAGAGAGGTGAGTATAATTCGAAGAGCAACGGCGAATGGGAGCTATCTAGGTTTAATTTTAGGGTTTAGGTAGTTAATTTGAGTTTTAGTAATCTAGATCTTGAATTCCATCGTTTTCGTTTTCGTTTTCCTGCTTCAATCTTAGAGTTTCAAATCATTTTCAGGGCTCGAATTTGAGGGGTTTTAGGTTTTATTGTTCAGATTTAATCTCAATCTCTAGCTAGAGTATTAGGGCTTTAATTTAGAGTTGAGTTTTTCGATTTTCGTTCCCTGTTGATTTCGAATTTCAAGATGAAGGCTAATTTTAGTAAATAGCCAAACGGTCACTTCCCTCATTTTTAGGGAGGTGTGGCCTAAAAATAGGGGGTGACAGCTTGGGGCTAAAAACCCTAATCTCAGTGATTAAAGTGTAGAAGAAAAAAATACAAGCATACATTTTGCTGGTTTGAGGGTTAAAAACCCTAATCTCAGTGTTAAAAACGCATTACCGTTCAAATTCTTCGGGTTTGAGACGTGGGAATCTACCGGGACTCTAGTAGCCTCCGGATTGCAACACACACTGTTTGTGGTTCAGAGACAACTGGGAAATCACACGCTTCCGAGAGGTTAGTCCTTATACATTCATTTAGATTAACAGTGGTATCAGAGCCTGCCTAGTTGTTTTTGTTCCCGAATAGCATGATTTAATGGGTTTAATTCGACATGCTGATGCAAGGCGTTATGCAATTTTTATATGTTACAATTCATATGGCCCCCCTGGTTTCGACCCTCTGTCTCCCACCCTTTGTTACAATTCCTTTTTCTTCGAACCCTCTGTCTCCCACCCTCCCCGGCCACGGTTATACTACCAAACTATTAGAATAAAAAAAAAGGAGGAAAAGGTAGAGTCGAATACCATCATCCGCTGCCAAAACCCCCAGGAAGGGTGGCGCGTGTGTGTCACGCGCCGCCGAGAGGCCATCTGTTTTGTCTCTTTCTTCCTCGATCCGACCTCCAAATGCCCCGATCTACAACCTTGCACAACCGAACCCTCAAAACCCAACATAGGGCGGCGCGTGTGTCCCACGCGCCGCCGCCTAGGTGGCGCGTTCCGAGAATGGGTGGTACCGGTGAGATCGTCGTCGCCCGATCTATGTGATGGCGACGGTGGTTCTTCCAAAAGGTTGCCGGAAAAAGATATCGAGAGCAGTTTAGAGGCCAGGGGGGCGGCGATTCATCATGTGGTGTTTTTTTTGGTTGGGGGGGTAGACGGCTGTGCTTAGTGCCGGAAACCATGGAAAGCTCGGTGCCGGAAACCATGGAAGCCAGGATGCCGTGACTCTTGTGTAGAGAGAGAGAGAGAGAATTGAAAAGAGAGAGAGAGGCAGCGGGGTCTCGAAACGGGCCGAGTAACAAGGGGGGGTTTAATGAAAAAAGGGGGTTTTAATGAAAAAGGGGGGGGGGGGTTCATGATACCCTTCTTCTTTTTTTAAAAAAAAAAATTTTAGTTAATGAAGATGATTACGTATCATACTTTGATTATGTATTGAATTTAAATTTGTTTTCATAGCCCGCGATTAATCTGTTTAGTTTGGAATATGTGTAATTTATTTTTGTTTAGTATTCAGAATTAGGTGATTGTGAATTTGTTTTACAATTATCATGAATAATTTTATGTGGTAAGCATGTGTTTAAATATGTTTAATAACACATGATATGAACTTGTAAATCTGTTTTATAGATTATCAAGTAAATTTGTCTTACTTAGTTTAATTTTGGCATTTTTTGTAATGTTAACGTGATCCATGTTAATTTGTTTAACGAAATATGTTAGCTAAGTTTGATATGATTATGTATCATGTTATTATAATTTTCTTACTGAAATGCCAATTAAATTAAGTTATGTATATGAATAAGTTTCGTATAATAATCAGTTCAATATTCAATGACAGATTAGTTCTCCTTGTAATTTTAATTATGAGCTTGAATTAAAATACGTTTCATATCGTGCTTATTGTTGACGTCTTAGTGATGTTTAGTTATTAGATGTTAATATGATTAACATTGTATCCATAAGAATATGTTTGTTATGGATTGATGATAATCAAATTTTTCTCAATTCTCAGTTCATATAGTATGTGATGATTATGAGCTTAGCGAAATTTTCGAACATACAATATGAATGATAGCTTTGAGATTATTTTTGATTATATATATGATATGCCTAAATGTCCAATTTTCTTACTTGTAGATATGGCTTCAAAAACCTCCATGATCTTTGAACTGTCCACCAGTGACAAGTTGGATGGGTCCAACTATGATATCTGGCACAGGAAGATTGAGTTTCTCCTGGAAGAACGCGATGTGCTGGAGCACATAACGTTCCTCATGCCACCCCCCGCCAAAAGAGACGAAAATGACAAAGATATCACCGCCACCCAAGAGTATAAAGCACGCTTGGTTGAGTACCAAGCGTGGTGCAAGAAGGATCGTAAGGCACGCTACACTTTGTTGTGTTGCATGCACGACGATCTTATCGGTGAGTTCGATGTTTTTCCCACAGCTAAAGAGATATGGGACAACATTCGAATCCGATATGGTCAGACTTCAGAAACGAGGCTACAAGCGTTACATCTTAAGTGGATGTCTTACGTGATAGACTCTACCCGAAGTGTGACTGAACATATCAGGACTTTGCAGTCCATGATCCGGGACCTAAGGGCTGGTGGGATAGAGGTTTCAGAAAGAGATCAGAGAAACAATCTGCTGCGTGCACTGACTCAAGGTGATCCTAAGTGGAAACCTTTTATCACCCTAATGGTGCATAGTACTCACATCAAAACTTTTGGTGAGATTGCTAAGCACCTAGAGTTAGAGGATGAGCGACTCAGGGCGATGGCTCCACCTCCCTCAGCATTTGTTGCTAGAGTGGATAGGCCGAAAGGAAACAAGTTTAAACGAGGGAAGAAAAATTTTCATCCCTCAAAGAAGCTTGGCCCTAAAGGTGGGATTGCTAAGAAGCAATGGAAACCTAAGGGTAAAGTGGAGAAAAATATGGCACGTGTGACGTGCTATAACTGCAGGAAGAAGGGCCACTATGCCCGAGATTGTCTCGAGCCCCAGGCCAAGGTACCTTCTTCAATCCCCACTAACGATTTGTTTGTTTGTTCCCATGCATTTGTTGCTAAGTCATTTCCTAACTGGATTATAGATTCGGGAGCAAGCAAGCACATAGTTCGAGACCAGGTGGGGTTTGTGTATTTCCACCCTTACCCGGTGGGGACACAGACCGTGACACTTGGTAACGGGACTGCAAAGGACGTTTTGGGTGTCGGAACGTACAAACTCAAGCTGCATGGAGGAAATTCGTTGCTTCTCCATGACGCCATTTTTGCACCTGGGGTGCGATGCTCGCTTGTTTCTTATGTTTCTCTTTGGAAACTAGGTTTTCATTTTGTTTCGAAAAATGATGGTTTGGACATTGTGTATGGTGGCAATTTGTTTGGCCATGCATCTTTGATTGACGATTTCTTTGTGCTTGACTTAGATAATAATTATTATTCTAATAAGGCACCTTCTGTTTTTGTGTCATCTGTTGATTCTAGTAGTGATTCTGTAACATGGCATGGTAGACTTGGACACATAGGTCAAGATAGAATGACTAGACTTGCTAAAGAAGGTTTATTAGGGAAGCTTACTAAGGTTAAGCTACCTATATGTGAGCCTTGTTTAGCAGGAAAAGCGACTAAGAAACCTTTTGGTAAGGCTTCTAGGGCGCTTACCCCTTTAGAACTCATTCACTCCGACATTTGCGGACCAATGAATGTTCGAGCACGTAGTGTTGTTGTATACTTCCTCACCTTAATAGATGATTACTCTAGATATGGATACGTATATCTATTATCACACCGTCACGAAGCCTTAAATGTGTTCAAACGCTTCGTAACGGAAGTAGAGACCAAGTTGGAACGAAGAGTCAAGACTCTTCGGACCGACCGTGGTCATGAATACCTTTCTGATATGTTCAAGGTTTTCTGTGAGGAAAAGGGTATCGTTAGACATCTAGCGATTCCATACACTCCACAGCAAAATGGTGTAGCTGAGCGTAGGAATCGCACATTACTTGACATGGTTAGTTCAATGATGGCTCAAGCTAATCTTCCAATTAGTTTTTGGGGTGATGCCTTGCTAACAGCTACTTACATTTTAAACCGAGTACCTAGCAAGAGTATTACTACTACTCCATATGAGTTATGGAATGGTAGACATCCCTCTTTGGATCATTTACGTCCATGGGGTTCGGCGGGCTATGTGCATAACTCAACCCATAAATATGGAAAGTTTGGTCCAAGAGCCACCAAGATGGTCTTTATTCGATACCCGCAACATTCAAAAGGTTATGTAATGTATGGAGAACATCCAAACGGAGGCATGAAGGAATTAGATTCCCGAAATGTCGATTTCCTTGAGGATGAGTTCCCAAGCATCGGTGAAATCAAAAAGGACTTATCATTGTATGAGTTACAACAGAACATATCTCTCGGTGAGGGGGAGGATTTGTATACTACCCAAGCCACCGAGGATATGCATCTCCCTGATATTAGAGATTGTGGGAGTATACCCACTGTTCCTACGCAGGGAGACCTGCCTGTTCAGGACACTCAACCAGAGATTGAGAGTCCTCATTTTCAGGAACCCACGCCCCCAAGGGGTTAGTGGGAGTGATTCTTCTCCTATTCGAGGTTCTGTATCTCAAAAGAAAAGGGGGAGAGATCCTGATCCCGAGTCTGAACAGGTAAGACCGCAAAGTCCTAAAGTGTTTCGAAGGAGTGAGCGCGGAAGAGTTCCTCGACGTTTTTTTCAAATCGAAGAGGAAATCTTCTTTTGTGCTCCCTTAGAAATAGAAGAGCCAACCTCTTATGTAGAGGCTTTGGAATCACCAAATGATAAGGAATGGATGGATGCCATGAGAGATGAGTTGGACTCGATGGCAAAGAATGAAGTTTGGGATTTAGTTGACCTTCCCCCCGGACGCAGAGCCATTGGAAACAAGTGGGTTTTCAAGGTTAAGCGTCGGGCAGATGGGTCAATTGATAAGTTCAAAGCCCGTTTAATAGCGAAAGGCTACACCCAAGTTGAGAGTGTGGACTACGAGGAAACTTTTTCTCCTGTGGTGAGATTAGCCTCAATTCGCTTACTTCTGGCCCTAGTAGCCCATTTGGATTTAGAACTGTTCTAAATGGATGTGAAGACTGCTTTCCTAAATGGAAATCTTGAGGAAGAAATATATATGGTCCAGCCTATTGGTTTTGTATCAAAAGGCCAGGAAGACAAGGTTTGTCACCTTAAAAAATCCATATATGGCCTCAAACAGTCTTCTAGAGCATGGTACTTCAGATTCCATGAAGCTATCACTGCATTTGGCTTTACCATGGTTTCAGAAGATCACTGTGTATACGTCAAAAGGACAAGTGTAGGAATTATGTTTCTTACCTTGTATGTCGACGACATCCTACTAGCTGGAAGTGATCTGGAGATGATCAATGTCACCAAGTGGTGGTTATCCTCCGTCTTTGAGATGAAGGACATGGATGAAGCTAGGTACATCCTAGGTGTGGAGATCCTCCGAGACCGTTCGAAGAAACTTCTTGGTTTAAGCCAAAAGGCATATATCGAGAAAGTCCTAGAACGTTTTCGGATGCATTACTCCAAGCCCGTTGATACTTCAGTAGACAAGGGTTTAACTTTAAGTCTAGAACAATGCCCGAAAACAGAAGTTGAAAAACAGAAGATGAGCAATGTCCCATACGCTAGTGCTATAGGAAGCCTAATGTATGCCATATTATGTACACGGCCTGACATTTGCTTCGCGGTTGGTTTGGTAAGTCGTTACCAAAGTAACCCCGGAATCGCTCATTGGCAAGCCGTCAAGAGGATAATGCGTTATCTTCGGGGGACTACCGACTTGGTACTTTGCTACCAAGGAGTGGATTTAAAACTAAGAGGTTACACTGATGCTGACTGGGGTGGTGATTTAGATGAGTCTAAGTCTACCTCGGGATATGTCTTCACTCTTGGTGGGGGAGCCGTGTCTTGGTGCAGCAAGAAGCAGGAATGCATAGCTTTATCAACTATGGAAGCAGAGTATGTCGCTTGTTGTCTCGCCTCTCAGGAGGCGATTTGGCTCAGGAGTTTTCTTCAGGATCTCAATCTCACTCCGAGAGTTGATGATCCTGTGGAAATGTGGTGCGACAATACTGCCGCTATCCAGTATGCTAAGGATCCTAAATTCCATAGGAAGGCTAAGCATATCAAAAGGCGTTATCATTTTGTAAGAAATGCAATAAAGTTGAAAGAAGTTATTGTAAAATATTTACCTACTAGTAAGATGGTTGTTGATCCCTTAACTAAACCTACTCCTAGAGATACGTTCAAAACTCATGTGATGAGTTTAGGTCTTCGTAGGTTTTAGTTATTGGGGATGTTTTGTTTTGGACATATGTAATGAATGTTTCTTTTGAATAAAGATTGATGTTTCTTCTACGAAATGTTCATTACTATATTATGGTTGTTTGATCAGGCATATCTAAATGTCACTAGGCTTCTGATCATCTTATCACATGGATGATCAATCTTGATGCCTAAGTAGCGGGCAGGATAAGACTTGATCATATTGACACTAGGTGTGCAATATTGGTTGTCACCGCGATTCTAGTAATGCGGATAATGAATAGTCGCCTTAGTAAGTCTAAGATGAGATTTTGAGTAAATCGGGTATAACACAACCTTATATCGAAGCCTAAAGCTGAATCGGGTGTCAGTTTTAGGGAAAAAAACTAGACTTGTAATTCGCATGGTATATAAAGTGACAGCTCACCTCAGTGGGAGTTATACCATGACACACATTCATACTGTGTGTGCTTAAGTCGACCAGGGGAGTGACAATTGAATCCCTTCCTTGTCACTATGTGATCCCTATAGACTTCGTAGTCTATTTAGATGACACCCTTTGACCTAGAACCATGATGTGAATTTGAAGCATGATGCAGCTACTTTGATGTGAACTCCAAGGGCTATAAAATAGATAGTCCAGCGGAACACATTAGGAAAGCTATCATGCTAAAATGGAGCATTATGTGTGTCTGAGGAAGAATCGATCCATCATTGCTATATCAGCCCGGGCGGTTATATTGAGATTATAACCATATGATATATCAGACATAAAGGGACGTTGTATGTCGTTGGCAATGTGAAGATGATTCAGGGTAACATCGCTAATGTTGAAAGTGTCTTTGTTAGATTGACGGTATCTTAACAAAACACTACCTGTTACTTATGGTCGCACGCCTCATTCCTGGTATGACGCGTTTTTGAAAGGAAACATTGTTAAGAGACGATGTTACAGCTTAAGTGGCCGAGTGGGAGCTGAAGGCTAATTTTAGCAAATAGCCAAACGGCAACTTCCCTCATTTTTAGGGAGGTGTGGCCTAAAAATAGGGGGTGGCAGCTTGGGGCTAAAAACCCTAATCTCAGTGATTAAAGTGTAGAAGAAAAAATACAAGCATACGTTTTGCTGGTTTGAGGGATTTCACTTTCTCTCAGTGTTAAAAACGCATTACCGTTCAAATTCTTCGGGTTTGAGACGTGGGAATCTACCGGGACTCTAGTAGCCTCTGGATTGCAACACACACTGTTCGTGGTTCAGAGACAACTGGGAAATCACACGCTTCCGAGAGGTTAGTCCTTATGCATTCATTTAGATTAACACAAGATCTAAATGTGAGCTTGAAATTTCATGTAACTTGGCTTCGAATCCTTCAAATTCAGTGTTGGAATTTAATATTTCCGAGTTGAAATTTGTGATTATGAGTTGGAATTGAGCAAATTTATTGGGTCAAATTTAATTCTTCTTCGTGTGTTCTACTTCTTCATGTTACTCGTGTCTATTTTGGGTTTGTGTGAAAATGGTAGCGGGGTTTTGGGAAGATTGCGGATGAAAGTTTTGTTTTAGAGGAGAATGCAAACGGGGTTGTTGATTTCATGATTTGGATGTGGGTGAACCTCCATTGATGGAGTCAAAGATGGGAATCATCCATGGCTATTCTGTTTTCCCTTCTCCTCTATTCTGCTTGTTTTGTCTTCTCTATTTGGACAACACTAATCTGGGTGGAGCTGGATGTAAGAACATCCATGGTTCCTCCATTCTTTTTATCTTGGCTTTGATACTTATTAATTCCAACTTTTCCCCTCCCCTATTTTCGGTCTTGTTTTAGTTTAGTTTTAATTACTTTTAATTGCCATTTTAGTTGATTAATTGATTTTACTAATTGCTATTTTGTTGACAATAGTTAGAAATAGGTTGGACTTACTAGGCTTGAATTGGTGGATCATATGGAATGGACATGAAGGCATATTCTCATTAGCCCACTTTTTTGGTTTCAAGTTTATTCGTTTCCTTATTGATTATATCATTTGGTTGAATTCTTTAGGAAATCTAGTCATGAATAATTTAATTTCTTACTAATATAATGAGACTTTTGTCTACTATACTTAGTTTTCCTAATTTATTGTTTATATTAGTTTAATTTTAGTGATCTGATCTTGTCCTCGTCCCTGAGGAGACGTCCCTTAAGTACTACAACAAAAGCTGTACGCTTGCAGCTTATATTTTTACCTTGAAAATTTCATACGAAAATATACTTAAATAGTTGTGCAAATGTTGTATACACCCACAGTGAGCATTTACAAATACGTATTTATTTTGTGGGGGAATATGATCATTTTTTCAACTAGTTGTATTTTATATAATATGATTGTTTTAAATTAAATCTTAAATGACATTTTTTTAATGATATGTATAATATACAAATAATTTACATATATATGTTCAATTTGTAGTCACTACTATTAACACAATAATATTCTGTATTCCTAACAATGGATTGCATAATTAATTCAATTTTAAAAATAATTATAATGAGAAATACCTAGAATATACATTTTTTGATAGTTGTTAGGAAATTAGAAGTCAACATTACAAATTCAGGAAATAGCATTTAGCACATTCTTAGCATAAATTCTAAAACAAATACACAGCACAGCTCATACAATTTATCACTCGCATTTCATCTGGCCATAGAATTCAAAATGTCATCTGCAAGTGTAACGCCCCCAAAATGCTAATGAAATGATTTACGGAAAACTGTAGCAGAAAACTTAATAATAGAAGGCGTTACCGCCATCCTAATAAGGACAAGACTCATTGAAACAATTTAATCTTGCAACTCATGTTCACAATCACAATATCTATTAAACTGAAACACTTCAAGACCAAAGTCCATAATAGTTCAACTTCAATACAATCGATTTAATCATACTATGTGCTAACTCGCATTCCACACTACACAAGTATATTAAATATAGACCCAACTTGACCCTGATGTCGATCCCAATATTCATGCTATGCTGAATCCACTGTGAGTATCTTTTGACTTCCGAAAGGGCTTGCTAAATGGAGAAACATGATTCCCACTATATGGTTCTCAAAATGGGGCTAAAATACAAGTGTGTCAGTTTGGGGTCAACCTGTGCAGTCCTAACAAAATAGTCACAACTTTGTCCACAAAACTTAGATTAAGGCAATTCAAAAGGCATTTGAAAGATAACTCATTGATCTAGCTCCCCACCAAAATTTATAATTTTTGGATAAGCCACACATTACCAGTTTTTCCCATAACATACCCCTGTTTTCGAACCCTTCACAGCTTGCTACCTACTTTATTATCCTCCTTTTTCGCATAATCACCCTCTAAAATCACTTGTTGAAATTACCAAACTATGGGGTGACCCTCAACATCACTTTAAACAGCCACAATCCACAATTTTTACTTCATAATCATCCAAGATTCATTTTTAATCCAATAACATATCCAACATCATAAATCACCTCATGTGATCCAAATGAACATAAACCACCAACACCCAAAGCTTAGTAATTAGACAAGAAGAAGCGGCAACATTATCATCATATCATATATCATACATCAAAATATCTACATATAAAATTGAGTGATCTCATATGCTTGTGCCAAGTGTCATGTTATTAATGGCTAGAATTTATTGTATTTATGTCCTGTTAATTTTTTTCTCACCCACAAATCAATATTCAAAACTATCTACTATTATCATTTAATGTTATAGCTAATTTAAACAACTAAATTATGAACACAAATTTAGTCAGTAAATTCAACATTCTATTAAAACTTGGAGATAAATTAGCTTCAAAACTAGAATTAAAAAAAATGAAAGTCAACAATTTCAGTCTCAAGTTCTTGGATAAAGCAACAACTAAAATGAAAGCGAAAATTCAGCAACTTTCTTAATTGATAAACGTGTCAATAGCATAAAACTGCAAAAGTTCAAAGGTCTTATATGGGGAACATTAGGATTCGATAGAGACTAATTCAAATCTAGATTAGCCTATAATCAGTAAACTATCAGAACAATAACGAATCAAAGGAGGATATGGATTGCCAGAACCAAGGAGATTAAATCATAACTGAATAAGAGAACTTAGACATGGGAATAGGAGAAGAATGGAACCAAAGACAACAAATTTGACAATAATAGTGCTACCCAAAATTTTAAACGCGAATTCAGTCAAGAATTGCTCAATTTCAGAACTAACAAAAATTTCACTCGAATTCAACAACTCAGCTCAATCATCCGTCAACTACACTAATTTTGTGAGTATCTAAAAACAAATACAAAATAAAACGAAAGAAAGAGCAAAAAATAAAAATCAAACTTAAACTATTAGTATGTAAATATTATATTGTAAAAATTACATAACTCCTACTTCCTATTTATCCCATTCAATCAGCATGCTTGTTAATGTTTATAACTCGAGTTGAATTTTGTCATGATCAATCAATCTTGGAATTGAAACGTGTAACCATTTCAATTGAATTCAAGCCTGTAACCTCTTGCCATTTAAAGCTCAAATTCAATGGATAAGAGAGAAATTGAAAAGTAACGGATCTTATAATGGTGGATGAGCTGAAAAAGATGAGGATGATAATGAAGAGGAGAGAGAAAGCAGTTTAAAGGAGAAGAAATGAATATGACATGTTTTGGGATCCAACTCGCATTTACGGGCACTGGGAACGCATGCTATGGACGAACGAGTGCAATGGGGGGTGCAGATCTGGAAAGTGTTACACTAGGATGCTATTGTAAAAAGCTTTATGAATCTTATGCCATTGTCGTGCCCAAGTGTAATTGGAAGCTTAGTCAAATTACTTTTACAGGTGCAAGAGATAGATGCTCTGGATTTCTTGCAATTAACCCTGCCCATTTAAATTCTCTTCCTGATCTCCTTTTTGTATTTCATAGAATTGGTTCTCATCGAGAATCGTGTCTCAATAGGTACAGTTTCCAAGATTGCTTCTTTTAGGTGAAACTTTATATTCTACCAATATTACAATTTCCCAATCGCTTGCCTCACTATTTATCCATCTTTCAATTCACACCACCAACACCAAAAACTTCTTTCTCTCCCTCTAATCATGAGGACTTCTGTTTCTCCCATATCTCCATGTTCATATGACTGCTTCTCCTCTCTTCCTAAGGTGGGTTTGCAAATTCTAGTGCAAAAGCTATTCCATTGAAGGCTTCTCCCGCAAAAGCTCTACAAGTTGATCCCCCAAAACCTACCCCCTAAAAAGCTCTTCATCTATGCACCCTAAAAGATTTAACGGGAGAAGAAGCATCAGCAAGAGCTGTTCAAGGTCTTCCCTCAACAACTCTTTCAATATGTGAAAAGAAAAGTTCAAAAGGAACAGCAACAGCAACAAGAGGCCCAACCTAACAAACATGATGAAAACCAAACATGCATTATGGAAAAAGGTCATGAAGGGAATGGAGTGTCTTAGCAAAGAGAACGAAAATCGTAGGTGAGAGCATAATATTCTCTATGACAAGTTGTGTTACCTAACTTCGAGGGCGCGGAGGCTGACTAAGCAACAGAAGCGTTGTAGCTGCTCTCCCCAAGAGCGTGCATTCTGTCTGTTTCAGTACACACACACACACATACATATAAACACATATATACATATAAATAACTATATCTATATACATATATATATATATATATCTA
>JACYFF010031959.1:88526324-88552910 GCA_017589665.1 Selenicereus undatus
AGATGTCAATATTGCTTTTCTTCATGGCAATCTAACCAAGGAGGCTTACATGAAATAGCCTCCTGGGTTTGTTCACTCAACTTTTCTAAGGCATGTCTATAAACTGAAAAAGGCTATATATGGCTTAAAAACAAGCTCTTCGAGTTTGGTTTCATCGTTTAGTAGCTTTCTTTTATCTCATGGTTTTATGTGTAGTCATGTCGATCCATCCGTGTTTATTTCTTGCACTAACTCTCACATTCGTGTTCTCTTACTTTATGTTGATGACATTGTTCTGACAGGTAATTCAGAAACTATGCTTTAAAAATTTACTACCCTTCTTTTTTAATAGCATGTAATGAAAGATCTTGGAGATCTTAATTACTTCCTGGGTATCCATGTGGTTCGCTTGCCCACAGACCTTTTCCTAACTCAGTAGAAGTGTGTTCTTGATCTCCTTCATAAGTTTCAGCTTCAAACCTGTATGCCTCTTAGACTCTTTCTGCTGCTCGAACCACCTTATCCCTCTTAGATGGTGAGTTGCTTGCAGACCCAGTACAGGAATACGGTAGGAGCTTTGCAGTACTTGACTATGACTCAACCTGACATTGCGTATGTCGTGTATGTAGTTTTCTAGTTTATGTATGCTCCTCGTACTACTCACCACCATGCTGTCAAGCGTATTTTTTTTGCTATTTATAGGGTACCTTGGTGCATGGCTCGTGGTCTCATCTGTCATTATCCCCTTCTTCTGTTGTTGTATACTCTAATGCTGATTAGGGAGGTTATAAGGATTCCTGTCGCTCCACTACTGGCTATGCAGTCTTTCTTATCCCTAACCTTATTGCCTGGTGATCCAAAAGGCAATCCACCATTTCCAAGTCTTCCACTAAGGCTAAGTACATGGCTATTGGTTATACAGTTGCTGAGACCATATATGTTCAGAAGCTTCTTTATGATCTTGATTTCACTTCCTCTACGCTAGTTCATCTTTATTGTCACAACCTTAGTGCTATGTAGATGTCTGTCAATCCTGTGTAACATGGTCATAGCAAGCATATCGATGTGGATTATCACTTTGTTCGGAAACAGGTTGCGGATGGTGATATTGTTATTCGATATATCTCTACTGGGTTGCAAGTTGCTGATGATTTTATTGAAGGGCTGTCTTCTCAACAATTTTTGTTACATAGAACCAATCTATTTGTTCGCACTCCCAATCAGATTCAGCGGCCGTAATGAAGGATATATAGGGGTATATATGTAATTTAACTTTTTTGTATTCTACTACATATACAATGCCAGACTCTAGGTTTAGGTGAGCCATAGGGGCAATCATGGTTCAGGTACTCAAACCAAAAGAGATTTCGGTTAGAGTACCCGAAATTTCAGGTCGGCAAAATAATGAACCGTACCCAAGCCAAAATTTTCAAGTACCCAAATTCTGGGTACATGAAATTTTCAATTCAAGTTTTTGGTCACCCAATAACCCATTTTTAAAATTTTTTTTTTCTATTCCGCCCATTATTGTATCCATGATATAATTATTGTTATTGTGCTATAAAACATTACCGTATTGTGCCAATTGTACTTGATATTATTACACAATATTTCAATATGACACAATATCTTACCATCATTCACATTCCAAGAACTCCACATGTCCATAAAGTATAATTTTATTAACATCATATTCATGCCAACCCACTATCCGGATGCAAAAAGTCTTCTAAAAGACCTATGTAATATCTCAACCCTAACCCATATTTATTTAAATCATCTTTATTTTTATGGTTATTTATTTAACTAAATCATGTTTATTAATTCAAATACTCCCAATTTATTTATTTAGTAAATTACAATTTTGGATTCCACTTTGCACTTCCGGTTTCAATTATCGTAAAATTTCAGGTGAATCGATAGTCAGCCTCGATAATTATAATTTAGGTGTTCATTATTAATATTATTATTTTTATAACCTCACAAAAATTTAATTTCGAGCTACGAAAATTCAATCGCATATGGTTTACTTCCCTTCCCGGGCCCAATCCGTATAAACCAGTCATAACCCAACAAGCTTGTCTTGTTAATCGTGATTTAAACTTAACCTTAAACTTAACCATGGTTTTCCAAAAAGCTACTTTATGGAAGGTTAAATACTAGCTAAGTGTGTTGATTCATTTCTAACCAAGCAAGACAACACACACATATCTCTCTCCTTTCTTTCTTCTACCCCACGGCCAGCTGTAGCAGCCACCTTCTAGCCACCAGTCAGCCACCCTTTGGCCACCAAAGCATGCAACAGCCATCCCCACACCCCCCCTTAAGCATCAAACATCACTTTCACCTACTTTTCTTCAAACAAAGTGAGTAAACCCTAACCTTGTTCCTGTTGATTTTGCTTGTATCTTGGTGTTGATTCTTGTTCTTGATGTTTTTTGTGGTTGATCATGTTGCTTTGATAGAAATAAGAGTTACTTTGGATGTTTTAATCATTGGATAGGTTGGAAAGTAAGTAAAGGTTGAAGTTGATCATGTTCATGCAAGCTTAAGTTAAAACCATGTTTATGGATTGATTTGTATTTGATTTGGTGATCTTTAGCATTATTAATGACTATGATGGAGTTGTTGTAGTTTTGGAGGATTTAAGGGTGAATCTAAGTTGGCCAAAAATTAGGGTTTTAATGATTATGCAAGGTTTAGTTTTTTTTTAATATCAAGCATGTTATTTATGTATATTTGATTGAAAGATGAATCTTTGATGTATATGATTATAAAGTGAAATTGAGTATGATGGCTTTGTCTGGTGATAGGAAGGACTAAAACTTTGTTACATGATTTTAAGGAGTGATTTTATATGAGGATTTGTGTGAAAAGAGAGGAGAAAGCAACAACAGTGGGGTTGGGAAACGGCAGAAAATAGGGAAAACTTTGCTAATAAACTAGTAATGATCAGCCTAGCCAAAAATTGTGATTTTTGGTGGGTAGATAGATCAGTGTGTTAGCTTTTAAATTCCTTTTGAACCGCCTTACTCTGAGTTCTGTGGACAAAATTATGGTCATTTTACCGGAACTACGCAGGTTGGACCAAAACCGCCATACTTATGTTCTAACCCCATTTTGGGAACCCTATGGTGGGACATGCTTGGTGATTTAAATAAAAGTTTTTTGGGACTTCTTAAGCTTTTGATATTGGGGTATTGGGTCTCAATCCGAGATCAGAAGACTAAGTTACGAGTCATTCTTTCTAAGCCCCTATTATGCTCTTACTTTTCCTTTACTAAAATACTAGCTATGAAATAAACATTCATGGATTTTATTGGGATTTTCAGCTTGATTTATGAGAGAAAAGAAGAGAAACATGTATTTTGGGAGCTTAATTATGAGTTTTGAATCACTAATGGATATTACAAAGAAAGTACCAAGTTTGGGGAGTTTAATAGCTTTCATTGGGATCAATAATCTGTTTGGGGTGAAAAACTGTATTTAATGGACTTGTGAATGAAATATGAAAAGTAGGGATAATTTTTGACTCAAAAACCATATTTATCAGACCAAGTTATTGCAATTTATGCTATTTTGAACCAAAATATATCTCTCTTGCCCTCAAACCTTTATTATTTACTCAATTCAAAATGCATCAAATGTATTTATGAAGCCAATCCAGTGCATTCGCTGTTATCTTAAACCAAGTTATACATCAGCGAGCCTTAAACCCACATCAGCAACCTATCTCAGAAAAGGCCAAAACCACTCTTCCATTCGTCACCATCAAGGTCTTTTCCTTTGTAATCTCATTTATCTCATCGTGGTCTGTTTTACTTTCATTTACTTTATATTGGATTTAATTACTTTTATTAATTCAGTTTTGAAGTTATATTGAAATACCCAAGTTATGTATACAATTTAATTTCTCAATTTCTATTACACATACTTTTACTTAATTATGTGAGTAAGGATCATTTACTGACTACACATACCTACAATGACATTTATGAAACAGAATTGATGCCTAGTTAGCGTCCCCCATTAGGGATAAGTGTTATCAAATCAGAACATATTTATCAAGTCAGATGACATTTTTTAAAGACTCAAGGTACGTCCATTGCCTGCATCTTAATTCATAAAGCAGAACATGTTTACCAAGTTACAACTCTTAATAAGTTTATCAATGAATCAGTTTATACAGTGATTTGCCATTTAACTTATGACCCCGTCAGTTATTATCTGTAGGGCATTAGGCCATCATTTAGCCGTGCGGCTTCAAGCCAAGTCTTGATCGGATTGGTAGGTGTACACCTATGTATAGATCATATCATTGCAACGGGTTCACATCCAGATAATAATAAGCAATTCAGTTTTATATTACTTTCATTTTCATTGTTATTGCGAACTAAATGAATTGCAAAAGCGGGTACCCATTAACAGTGTTTCTACGCTCATTTTACAATATAGGAATGCATGTACTGAATTTTAGCTCATATTTTGGAATTGTTTTCATATTTTCCATTCTAGGTGATGAAGTATCATATGTTTCTCGATTTAGCAAGCCCTTTTGGAAGTTATCATATACTCACAGTAGATTCAGCATAGCACAAATGTTGGCATCGACCTCAAGGTCAAGTTGGATCTATCTTCAATATACTTGTGTATTGTGGAGTGCTAGTTAGCACATGGTATGACTAAGTCGATTGTATTGAAGTTGAACTATTATGGACATTGGATTTGGAGTGTTTCAGTTTAATAGATATTGTGATTGTGAACATGAGTTGCAAGATTGAATGGTTTCAGTGAGTCCTGTCCTTATCAGGACAACGGTAGCACCTTCCATCATTAAGTCTTCAGTTGCGGTTATCTATGAATCAAGTAATTAGCAATTTAGGGGCGTTACAACCTAGACATTCAAATGAGACAATGCAACAAAGTCAAATACTTATCTTCTTGGGGCTTGAGGATATTTGACTTATAAAGTCTTTGTAGAAGGGAAGATTAAAAAAGTTCGAAAATTTTTAAAAAAAGTTTGGGTTTTCGGGTATTTGAACCCTCAAAATGCCCGAACCAATAACCTGAGAAAAATATACTGAATCAAAATTTTCAAATATTTTGGTTCGGATACCCGAAACTTCAGCTCGGATAGCGGGTTTTAGGTTCGGGTAATTGGTTATGGATATTTTTGAACACCCCTAATGAGCTGTTCTCTTACTAAAACCTCACAGGTATAGTTGCGTTCATGGCAAGGAATCAATTTTGAGTTTCAGCTTCACCCAAGCGAAGAGGAGAGATAATTTCACGCCTTTTACATGAGCATACATATCAAGTGCCCAACACATAGTGTGGGTTCGCCAAGAGCTAGGTGACATGGCATAGTAATCTCATCATTATTTTTTTATGAGATGGTCCCATGCAAGAGTTACTGTTTTCCATATTGCTAATTGGATTTATAGTAACATAGCACATAGTTGAATGTAATTTAGTTTGTATATGCACACACACACACACATATATTTGGGGATAGTAACGTAATAACATATGTTGTAATAGGATTTGTTTTGAGGGAGGGGGGAAGTTATAGGAGAAATGTCCGAAGAGGGAATGAGAATAAGTTTAAGTAAGGAATTTAGTTGTCAAAAGAGAACATTCGAATATTATCATTATCATATATATAATATAAAAGTGAATGACATGAATGAGTTGATGGTAACCCGACAAGTGCCATGTTATTATTGACTACCTTCTCTTTTTCTTTCATTTTTTCTTTGATTCCAAATATTGTAATAACAAGAATTCAATATGCTCTTTTTATTAAATTTTAAAAATCAAAAATAGTTTTACCTTTAGATTTAGTTTACAATAAATAGCTTTAATATATCAAAAATAAATTTACAATAATATGATATAACATTATAAAAGTATTATTGTTATAATAAAGGTTTCGACTACTCTTTTACTTGTGCATTTTGACAATTCAAAAATGATTTTATAATTAATTTTAGTTTAGAAATACTAATAACTGTAGATTAATATACTCATTTACTTATAGAGTTTCAGAAGTAAAAAATGGGTTTACTATATATATAATGAAATACAACAATAAAAGTATTGATCTTTATGCAATTATTTCAGCAATTATAAACATTAATCGATAAATCATAAAATAAAAAACTAATAACAATTTAATGTACCCGTTAGAAATTATATGTAAATCAATACACTCACTTTAACGTTAATCAACTCAATTTGACTATGTAAAATGTGAATTGTAAGACAATGCAAAACTCTTGAGAAGAAAATGCTTGCGCTTAATTATTTTATAACTATCCCAATAAAGAGTAAAATTTAGATAAATGAAAAGAAATTTAAAAAAATAAAAGTGAGTGCAATGATAATATAAAAATTTGATCAACAAGCTTTTTCACTATATATTATAATTTCATAGATTATTTATGCATATTTTCTAGGTAATACACATACATGAGTCACATAATCAAAATGACAGTTATAAATTTATTCTTCTATTTAAAAATACGTATTTAAATCATGAACCAACAATATTAAAAATACTATGTGAAAAATTAATATTTAAATTAATTAATTAATTATCATAATTTCATTGATTTTTATTTTAAAATTGTATTTGTTTCAATAAATATTGTGTATTATAGTATATTTTAGATGTCACTAATGATAAATTATTTTTATTTCCTTATTATTAAATAAATAGTAATAAAAATCCATGCAAAATGCGAAATTTATCGTAATTTCTTATTAATTAAGAAGAGTGATAATAAATAATATTTTTTTTACGGATTATATATTTTTTTGTTTATGACCTATATCCTAGTTTGTGTAGATGTACATCATGAGTACATGTGATGAGGTTCAAAAAAATGCAAGATGCATGTTTTGGTCATTGCATGAGTTTGATTTGGCAATGCAAGATAAACAAGGGTTGTGAATGCTAATTGAAGAAGGACTACTAGTGAGTAGGATTTTCAAAGCTCGCAATTTTCATCGTACCTCTTTTCTCAGAGCTGAGGCTATAATGAGATATATAGGTCAAGTTATGTTTGGAGGAGCCTTTTGAAGGCTAGGATGGATTGGAGATGGGGTGAAGATATGGGAGAATAATTGGCTTTCTAGAGAAAGAGTTATGAGATAACTTCACTAGCTGTTGACTAGAGACAAGACTTAAGTGGGATATTTTTTTATTGAAGGATCCCTTTGCATGTTAGGAAGTAGACGTTAGTAGGACAGTAACCTATGACTGATGGTTGTTCTAGATGGCAATTTCTTATGTGCTCGCAGGAGTACATACTTTCATTACCCATGTGCATATATTTTTTACGCATGTATTTGTCATATATTAACTTTTTAACATATATTTACTGATGTGTCTTTGGGGAGCACGTGCTTCCAGGAGTATGATATACTTATTTGTCCTAAATGTGCTTATGTGGATGGGTTATGTGGGTGGGTAAGTGTAGTAGGATTACATAGTGTGGTGATAGGATGCTTGTTTGCAAATGAGGAGATAAAGCATGCAAAACTTACCAAGGGTGCCTCAGCAATTTAGAGTAAGATTTGGCGCCTCAGGTCATCCATACTTGTTTAAAATCTAAAAATTAGACAACTTAATCCAAATGGGTTATCAAAATGGACTATGAATGGATTTGGGGTAGGAATAGGAAAATCAAGCAAGGGTATGGATATAGGCAATTTCTTATGTGCTCCTTGGAGCACATGCTCTCATTGTTCACGTATATATATTTTTAACACGTGTATTTATCATATATTAATTTTTTAATATATGTTTGATGATGTGGCTCATGGGAGTATATGCTCCCAGGAGTATGATATATATATTGATGGATATAGGTCTTATTCCCTTGCACCTATACCCGTTGTTAAAAAAAAAGAAAAGAAAAGAAAAGGAGATAAAAGAAGCATTTGATCTAATTTTTTTTAGTTAGAGTTCAACCCTAAACCAACGAAGGACAATTCTATTTCAATAATAAGTTTGATCTCATATTCCTAAATAGTGGACTCTCAAAATAAGACCATTTTGCAATCTTCCAATGACCTAAATCCATATTGTACTTGAATATGAGTTACAACGGGTATTGATTTTCTTTTTCCATGTGTACCTGAATAAAACCCACACTACTGAAAAAAGTGCTTTTTCCGGCGGATTTTCCGACCGAAAAAGCACGTTTTTCCGTCGAAAAAATGATTTTTTGATGGAAAATCCAACGGAAAACGCCCGTAGGAAAAAGTCCCGTAGACTCGCTGGTTCCGACGGAATCTCCCGTCCGTCGGACACATTCCGACAGAAAGAGACAGCTGTCGAGAAGCGGGCCGACGGAGTGGGCGACGGAAGCCGACGGATATCGGGTGTCTGACGGATCAGTTCCGTCGTGCCCTCCGGTACTTTAGGGCAAGAATCCGGCCGGGTTGTCCGACGGAATTTGCCATTTCCGTCGGCCAATTCTGATGAAATTTGCAAATTCCGTCAAAAATTCCGACGGAAATGGCAATTCCGTCGGAAATTTATTTTTTTTTTTAAAAAAAATATTTTGAAAATTTAGGTTGAATTACACATCTTTCCACTGCAAAATCACGATATCGTTCAGCAAAAGACCGTTTGACGGGATTGAAACATGCTTCACTGATCGCCGCATTCAATGTAAACCAAGAAACTCCTCATCTTTCAATGGCAATTTAATGTTCACTCTAATAACATTTAGGTTGAATTACTCACTTGAAAGATGAGGAGTTTCTTGATGCTACATTGAATGCAGCGACCGGTGGAGGCGGCGGCGAGTAGAGGTGGCGGTGACCAGTGGAGGTAGTGAAGGGGGCCGATTTTGAGGGAGGAGCGAAGGGTGTCGGACGGCCGCAGAGGGCGGCGATGGTGGAAGAGGGCGGCACTGGCGATGGCAGAGAGAGAGAAAGGTTTGTGTGTGTGTGTGGACTGCCCGATTGCTCGAGCAATCGGGTTTTTAAAGAGTTGTTGTCCGACGGAAATTTCCGTCGGACCACTTCACCTTTTTCGATATTTTTTTAAAAAAAATTCAGAAAAAAGTGTTGTCCGACGGAAAATTCCGTCAGACCACTTATTTTTAAAAAAAATTCAAAAAAAGTTGAAAAATTTTAAATTTCAGAAAAATTCAAATTTTGAAATTTCCAACGGAAATGCCAGTCCGTCGGAAAATCCGCCGGAAAATTCCGTTAGAAAATTCCGTCGAACAAGCATTTTTTCAAAAAAGCCTGCCGCTTTTCTCGGGCAGAGAGAAGTTGAAAAAATCAGGTGGGCCGACGGACTATTCCACGGAATTTCGTCGGAATTACGACCAATCCGTCGGAGTTTCCGACGAAAATTGGGTCCGTCGGACAGTCCGTCTTCCCCTTTTGCTTTCCCCGTCCTTTCGTCGACGTGTTCGTCGGCCTTTCCGACGGCCTAATTTTCCGTCGCCATTTTCCGTCGGAAAAAGCAGATTTGTTAGTAGTGACTGACATACAATGTTGTTGGGTACGGATTTTATTTTTCAATGCTCGATGGAATGGATGCAAGTATTGGTACAATTTTTGAAAATGCATATGAACATGGTGTATTGTCCAACTTACCCCATAACCATCCCTAACAAGGCATTGTATCTTTTCTTGTTTAACGGTGGGACATATTTTACTTTTTATTTTTATTTTTTTGTGAGATTCATTTTACTAATCACACCTTGACAATTAGTAAAATCATTATATATTCATAAGTTTAAATATTCAGTATTGTAAAATAATTAGGGTGCCTACCCCAATAAGGGTGGTGAGAGATGTCTTTATAATATAAATTATGGTTTACATAGTACAAGCCTCTTAACTACAAGGCCCAATATAAAACATATACACATATACACTATTACACCCCCCTTAATCTGCACGTGGGGGGGGGTATAACGGACAGATTGGCCTTGAACTCATGAAACTTCTGTGATAACAAGCCCTTAGTGAAGACAACAGTAACTTGAGATTGAGTAGGGATATCTTCACTTAGAGATGATGTTTCGTGACAAGTTCATGAACAAAGTGATGGTCCACCTTGATATGTTTGCTGCGACTATGAAAAATAGGATTGGTAGCAAAATAAGAGGCAAAAATGTTGTCACAGAAGAGTCGAATTGGAACTTGTACCAGTATGCCTAAGTCAAGAAGAAGTTATTGAAGCCATTGTATCTTAGCAGTGGTGTAGGTGGTTACACGATACTCAACTTCAGTAGAGGAGCGAGAAACATTGGGTTGTTTCTTCGAGTGCCAAGAGATGAGATTGGAGCCTAAGAACACATCAAACCTAGTAGTTGAACGACTACTGTCTAGGCAACCAACCCAATTAGAGTCACAGAAGGAGACCATAAGATCCAGGTGAGAGTTGGCTCGGAAAAACAAGCCATGATCAGCTGTGCCCTGTAAATACCTAAAAATACGCTTGACAGCATGAAGGTGAGATGTGCAGGGAGCATGCATAAATTGAGAAACTACATGTTCGGTATAAGCAATATCAGGTCTAGTCATCGTAAGATACTGTAGGGCCCCAACCATGCAATGGTACTCAGTAGGATCAGTAAGCAACTCACCATTAGTAAGGAAGAGTGTGGTGCGAGAAACGGATGGGGTGCGCACAGACTTAAGAGTGTGGAGATGAAATTTCCTAAGCAGGTCAGAAACATATTTATGTTAGGAAAGAAATAGATTGAAGGAAGTGCACACCACCTGAACCCCCAAGAAATAATAAAGGTCACCAAGATCTTTCATGGCAAACTGAGTGGACGACATGGCAATAAAAGTCTGAATAAGGGCACGACTATTACCAGTCATAAGCATATCATCCACGTAAAGACGGAGAACAAGGATAAGGGAATTATGACGATAGACAAACATGGATGAATCAACCTTGCTGCATATGAAACCTTTGGATAAAAGGAAGGAACCAAAGCAGTGAAACCACGCTCGAGGAGCTTGTTTGAAGCCGCACAAGCACTTCTTAAGGCGATGAACATGATATGGAAAGGTGGGATGGACAAAATTGGGACATTGTCTCATATAAACCTCCTCATCTAAGAAACCATGCAGGAAAGCATTCTTCACATCAAGTTGACGAACAATCCAGTTGCAGGAAATGACAATAGAAATAATTAATCTAACCATGGATGCTTTGACAACTGGACTAAAGGTTTCATAATAATCAATACCTGCCTGTTGGTGATTGCTAAGAGCCACGAGGTGTGCTTTATAGTGATCAACCAATCCGCTTGCAATAAATTTCATTTTAAAAATCCACTTACAACCAACTAAGTTCATAGAAAGAGTTTGTGGTACAAGCTTCCAAGTGTCATTTTTGAGAAACACATTAAATTCATCCGCCATGGCATGACACCAATGGGAATATTTAATCGCTTGAGTAAAAGACATAGGATCAAAATCCACATGCGTAGTGCTCAAAGTCAAAATATTTTTAGGTTTAAAAATCCCAGACTTGGCAAGAGTTTGCATGGGATGGCAATTCTGCGAGTAAAGATGATCAGTAGTAGTGGAGACCGGGGGCCATGGGCTGGGATGGAGTAGATGAAGGAGGCACCTGTTGAGCCAAGGGTGATGAAGGAGAAGCAGATAGAGTGCCGGTCCCAGGGTCAATTGAAGGAGACTGGAGAGAAGGGAGTTGGGCCAGAAAGGATGTAGACCCTGTTGTGTCTAGAGGAGGGTGTTGGGTTGGAACAGTAACACAAGAGGAGGGGATAGGCATAGGAGACCATGGAGGAGTGGATGCGGGCTGACACAACTGTTGGGCCTGGGCGGAACAGATGGCGTAAAGGACATGCCAGGGAGAGTGTTTGGGCTGGTCAAAGTGGGAATATGAGACATGGTGGTAGGCCAAGATGGAAAATAGGTAGGAGGAGGATCGAGCTGTTGGTGCATGCTAAGAAGCTCACGATAAGGAAATTTGTGTTCATGGAAGACAACATGCCTACTTATGTAAGTCCGACTAGTGAGAGGGTCTAGATACTGATAAGTTTCATAATGTGAGGCATACCCAACAAAGACACACAAAACCAAGCGAGGTTGAAGTTTATGCTTTGTATATGGAGTTAAGTTAGGAAAACATTGAGACCCGAAAACCCTCATAAAACTATAATCAGGAGATTTTGAAAATAGTTTGAAAAGGGGCGAAAGACCATTGAGAAATGAAGTTAGCAATCTATTAATGACATAAACAGCTGTTAAGACAGTATCATGCCAAAAACGATCAGGCATATTAGCATCAATAAGCATAGTTTGGGCCATTTCGACTATATGGCGATGTTTGCGTTCAACAACACCATTATGTTGTTAAGTGTGTGGGGCTGACTTGCGGAAATAAATACCATTTGTAATCAAGTGATTAAGAAAAGGCCCATTGTCATATTCTTTGGCCACCATCACTTTGAAAATAAGTGATTTTGGTATTAAACATTTTCAACCAATTTTTAAAATTGAATGAAAGTGGAAAAAGCATAAGATTTCTTACGCAAAGGATATAACCATGAATATTGAGAGAAATCATCAACAAACAAAATATAATAATTATAACCATTGGAAGACGAGATAGGAGATTGCCATAAGTCACTATGTATTAAAAATAAGGGTCTATTTGAGCAATGTTCAACCTATGTAAACGGTAGTCTAGTAGATTTACCTAAACAACAAGAAACACAATCCGACGAAGAATGAGTAGTCTTAACAATAGACTTATTAGAGTGAAGAAGATCTAGAACCCTAGAATTCGTATGTCCTAACCTACAATACCAAATTTCAGTATGCTGATGAATGGTAAAGAGTGCTCGAGGATGAATGGGACAGAGGTCTCCACCACTTCTGACCTAATGAAGAAGCTTCCCCGTTTCCTTGTCCTGAATTAAAATAGAAAAGGCATCAAAAACAATCTGGCAATTGTTATCTTTACACAAACGACGAATGGAAATTAAATTGTGCTTTAAGTGAGGCACCTAAAAATAGAATTTAATTTTAAAGGCTTCCCATTAGTATAAAGAAGACAATTGCCAACATTTGAAATTAGAAGCTTTGCACCATTCGCTACAACTACGCGTGTAGTACCAGTGTAAGGAGATTTTGAAAGGAAGTTACCATCATAAGGAGTCATATGCGCTGAAGCACTTGAATCGGGATACCACATGATTTCTTGGTTATCACCAAGAGACAATGCAGCAAGGGAAAGGGATTCAGGGGTTTGATCTGTCGTACTAGGGAAACAAGGGCATTGAAGGGCAAAATGACTAATACAAAGCAAATTTGACATGTTATGTTTGCGAGGGTCAAACCCAACAACCCATACTGAGATGAGGAGCCTATAAAAACTGAGTTAGTGCCTGTTGGAGAATGAGTATCAAAACATGAAGAAACCAAATGGCTTATGCACGTACCTGAGGCACACCTCGAGGCTGCAGTGTGGATGACTGAGCTCGATTGAGGTTTCCTCCTCTTCCTCCTCATCCGCGGTTTTGACGATTTCGGTGATTGTTGTTGCCTCCACCCCCTCGATTATTATTGTTGTTGCGACCATGGTTGTTCTAGCGAGCATTGTTGGAGTAGGTAGCTAGCGACGCGTGTTGTGCTACAAGGGCTGGATGTGTGACAGAATAACCATCCCCATCTAAGAGGCGCAGACGCTGCTCGTGTAATAGAAGACGAGGCCGCAAGTCGTCAAATGACAGTTGCAAGGGAAGGTGGGTCAGAGTAGTGACAAGTGTCTCATACTCATGACCAAGTCCCATTAATGTGCGATGAACTAGATTGATCTGAGACACGGGAGAGTTAATCAAAGCAACATTATCCGTGATTGTCTTGATTTTTAGGAGATAAGCATCCATGGGCTGATTCTCTGACTTGCGAACATTGGCGAGCATTCGTTTAAGCTCAAGGGCACGGGCCATGCTTGAGTGCATGAAACGATGCATGAGTTTCTCCCAAAATTGATACGATGGAGGAGAGTCATGAACATCAATCAGAACTTTTGGAGATAGAGTGGCAAACAGCCATGACCGGACACTTTGATCAAGACAGAGCCATTGCTGGAAATCTGGATTGAGATAGCTCTCATCATCATTGGAGGTGAGTGTGGAAGAAGGAGGCGGGTATGACCCATCAACTAGGCCGAGGAGTCCATGAGAGGTCAAAACAACATGCAACCGAGTTTGCCACGTAAGATAATCTTCTAGTGAAGGTAAACGGATGGTGACAAGATTGGTAATATTGGAAGCAACCAAAGAGATGCCATGAGAGGAAGGGGCAGAGAGAGAAGGTATGACATTTGAGAAATTCATGGCAGAGGGCACGGGGTTGATACTGGAGGACCCAAATTCAAAGGTCTAGTTGAAGAAGGGGAGGCTAGGAAGCGTAAAGGAAGAAGGAAGAAGCTTGGGTCACGGAGGAGGGAACATTGAGTGGCCAGGATGTTTGTGGAAAGTAAAACGGATGCCTGGTCGCTACAGCAGAAGTAGCCAGCAGTGGGTAGGAATGAGAAGAGAGGGGTACGATTGGTGCAGGGGTTGGTGCCGAGACAGATACATGAGCAGGGGCAACGGGAGTGGAAGCAACCACCTCATTATTGTGAGAGGGTGAAGAAGTGCTCAGTTCTATGGTGTGTGAAGGCAAACCAAAGCAGACAAGAGGAGGGATTTCAGCCATGGAAGATCACTGCACATACACACACGACTTGGAGAGATGGGCTAGGGTTTTGAGGTGGCTCTGATACCATGTACAATAATTGGGGTGCCTACCCCAATAAGGGTGGTGAGAGATGTACTTATAATATAAATTAGGGTTTACATAGTACAAGCCTCTTAACTACAAGGCCCAAAGTAAAACATATATACATATACACTATTAAGTACATTTCCTATTACTATTGAAAACTCTCTACTGCTCTTAACGCACGTTGACTCTCGTGCATAGCTGTCGTGGCCAACGGTGCTAGAGCTAACCAGATCCTTCCTTCGAGTGACAATGGGTGTTAGAACTCAACCAGTTGTAGGCATAGGCATATTTGATGGAAAAGTGTACCTAGTCATGGATGAAATTAATAAGGTGTTTATATTATAAAATCTACATCCGCATAGGATGGAGAATATGACCCCCTTTACCCCTGAGGAATGTAAAGATTATTAGATTCAGACTGAGGAGGAGATGATGGGATGATAAGATGATCGAGGTCATAGGGTTAGCTCAAGTGACCATTTACTTACTTATGAAAAAGGGGATCAAATTTCCTTTATGGATTTAGGATATTTAAGATTGTGAGATTGTTGGGGAGAAAGCTCACCTAACCTTGGGAGCCTACTGTCATATATTATAAATTGTACAAATTGTTAAACTACAATATTATTACGTCCCTTTAATTTGATCGGGGGGACGCACAAATGGATTAGATTTTAAAAATAAGAACTATTTGGAAGACAACTGTTTGGTAAAAATATCTGCAATCTGTAAGCTTATCAGGGATATAAAGAACAATCAGATCTCCAACAGCGACCTGCTCTCGAACAAAGTGATAGTCAACAACAATGTGCTTACTACGATCATTCTAAACTGGATTAGCAAGCATATATGTGGACTGACATTGTCACAGTAGAGGCGAATAGGGGCAGAAATGGTCATCCCCAGGTCATACAATAGCTTATGAATCTAGATAGTTTTAGTAATGGTGTAGCCAAGAGCTCGATACTTCGCTTCAATAGATGATTTGGAGATGGTGGGTTGCTTCTTAGAGCGCTAAGCAATAAGGTTGGGGCTAAAATTCATAGCATAGTCCATGGTGAGCAACAAGAGTCCTTACAACTAGCCCAATTTGCATCTAAATATGCAATGATAGTAGAAGAAGGCACAGATGGGCAAAGAAACATACCATGATCCTGGGTTCCCTGCAAATACATGAAAATACGCTTGATAGCATGAAGGTTGGTAATGCAGGAGGATGCATAAACTAGGAAACTACATTGATGCATATGCAATGTTATGATGAGTCATAGTCAAATATTGTGAAGCACCTACCATACTTCGACACTTAGAGGGATCAACAAGCAGTTCACCATAAAAAAAAGGGATAAAGTAGTTCGAGCAACAGAAAGGATACTAACAGGTTTAATAATGTGGAGATAAAATTTATGAAGAAGATCATCAACATATTTCTGCTGCAAAAGAAAAAGGCCCAAAGAAGAATGAATCACCTGTATGCCAAGAAAGTACTGAAGCTCCCCGAAGTATTCCACAGGAAACTTATGGGAAAGAATACCAATAAATGATTGAATGATAGTAGAAGGACTGCTTGTCAAGATAATATCATCCATATAGAAAACCAAGATCAAAGTCTGAGAACCTTTGCTGGAAATAAACATGGAATGATCAGCATTATTATATACAAAACTATAAGATAGAAGGAAACTGCTGAAATGCTGAAACCAAGCCCTTTTAAGCTCTAAGATGAATAGCCATTTTAAGCTTACAAACAAAATAAGGATAATCAAGATGAATAAAGCCTGAAAGTTGTTTCATATAGACTTTTTCAGTTAGGTGCCCATCTAGGGATGTATTTTTGACGTCCAACTGAGAAATAGACGAATTAAAAAAAAAAAAAACAACCAATGAAAGTATGAGGTGAATAGTAGCAGGATTAACAACTGGACAAAATGCTTCATGGTATTCAATTAAAAATCAAAGCGATTTAACCAGTTATGGTTCTAAAGTGAGTTCGTGGTTTCGATTTGAAAACCAACCAGGTTGACTGCCTTCAATTTGACTTGGAACTAGAACAGGGGCCACTCAGCTAATGTCTCAGCTAGTTTTGGCTTATTTTTGTGGTTCTAGCAAAAAATTGGAAACTTCTGTTTAGGATTTCGGATCCAATTCAATGACGTTTTCCTGTAATTACAGGTCTCCCAATCGAAGTACAGTCCGTCGATCAACAAAAATATAAACCGACCACGGTTTATTTACAGTCTTTCCCCGAACTCCCCGACCCTTTCGACTCCCATCCCTGATTGTTGTTGTTCCATAAACCCTCATACCCAGCAAAAACAAGTGCTCGCAGGCCAAGCTTCACTCTTTAATCTCTCGAGGTGATTTCTGTACAAAGCTGATCATATGATTCAGAGCTAGAAAGGGAGAGAGAGACTTGATTGAATTGGGAAGTTTTCAACACTTGTTGAGGCTCATAAAATAAAGAGGGTCAACAAGCAATGGCAGGAATTGCCATAATATTAGATCTGTTAAAGAAAAATCCCAACTTTTATTCAACACATACCCTGCATTCTTTTGGTTCTTTTTCAGCTAAAGTCGCAATTTCAGGGGCAGCCGCTTCTGCTGCTGCTTGTTACCCGTTTGGTTTCAGGTCTTTTCTGGGCAGGTAATCGTATCTAGTCCCCCTTTTGTTTTGATTTTTTCTCATATTTTTTGTTTAATTTAAAAGGGTAATCGATTTTTGATTGATTGACATTAACCTCTAAATCTCTCTTGGGAGTAAAATTGTCTTGCATTATGCTTTTATTCATCTGCGTTTGACATGTATGAGCTAAACTTCTATCTTGTGATTAGTGGTTGGATTTATACACTTTATATGAACGCCAGCATGATTAGTGGTCAAGCATGCACTGTTTGATTTGATGCATTGGCTTATATTAGGGATTGACCAAGCAACTTTTTACCATTGCATATAAAGATACATTGGCTTATATTACTGTACTGTTCTCATATGAGTTGAAAGTCTTAAGCTTTTTTTTAAGGTTTGATTCGGTTGACCTATAAACCAAACCAAAGCATACCAAATTGAATCATTGAAGGCTTAGCCGTGTAAATTGTGCTTGGTTTTGTGGGTTATTTGTCACCGAATTGTGTTTTTAGATCATTGGGAAGCCGCCTGGCTGAGTTATACTTCAGCCTTGGCCAGCAATATTTGGCTCTTTTATTGGGTAGAAAAGCAGGAAGATACCTAGCTTTTGAGCTTCAAGTTCCAAATTGGACTGCTTAGTGGTTGTTGACATTGGATTTCAGCATTACGTTAAATGTCAGGCTGCTGTAGGGGCACTACTTAATCGCTGGAGGCTGCAGGACTTCTGGGACTAGATTCTATCATCATTAGATGCTCAGGCACTTGTAGATTATGTGCAAACAAGGGAAAGTCCTGATACTCCAATCGTCTTTCTTGAGAAACTGGCATGATTATATATGCACTTGGATTTCATTTTTACTATTTTGTTTTGGTGCATGAAACAAGTTTATAAATTTGCCAATATCTTGTTACGTCTGTGCTCTTACTTTATCTCATTGTCTAACATGGCTATGTAGTTTCACTGGTTTTGTTTTTACATAGAAGTCTCTTTTTAGCGTTTTGGTTATGAAGTTTAACTTCCATGTTACTATTGTAGTTCAGGCGAAATCGATTTATTGGATTGTTATGCTTGGCATTTTACCCTTTTTGTTGGGTAATAGGTTATTTGTGCATTCCTTTTCCAGCGAATGATGTATCTTATGATTTGCAGCAATAAGAGAATTGCCCATTGTGATTCTGCTGCAACATGGAGTGACGATTATGTCTCCAAGGATCCTGATGTTCACATCTCCAAGGATCGCAACATCCCTGGATATGTTTTAGAGTCTGATTCTCTGGGACATTTGGGAAAAGTATATGACATCGAGCTGAAACCACTTTTCTCAGCATTTCGGCCAAGGACTTTTGCAATTACGACCTTGAGATCATTTTTGATGTATTATTTACCACTTTTGGAGCCTCGCACAACACTAGAAGAGGATGATGGCGACTTCCTTGCTGACAAACCTGAAGAAAATCATGTCGATTTAGTCACTCCCTTTCATAAGTCAATAAAGCAAATTCTTCGTGAGGTTTGTGGTAGCTGGCTCTCTCGCTTTCTTGTTCTGTATCAAGTTTGGCTGGTTCTTAATTGGGTCAGCCAAAACTTTAGCTATTTATAATTTATTAATAAACTCTACCTCCCCCCCCCCCCAACCCCCAAAAAAAAACCCAAAAAAGAAACCTTCCTGTCTCGTGAGTTGGTGTGATGCAGTGTGCCAAGGTGAATAGATGATTTTGAGATTTTACTTGATCTGCTTTTTTGTGCACATCAGAGGAATGCTTTAACTGTTAAGCATGTATTTGGAATATGTGGTGAATTAACTTTCACTTTATGTAAAATCATCGCAAGTTTTCCTACAAAATAGTCTATCTCTTCAACAAAATCATTTATCCACCCAGTATGACATATACCAGGCATTGAATCCATTGAACCCTTGACAAATTCTGAGGTACTGTGAGATAATGATAATGCTGCCTGAACACAGTGTTTTGCCACTGCCTTAGCGTCTTCCAATCTACAAACTGTTTGACTGTGAAGAACTTGGCAAAACAATTGAAGTGATACCACCTTCCAGCACCTTCTTGTGTTTCTCTTTAGTAACTTGTCTTCTTCGTATTTTGCTGTGTGCTTCTGAGAACTGAATTTGAACCCCCTAGTATTATATGATACACAGAAATTCGTCTCGATTGGAATTGCAACTATTCTGTGATATTCAAATCCTGATAGGATTTAACCTATGGCTTTGTTGTCACAGCAGTTATCTGGCACTCAGCATATAATGTTAGATTTGTGGTGATGAGTGCGTCGCAAAAGTTAGTGTCCCTCTTGAAAATGAAATTAGAAGCAGCCATCTGATGAAATGTGAGGCCATAACACTCAAGTGGATGCTTCCCTCGAGTAGCACAGAACTTGGTTATAGGTTGCAATAGTTTAGGAGGTCTTACATATGTGTATTGACCCTAAAATCTTAGTATCAAATCCATGTATCTCGTTCCCTTGTATTTTGCATTATGCTTTATTTGGTGCTCCTTGATTTTTTTTTCCTCATTGAATGGTTCTCTTTTGACACTTTTTGAGTGAGTCATGGTTGTCTTTTCATCTGTCATCATTTAATGTTGACCCACCTGGATGCTGTGGTGTTTCAGAGTACGGTTGTTACTACCAGAAGAGTGTTGGAAAGACTAGCTGTCTCTTATTTCTCACAAAAAATGGCATGGAAGCTTCTTAAAGGTATATTCACTCAACTTTGTTAAAGATACTGATGTGATTTTTATGGTCCATTGCATTGCTTAAGCTTTGCATTTTGCTTCTGTGGGGCTCAAAAAAGAGTTCTGCTGGGCTGTTGAGAAACAGCCTTTTATCTTGCTAGCGATAAGGTTGTCTACATAAGGATCACCTTGAACTTCAATTTGATGGGCTCCACATGAGTCTTGTTGGTGCTAGTGATTCACCCCCCCCCCCCAAAAAAAAGAACGGGGGGAGCAAGCAATTGACGGGTATTGATTTCTGTAGATGCTCCGAAATCTGCCATGCGAAAGGCACAACGTGGAATGCCAACAACAATTTACATCTATGCTGTTGGAAGAACAACTCTCAGAGGTGAGCCTTTCATTTCAAAGTTTTTCCTGTTAGCTTCAACCCCCGCTTTTTTTCCCCATGAGCTCACCTCTTTTTTCTCCCTTGAAAATTGGGAAACAGCTCATTTTCTTGGAGTGGCAGCATCTTGGATTGTTCAAGTTGGAGTCGACATCTATAGAACCCTACGCCATCTGTTCAACCCAAAAGAAGAGCTAGATGAACCACGTAAAATGGTGGAGTTTGAGATCCTCGGCAAGAAGGTCTTTGTTGCTACTGTCAGGTGCTCTGCATCACTGGTCTTTGCTGCCATTGGGGCAGGGATTGGCGCTGCACTTGTACATCCTTCGCTTGGCCAATGGGTTGGTAAGGCCACTTGCAAACACAACAAAAAAGATAAGAAAAAAAGTCCAAAAGCAAAAAATGCTAAATAGAACTAGTTATGTCCCTTTTTAATACATATCTTATGCAAACTGATAGAATATACTCTACAGGTTGCGCTCTGGGAGATTTAGCAGGCCCTATCATCGTCGCTGTTTGTTTTGACAAATTCCTTCACTCTAAACCGTAGATTTCTTGGAAATATGGCTTTAAAGTCAAGATACTTACACCAAGAGCTCTAGATTTTTCACCCTTTGAGCTGATTGATCTGATTTTTGACACAATACAAGGTTGAGCTGATTTCTAGTTTTTATGATTAACCCCATTTTTGCCTCAGTCATTGACAATTTGTTAACCCAAGGCTAATAGAGCAACAGGGTTCTGTAATCCTCCCATATTTTAAGCACTAGTCTTTGTGCTTTGTAACAGTAAGATTTTTGCAGTAGAATTCGCCTTACGAAAACAATGATCATGTTGTATCACATTGAAGTTTGAAGATCCCTGCATCGGATATTTAACTTTCAATTTGCCATCGGATTTTATGTTCTGTACTTGGAGCTTGACTATTTTTAATCTGTAACTGTAATTCCAATTTCAACCCTTAAACTTTTAATCTTATGTGTACTTATGTTCTTGTGTCAAGTGAACTTATGGCATCTCTACTTCACAATCAGGGCTTGTTATCTTCATTTTTTAAGTAGAGTATCTCAATTCCCTTGTAAGCATATACTTCCATTGAGACTACAATGTATTCACTATAGCATATGATTTGAGGTTAGCAACAATATATAACGAGATGAAATTTATATCGAAGTTTGCATTCAAATGTAACTATTGACAACCCTTAAATTAAAACCCGCAAGATTCGCGTTGGGGGCCAAACATCTCAACTAGGTTTTCTCGGCAGGCAGAGAGGTCCTAGTGATGATACAAACTCCTGATTGAATCATCCTGTGGGTGATTGTGGTAACTACGATATCAACTTTTTTTTTTTTTTTTGGGATCATTCGACAGGAGCAAGACCATGGCCAAGTAAACTACGATGTCAAGATAGATGCCTTCTTACATAAAGTTAATTTGATTTTCATGAAAATTGAACAAGTGAGGTTTGATTTTCCAAATGTCTAGCTTGCCGTCTTACACAAAGTATAAGCCTGCCTAATGACTCCATCCTTGACTTTAAAAGATTATATATGGTGTATTTACTCGAAGTAAGCCCACTAACAGACCACAAAAAAATTACTACAAATTTGTGTTTTCACTCTAATCTCCAAAGAATACACAACCCACAACACCCCACGAAAAAAACAAAGAAAAAAAAAGGTCGCTGAATCATGTATCCCAAATCATGACGATAGCAATCACCCCAACACCCAAAACCACAGCCAAAAGCCTCCAAAATGGAGTGTCAAACCCAACTCTTTTGTCAGGACAATACCCCTTAGACAACAAATGGTTGATTGAAACGTACACAAACACCCCACAAGCAATCCCCATGGAGATGGCAAAGATCCAATCTGCCACCGCTCCTTGGGCCGTTTGATCGATGATGATCCCAATGGCAACCCCGATGGGGCTCGAGATGGCAAAGGCGAACGCATATGCAGCACAGGATAGGAAGGGGCGGTCAGGGATCATTCGGAGGAGGGCAATTGCCATGGCAATGGCCGCGAAGATCTTGTGTAAGGAGATGGTCCAGAGGGCTTTCCAGGCATCAGATGCAGTTTTCGAGACTCCGATCGCAATGCCCTCGAAAACCGAGTGGAAACACAAGGCTGCTATTAGAAGGATGGTGTCTCCTACGGAACTTGCTGTGGCTAGCTCCTTTGCATTGGCTAAGTGGTGTATGTTTGTCCCATTACATGCCTGTATTCCAACATGAAATATGTCAAAATTTTTGCACAGGGTTTGATTCTGTTTTACCATCTACATTCCTTTTTTCCACCTGTTAGGCATTCCATAATTTATAATCCAGTTTACAAAAAACGATGTTCGTTATACGTGTAATTTATGAGTAAGACTGCTACATGCCTACACCCACCCGTCCTCGGCACCCTATAATTCTTTTTTTTTTTTTTTTACAATTCGCGTACAAATTAGTTGATTACCTGAGATTGAGATGCTGCATATGTGGTGTGGTTGTTGATTTTCTCACCAGGAAGACCCTCTGTAATTGGAAAATATGTGGAAACATGTTATGCTTAATATCAATTATTAAAAAGTCTAATCAAAAATTTCTTCTGTTATGTAATTGAAGTCAGTACATTCAGTACATGTAAGTTTACAACCAACAATTGGCAAGCTAAGGCCGTGTTTGGCAAGGCAAGTAGGGAAAACCGTGGTTTTCTACCAAATTCGCGTTGACCCATGTTGCAAACCCAAAAAATGGAAAAATTAAATCGTTTTGAGAAATATGAAAATTGAAAGCTAATTTTAGCTCTCCATATATAAATCATTTTTATATCTGAAAAAATTTATCTGAAAAAAATAATTTTCAAACCAATAATGTTTCTCTGAAAATAAAAAAATCATTTTGCTTTCCAACAAACACTCCCTAATTAATCCAACAGGGGGACTGAAATTATAAAAGATAAGACAAACCCAAAAAAAAACAAAGAAAAAAAGAGACAGACCTTCAAGGCTATTTTTCTTGGAGAGAGAACCCAGATTGTTGTTTTTGCCATAAACATAGACAAGCAAACAATCGGCCCACAGAGTGAGCAAATACCCAGCACAAGCCAGCATGAATGCAAAAGGGTACTCTTTACTCGTCAAATCCTGAAACGTTTCGTTAGCATCGCTGAGAAAATGCATCATGGCAGTGCCCAGAAAAACCCCACCTGCAAACTGAGTTCCCAGCACCAGAAACGTCTCATTCCACTTCAAGAAATACGGTGAAATCCCCCCTACGAAGGTCCCCACGAACACTAGGATCAGACACCATACTTTCACCAAGATCAGTGACTTGGCTCTCAGATTGGGCTGATCCGACGGTGAGGATGCGTTCTGATCATCAGCGTCTTGATGGCCTCCGTGGGCCGCGACGCAGAGGATCAAGGAGAGGGTAATGAGGAGAGAGAAAATGAGGGGATTGTTGTGGGAAGCCATTGCTGGTGGTGGGGGTTGAGATAGAGAGAGTTGTGGGCATTTTTTTCTTTTTTAGGCTTGGGTTTTATTGAGGTTGGGGGATTAGGATTTGTACTGCAATGGCAGGACAAAAAGAGGGTGGAGCAGAGGAGGAGGAGAGAGAAAATGGTACTGCAAATCTCTGCAAAAGAAAGAAAAAAAAATTTCAACTCAAGAATATTTATACGCTAATATACTTTCTATATTCTAATACATTTTTTAAGCAATAAATCAATATGAGGATTGGTAAGATTCGAATATGAGACCTCTAATTAAAAAAACTCTTATACTATAATAATGAATCATTTCAACCAAAAGTTTAAATTGATGATTAAAAGTATAAGAATTTGTTTATATTTTAACACTCTATTTCACGCGAATGCCCTTTAGGCTTAAAGTGTTGTGGCTGTTGTGAAGACTCACCTATCTTACGCAATAAATCAATATGAATGCTGCTAAAATTTAAACTGAAAATCTTTCACTTAAAAAGATTATGATACGTGTGTTGATTAGTATAATATGACAAATAATTAAGGGGAAATTAACAAGTGATCAGTGGATGCGATGAATGTGAGTTTTTGAGGTGGTAGTGTCGTACAATGATGGTGAACTTTAGGAAGGAGAAAAGAGTTGTTGGATAGTACAAATTGCGAAAGCAGAAGTTTTTGTTGAAAAACTAGGCTGCTTTTGCGCCTACCTAATTGTAGCCTCTCCTTCCGTGAAGACGTGAAGTGTTATCAGATGGCGTGCTGAGGCCATTGCATAATATGTCAATTGTGGGTCCAACCTGGATTTGACAAAACCTCTGGTCAATGTACGAGTAGGCTTTGAGTTACATTCACATACAGTGACGATATTATCGAAACTTGGTTTAAAGTCTTCTTTGATTTCAATATCAACATATTATCCATTGTCAAAGGTGATATTGAATTCTAAATTTATTATATTTGACAAATAGAAATGATGATGTAGGTCCAGTTAGATGAGACTCAATTAATGTTAAGAAGGTTTGAGTGTAATTACATGAGACTCAATAGAACTTAAGAAAATCTGAATTCAAGTGGCTCAGGATTAGGTCTAGTAGTCAACAATAATTTTTTTTTATAAAAAAAATAGCAATCAATCCCATTACTAAGTTACTTAACTGTAACTCCCATGTCTACTATTTGGAGAAATTTCACCTCATTACTGTGCCTTAAGACCTCAGTCCTCCTCGATCCTTTCTCATGCCCAAAGCTCTCGCCTCTCACTGTTTAGTTGGACCAACCGCCACTAGGTCACCGGTTGTCGCCTTCTTCGCACACGCCACCAAATTTGATCCCTTGATCAACATCACCACTCTGCCCCACATTTGTCGTTCTAGCTCTCTTACTCAAGTTCTTCCCCTACTTTGGCGCTGCATTGATTCTTGTCACAAGTTAACCATTGTGTACTCCTTCCCTACCTGGGTGGTCTATCTTTCGGATCTAAACATGTATGGACTTGATAAGGACCAATAGACCCACTAGAACCAATGGGTTTGAGTCCCATCCTTATAGACCAATGTGTTTGAATCAGGTTTGGGTCCAACTTTAAAAAGTATAAATGGATCCGAGTCTAGGTAAGCTCCACCCATCGCCGTCCCTACTCATCGTTTATTATTGTTTCTTATTGTTTATAGTTAACTCTTATTGCTACTTGCCTTTTTTTACCATTGCTTATTGCTCTCTACAGTGCCTATACACAACTTTTAGCAATACTTATTGCTAATTAGGGCTTGTTCTTTTCGTGGGTAAATTGGGTGGGTAAAAGGATGAACTAAGTTGAGGTGGGTTGAAGTTGGTATTTTTTTTTTTAAGTGGGTTGAAATAGGTTGAAGTAAGTTGAAGTGGGTTGAAGTTGATATATTTTTTATGTGGTGGTTTGAATTGGGTTAAAATAATGAGAATGTAATTAATGTATGATAATTTATGAAGTTATCAAAATTTTGTAGAGTTTTTGTTTATTCTTTTTTATTTTTTATTTTTTATATTTTTTATTTTTTTGTTTTTTGTTTTTTTATTTTATATTTATATTTTATATCTTTTTATTTTTTATTGTTTATTTTTTTATTTTTTTATTTTGTATTTTGTATTTTGTATTTTGTATTTTGTATTTTTTAATTTTTAATTTTTAATTTTTAATTTTTAAATTTTAAATTTTTAAATTTTTAAATTTTTATTTTTAATGTTTTTTGTTTTTTAATTTTATTTTTAATTTTTTGTATTTGATTTTTTTATTTTTTTATTTTTAAATTTTGAATTTTGAATTTTTTTATTTTTATATTTCATTTTTTATTTTTTATTTTTTATTTTTTTATTTTTGTATTTTGTATTTATTTTTTAATTTTTTATCTTTTTAGTTTTATTCCAAACAATAGCTACAGAAAATTCCAAAAAAAATTTAAAAATAAAAAATAAAAAATACTAAATAAAAAAAACTAAATAAAAAAATAAGCAATAAGAAATAAGAAATAAAAGATTAAAAAATAAAAAAATTAAAAAATTAAAAAAATTTAAAAGTAAAAAAATAAAAAATAAAAAAATAAAAAACAAAAAAATTAAAATTTAAAAATAAAATTTAAAAATTTAAAATTTAAAAT
>JACYFF010031959.1:88553010-88565159 GCA_017589665.1 Selenicereus undatus
ATTTAAAATTTAAAATTTAAAATTTAAAATTTAAAAAATAAAAAATTAAATACAAAAAATTAAATATTAAAAATTTAAAAATTTAAAAATAAAAGATACAAAAATAAAACAATTTCATAATACGATAATTTACAAAAAAGTAGTACAATGAACTTTTTGGTGTAAGAATGATTAAATCTTACATAATACTTTACAAATTATTAAAATTATGAAGGGATGGATTGAAGTTGGTTGAAGTGGATTGAAGTAGGTTGAGGTAGGTTGAAGTGAGTTGAAGTTGATATCTTTTTTTAAGTAGGTTGAAGTATGTTGAAATAGGTTGAAGTGGGTTGAAGTATGTTGAGGTTGGTAGATTGCAATTGACCTACGAAAAGAGCAGGCCTTTAGTACTTCTTACTTTTATTTACTACTTAATGTTAAATATTACCACTCCTTATCATTTACTACTAGTTTATATAGTTAAATGAACGCTAATTGAAGGAAATTTACTTTTCATATACTTATTGCTAAATTTCTTTAACCCTAGTTTAAATGGGTTGATCAATTCGACCTAATCAGGACCCAAGTCATTGCCTATTCCTATCTGTAAGTGGCTACCATTAACCTTTTCTTAGTTATTAGCCTTAATTTCTTTGTTCTATCGAAATTGTGAGTTATGTCTTCTTTGACGGGTATTGTTGTCTTTAGCTTGTGGGGAGTTTAATTATTTATGAACTCCAAGATTATGGCTGATAAAAATCTGTCCGATCCAATTATTTGGATTTGTCCGACCAAGAAAAAACCGAATACGGTCACAAAATTTATGTCCGAATTTTAAATTTGGATAATCGGTCATGTCCAAATTTAAATTCAGGTTGGGTTCGAGTTTGGGCATTCGAGTTCGGATTGTCCGAATTTTTGAACCATTTCGGGTTCTGACAAATTCAAACAATCGGATTCGGACATCGGACAACTATGTTTATGTATAATTTTAGTCCAAATTCTGTAGAAAATTTTATAAAAACAAATTCGGACAACCAGGTTCGAACATTAAAAAGTCGGGTTTCGGGTTTGGTCACATAAAATTTCGGTCAAAATGTCCTAAAACCATGTAACAAATTCGAACATTCGGACAACCGGGGCCGGGTCCGAGTCTGACCAGAGTATCCGATTTATAATCCGGACAAAGTATTGGTATGAAATTGTTGTCTGAATATCCGATTTGTCTGAACCCGAATCGACCCGGACCTGAATTTTTCCTAGCCCTATCCAAGATCAATAGTTAGGAGTTACTAGAATTACTCCCCTTGCAATGAAAGGGTTGTGTTGAGTAATATGTCAATATCCAAAATTATATGTACTTAATTAACAAATTTATTTTCATTGTTATTTATTTTATCAATTAAATAATCCTTGTATCTATCAATTTTTATATTAAAAATTAAGTAGAACTCATGTATGAATGACACATAGGATTGCCAAGTAGGATGTCGCAGAGAAAATCATTAATGACCATGCAAGACAACCATTAATAATATACATATTATTTTTTTAAAAGGCAGTGACATAAATAAAAGATACAAATTATATGCAGAGATGACAATTACATTCGAGTTCGAGGCACATTCGACCGAGGAAAAAAAATCTAATTCAAATTCAAGAAAAAAATATTCGAGTCCGAGTTTGGTAAAAATAATCCGAGTCTGAGTCGAATTCGAAAGGTAGGTAACATATAACAACAACTCCCAGTATGGGTCCCGCTTTCGCGGAGTCTGGGGAGATCCAGATGTAGGCAATTTTACCTCTACCAACATTTCTGCCCATAGAGAGGCTGATTCCAAGAGACCCACAAAAATCAGATTTTGAGAAAACATTTTATAGAAGAAAGGTTTTGAGAAAACATTTTATGGGGAAAACTAAGGGTAATTATCAAGGAATGAGTTAAGAAATACGAAAAAATATGAAAAAATCAGGCGGCAGTAATTATGTGACCATAAGTGTAACAAAGCAGAGGGAGATACTGTACCTTAACAACCAAAAGTAGGCAAACAATATCTCTTCCCAGACCGCAAGAACTACCTGCATGCAAACAATACATACGAAGAAACCACAGCCAGACTCATTCTGCTGCAACTGAGCGACCAACTACAAGGCTAACTCTCTGCGCTCTAAGATCTTAATCATATCCCGTCATAGTCTCTTATCCTGAGTCAAGTCCTTTTAACCTGATTTCTTGGTACTTTAAATAATTTGCAGAATAAAAATTTTGTCACATAATTCTTTGCACGATGTGATCAGTGAAATCCATTGAGAGTTAATAGACATATGTTTTGCCATGGTGGAACAGTGATGAAGAATAGTTTGAGAAGAAAAACAGTAACGACAACGCACATAAGAAATAATTATAACTGTGGATCGGATAACCATAACATGCATATGTTTGTCATGTTGGAACAATGAAGAAAATTGATTTGAAATTCCTTGAAACAAAAGGAAGATTATCTTTTTAAAAAAGTAAATTTTAAATAAAAATGATTATCCAACAGTCAAAAGCACCACAATAATTTGCATGATATTACATCCCAAAAAAAAAAACCTATGAAATTCTTCAAATTAAGGAAATACTGATGATCAAGAAACCAACGAAAGAAAATTATGTATGAGTATTTCATAACTTTTGTCAGAAAGGGTCATTTCAATTTCGGATATTTTAAATTGTTTTAATATAAGCTAATTAATTTATACAGTAACACGAGTAAAATTAGAAAAAAGGATTGTGACTAAAGCAAGAGGTAATTATAACAAAAAACCGTTCTATTTTCGATAGAACAGTCGTTTTTGATAGGTTTTTCGACGAAACTTTATCGGTAATTCCGTCGAAAAAAGCCTTATGACAATCAATTTTCCAATGCATTTTCGTCGGAAACTCTGTCGGAGTAAGCAAGCATTTTCATAGTATAAACGTAGTATTTTTAAAAAGTGGAATGTAGGCAAGATGGAGTTTGAAATGAGCATTTGATTGACGTACCTCAGTCTCAGTATTTGTTGAGCAAATGAAGTTAAACCTGTATATAGATTGATCGTAAAACTAGAATAAGTTGCTCTTGGGACATATGGATTGAAATATGTTAGTATTTTTTTTAACTTTCTGAAATTTAAATTTTCAAGATTTAGTAGTCATACTATTGGAACTTATATTTTCTCTGAGATAATTTTCAGTTGGAAAGAAAATGCTTTTCTTGGAAAATTGATTTTCATGTCATATTTTCTCTTGTTTTGTACAAGATAAATCATTTTCCATGAAAAAGAGAAAAACATTAACTAATTGTTTAAATGATGAAAAATATTGATTAAATGGTCGTAGTTGAGATAAATGTTGACCAAATGAAGGAATTATAAGCTTAAAATTCATAGTTGATCGAGTTTTTTTTTTGAATACTTCCTCTGAGATAATGAACTTTTAATCTAAACCGTTGAAATTATTTTAGTGATGAAAAACACCAGCTGAATTGTTTAAGTTGCAAATAATGTCAATTGAATTGTCGTCGCCAAGGAAAATGCTGACCAAATGAAGAAATGTCATGCTCAAGATCTGGATTTGAGCCTATTTTAATATTTCATATCTGATGATCAAGTTTCGATCTATACTGTTGAAATTATTATAGTTATGAAAAATATTGATTGTACTATTTAAGGGGCGAAAAATTTCAATTGAATCATCGTTGTGAAAAAAAAAATGTAGATCAAATGAAAGAATATCAAGCTCAAAATCTGAATTTGAGTCAATTCTAATATTTTCTATCTAATGATCAAGTTTTGATCTAAACTGCAGAAATTGTTTTGGTGGGAGTCGACTGAATTGTTTTAGTGCCAAAAAATGCCTATTAAATTATCGTGGTGGAGATAAATGTCGATCAAATGAAAAAAATTTGAACTGAAAATTTAGGTTTGAGTTTATTTTAATATTTCCCATCGGATAGTCAAATTTTTATTCAAATTGTTGAAATCGAATTTTAGACCTAAATTTCAGTTGACTATATCATCAAAGAATTGAAAGAAGAAAATTAACTCTCTATTTTTTTTAAAAAAAAATCATTTTCCTCCATGAAAGAGAAAGTCATTTTCCTTAGAAAATAATTTTTCATCTTTTATTGTACCAAACGACGAAAATTTGAAAAACTATTTTTGAAAAAAAATAATATTTCCTCAACTAAACACTACCTAAATATAAATTTTTGTTTTTCATAATCCTAGCACGTATCATATAATTAATGTCATTTCACGACATCAATTTCGGATCATCTCACCATCATATATATTGAGCAGGTTAGAACTATCTCACACAAAAGGAAGAATGATTTGCACGATTCATTGACCGGGAGAATCAAGTCAAAGCCTAACTTGATAGCAAACTATCAATTCTTTCATTGATCCACAAAGAGAACAGAACAGGTGCGTTGTCGTTAGACATTTGGGTTCTAGACTTTGAAGAATATGCTATCAAGTGTAAGCTTCTGGCAACTTTGGGAAACCGAACAAGTCAAAAGTTGAACAGTTGTTTGTATTGAAGTAATAAAAAGTGAGATGCCTAGCCAACTGTTAACATATGTAAGAATTTGTTATTGGTTATCTTGACAATTTCAAACATCATTTGCAAAGAAGAGATGCTTTTGTGAGAAGGGGAATGGACATTAGATTTGAGATTTAATATTACTCAAGAACTATTTTAATTAAAATATTAAATCATTTATTGAGTTGGTTTTTGAATATGATATCAAAGCCTTTTAAAGTGAGAGATCTTAAGTTTAAATTTCAGCGGCCCCATATGTATTGTGCAAGGTATGAAAGGATCCTTACAACATCCACGCTTCAAGCCAAAATAGCATTTGTGTGAGGGGCATATTAGAGTATAAAAATTTAATTCATGGGTCTTCAACCATCCGTTTAAACTTTTGGTTGAATTAGTTATTGAAAATAATATCAGTGACTTTTTAGATCTAACCGAAAGGTTTTGAGTTCAAATCTCAACAACCCTATATGTATTGTGCAAGGCATGGAAGAGCCTTTGCAGCATCTACACTTCGAACCAAAAGGCATTCGCGTGAGTAAACGTGTTAGAGTATAAAAAATCAATTCCTAGACCTTCAACTATCAATTTAAGCTTTTGGTTGAATTGGTTCTTAAAGATTGTATTAGAGTCTTTCTGACTAGAAGGTCTCAAGTTCGAAACTCAACTGCTCCATCTTGATTTATTACACAAGGTAAGGGAGCATTTGCAGCAGCCACCCTTCAAGCTTAAAGGGCATTCGCGTGAGGCGTCCTATTGGAGTATAAATCGATTCATCAGCCTTCAACCATTAGCTCAAATGAGGTTCCAACCCAAAATCAATTGCAATAGTTACAATAACTCACAAGCTTATATAAATGTTCAAACCCTTCAATTTTTATCAATGTGGGATAAACCCTACTTTTACATTCCAACAAACTAGTATAGACCGGTGCTTTGCACGGTGATTTATAAAATAGCTAATAAGTTGTTTACAAAAGACAAATAGTTGCTATTATTATTTAGAAAAGAAGACACAAATAAGTTACTTAGTAAGTGATGTTGTTATAAGTAGAAATAAATTTTCACTATAAAAATTTAATAAGTCTAATTATTATAGTTAGAATTTTTTAGTATTATATACTTTTTTTTATCCTTTTCTTTTAGGAGATTTTTATCTTTGAAAATATATTTATTTTGATCACAATTTTATTCAAGTAATCTCAATATGTAGTTACAATACGTCAAAATTAGTCATCTATGATGTACTTAAGCTCCTCCTTTTGAAATCATAAAGTTAGGTGGCCTTTTGTTGGAAAGTATGTCATCGAATTTTTTTAAAACAACATATCTCTATAAGGTTAGTGTTCCACTTAAATCATGAGTTGCAATACAAATGAGTTGTTGTAGATTTAGGACCATAGATTTAGTGATTTTAGGTGATTTGAATCAAGCAAATTTTATTTTTTTGGAAAAAGGGAGACTGCGAAAATAGTGGATGGATTTAGAAAAACAATAAAAATTATCATATATGGTAGCTGGTCTATTGATTTGAAACTACCTACCAATTTATATAAGTTGTCCCCTCTCAAAAGGAAAGATAATGAGTTAGCATAAATGCGCATGTTAAGATATTCTAGTTAAATCATGGATCATAATTAGTTACAGCATATTACCCACAAAGTTCTGACTGTCTGACTATCTGTTTAGTTAACCTATAATTTAAAAATTCAAAAATAGTATTTTCAAATTTGTTCATTTGATTAGCTAACCTAAATTAATGGGGTTATTTTATTACTCGAAATCAGAAATACCCATCAAAATCTCAATTAACACATGATTTTTTTTAAAAAAAAAACCCAATAAATTAAAATTTTCTATAACCTTACCTTGTGATTTGTGTCTTAAGTTAACTATACCACCTGATTAATGATTTTGAACATTTGTCATGATTTATGAAAAAAAAAAACCTACAAATAGTATTCAAGAATACATTACAGTATTTTACTAAACAACAAAAATTGTTACATTGATTCAAGCATCAATTACAGTAATGAATGTATGCCATGATAAAAAAAATATAGAAACAGTATTCAAGTATGCATCATAATTTCTACTAAACAATGAAAATATTCAAGCATGCATTATAGTTTCTAACTGAATAATGAAAACAGAAAATTACATTGATTCAAATATACATGTAGTATTGAACGTATGCGATGATTTTAAAGAGAAAACTAAAAAATTACATTTGTTAATGTTTGAGGCATATTTTGAAGGTGAATAAGTTAATCAAAATCGTTCTAAAGACTTTATAAATTAGGATAAACTTTTTAATACTAAACTCATCCCATATGTCCATTAATGCAATTTGATCTTACTGTGGGTTCCTAACCCAATGAAATCCCCCAACACCCCCTCCATATTGTTCTAAACCTCAATCTGACCACCTCACTCAATTTTCAAATTAGCAAAACTTTTGAAGATATAGAGAACTATACTCTTATGTACGTATGTAAAAAAGGAAGTCAAGTTTTGTGGTTTCTTTTATATATCTTAACAGTACCTTTTGTAAATTATGAAAATCAGATTATAATTTCTAGTATAGATATTTAAAATTTTTTAATTGATGTAAATAAATAGGTCACCAAACAGTTTAGATACATGTGAAATAGTTTGCATTGTTGTTTCCATTAAAAATTTGAAACGTCAAGGAAGAGGATCAAATTATTAGAGTTTTTCTTATAAAAAAACAAAAATTCATAAATGAACAACATAAATAAAACATGAAAAAATCTAAACACAATTAAGTTACTAATACAATACAATATAATATAAGCAATTTTTTTTTTTAACCTTTGCCATAAATTGGACGAAAATATTTAAGAATATAAACGAATCAAACCAAACACCACCACTATTAATCAAGCCTGACAAAAACTACACCTAAAAAAGTCAGATTACGAATTGTAGCAAGAAATCAATGATGACATCAATTAGTGAAAGATTAAATATCAAGAAAAGAAAATTAAGCCACATATAGGACGAAATTACAAAAAAAAGTACAAAAATTTCAATCAAATACGATCAAACATTTTGACACTACTAATTACAAAAGAGGAGGTCACTCGCTAACGAATTAACAAATTAATACAAATAAATATATGGGGAATGGAACGATAATTATTATATATCTGGAAGTTGGGTAAAAAAGATCACTTTGACACCCATGAGTAATGAGCGAGACGGCAAAATTGATTTTAACTATGAGATGTATTTTAATGTATAATTTCAACTATGAGTAAGAATTACCTGACTATTTACACAAATATTGAAGGTTCAACAATGATATCTTTTTTATCTATAATTTTCATAGTTATTTGTTACTAACTACTTCATAATTCATATTTCCATAATTATGGGATTATTCTTTATTGGATTTGACTTTATTATTTAAAATAATACTAAAAGTATAGCCACTCCATAATATTTATTTCAACTGTTACTGAATTATACTTTCCGGGATTATGCTTTTCTAGGATCATTTCCTTAGTTGTTAATGATTTTTTTCCACAATTACGGAATTACATTTGCTGATATTATACTTCCCGAGATTAATATTTTTCTACAATCTAGTGGTGATAAGGAGATATAATGAATTCAAAAGGTTTAAGAATGATTTTTTAAAAATAATTTTCATAATCACTAATTACTGCATAATCATTCCTTTTAGAAAAAAAATACTCCATAATCCTCATTCCGACAATTATGAAATTATATTTCATAAGATTATATTTTCTTATGATCATTTTCTTATTAATGATTTTTTCCCTTACTACTATGTGAGAGATTTGAAAATTATAAATTAATTATTTTCAACAATCGGATGGTAGTGATGAAGAGAGAGAATGAATCCAAGGGTTTGAAATCTCTAATTAATAAGAATGCAAGAAAATTCTACATCATCACAACATTGCTTTTATATATAGTATAGATACATATGAAAATTCATGTTTTTGGTTTTTTGGTTTATTTATAATGGCATAACGAAAGCTCGCACATTATTGAGGTGTCCTGTTAGAGTATGCAAGGTAAGGGAGCATTTGCAGCAATCACGCTTCAAGCTCAAAGGGCATTCACATGAGGTGTCCTGTTAGAGTATGAATCGATTCATCAACCTCCAACCATTAGCTCAAATGAGATTCCAACCCAAAACCAATTGCAATAGTTACAATAACTCACAATCTTATATAAATGCTCAAATCCTTTCAATTTTTATTAATGTGGGATAAACCCTACTTTTACATTCCAACAAATACATATGAAAATTCATGTTTTGGTTTTTTGGTTTATTTATAATGGCATAAAGAAAGCACGCACATTATTGAGTAGAAAAATAGCCTTATGTTAACACTTATTTATATTTATATGTCAATTTTTTTTATTTCTCTTAATCTCAACCGTTTCCCTTTCCAACTTAATTTTTTTTAAAAAAATATTCATTGACTATATTTATAAGTAGCATATTTTATAGGAACATGAGTTAAAAAGTTCACTGTTATCTAAGCAAATTTATATTAAATTTATGATATTTAAGCTATATTAATGATTTTTCATTCAGGTGGACTTATGGGCAGATAATGAGTTGTATTTATTTTTTTGATGTCTTCACTCGAGAATTAACCCTCCCAGGCCACTAAAATGAATAAATAAAAAAATACCGGGCTTTTTAGGAAGCTAAAAAAAGCGAAAAGTGTATTTGTTGAAAGGTTAGTTACTGTTTTTGCGGAGAAGTCACGTTTCGTAGGCTTGTGAGTTTTGAGACGGCCAAGACATGTGGTTGCTGAGCAAAGTCAATGCAATATGGAGGCCCCCGCTGAGGGCTTCGTCTTCAAGTTAAGTTTCTGTACATTCATTTATCACCTTTAACTCTTTATTTAAGACAAAGTCTATGCGACTACACTATACTGAGAGCATATATTCTTATAAGATATATTAGTAAATAAGTATTAAAAAATAAAATATATGATAAATATATCTAAAAATATATATATATATATATATATATATATATATATATATATATATATATATAAATAGAATATAAAAATACGTATTTTCGGATGTATTCAATAATTTATCTATTTAAGAAGACAACATTTGATCCTTTCTCTAGAAACAAAAAATTAAATAAAATAATAAATATATTAATTAATTAATGTCTGAACTGATGGAATTGGAAATACGTAAACCAATTCGTAAAGCTTTGAAATTTTGGCATCATGTGGTGATGGAAACTTTCTTTTATGGAGTTGTTTGGTTGTTGGTTGCTTGAATGATATTTTGGTCAAAATTAATTATGTGGAAGCACTTAGGTTGTTTGATTGAGTCAAATAGTTATTTTTGAGTATCTAGTTAATAGTTTTTGGGAATAGTTTTTTAGTTTCAAAAAACTATTTCTCAAGAAATTAAATCAAGTGGTCGTTTGGGATGGTTAATATTGAAAAGAAGATTAGACTAAAATAAGTACAATTAAGTAACAAAACACGACTTTATGAATAAATGTTATTGCATTTATTATATAAATCTAAATTCATAAATAGTGAGAAGAAAATTAAATAACTAAAGAATAAAAATCATGTGCATGTAAATAATAAAATAGAGTTAGTCGTAGAAAAGAATTTTATCAAGCAATGTTTACATTGACAGTAAATTTATCAAATATTTTTTTTACAAATAACTAATATAATTAACTAATAGAAACAGTCGATATAAATAACTAACAACAAATAACAAACAACTAATAGTAGTTGTAGTTTGCCAATCGGGGCCTTAAAAAATCACTATTTAGATCCTAATAGAGACCAGAGGTTTTAGTGACTCCCATGGATTTCCCCCGCTCCACAGCCCAAAAAAAAGTTAGTAGAACGAGGATTAGAGAAGCCCATAAACTAGCCATACAAGGAAGATTTAGGTAACTTCACAAAACAAAACCCCAAAAAATAAAAAAAATGTTTTTTTTTTGCCCCCCCTGATCGATGAAGTAAAGCTTGGCAATTTTTCTTGTCCTAAGCAAGCTGAAACTTTCACCCTAATTGGGTCGCTAAGCGTTGCAAATACGGGGCAACAGGCTAGGCTAGGGGAAATTGGGGCTGACCCATTAGTGAAGTAGATCGGGTCAAGGTTTTCCATGCAAACAAATGGATTTGGTTGGTTGACCCTAGTCAACCCGCTTTTCGGCCCGTCTTGAAATACGGTAGTAAATTTGTATAAAGAGCCTCTATATAATTATCAATTTTACTTGAAAATTGTTGGCAATGAAACCTAACCACGTATGGCACGGAAGTTAGTCCCATCAGTCAGCTAACAAGATATCAAGCTATTGTGGGTATCAGTTAGTTCAATTAGTAACGTTTGTGAAAATTATTGTTAGAAAAGGTTTCAATCTTGTTTGCATCGACCTTTGCGGCTCCTTTTATCCAAAAAAAAAAGAAGATATCAAGCCATTAAATAGCCTGTTAATAACCAATTCACCACACCCCATTAGCATGCTCTAAATGGACCCAACTAAACACTAACTCCATTTATCGCGATCCTTTATTTATTCAATTGTAATCATGCTGATCCCACCCAACGCATGGGAAGAGACAGAGCAATCAACCCTATTTGTGAGTTATCTTTCACCATTGTCTTTATCTGCCATTATCATTAGCCAAACTTCACTTAATAGAGCTGGACTAAAGCCCATACGTACATCTAGAAGCATGTGTATTAGATTGTGGACCATAAAGTTTATGGACCAATCCACTCAAGAGTTCGGCCATACATAACATTGAGTTTTGTGTCATGTAAATTCCCTTAGCTATGCATGACGGCATATACCTATTAAGCTACCTAGACCTTAATAAACAGACCTAAACCCAAGAATCGGAAAATCTAAATTCATACCGCCTAATGTAACTTGAAGTGAATTCATATTGAATCGAACTCATCCAAACATTTTCCACTAAGATTATTTTCCTTTACAAAATAAGCTTATTTTGTAGACCACACACACACACACACACACACACACACACACACACATATATATATATATATATATATATTTGAAGAGGTAAGTACAAACCTATCCTAGGTAGCCCTTCTCTCAAGGGTTTCACCTGCATAATTATCCCGAAGAATACATGTGAATTCAGGAGAAGGAGAGGTGAAAAAGGTTACATCATTTTTGAGCAGCACCCCCCACTTTGCAATCCAATCCGCTGCCGAGTTACCTTCCCGAAAAACATGGGAGATGGAGATAGATGTGAAAAATTGTAGCATAGCTTTAATATCAAGTACCAACATTTGAATCCTCCAAGGAGTATGGATACCCCCCCTAACTGCCTGAATAACAATCTGGTTGTCCCCCTCAATGTGGATATACTTAACGTCAGCGTCTTTAGCGGCTTTAATGCCATTGTAATCACAAATTACAAAAATTGAATTTTTATAGATTCAATTGATTTGAATGGGTTACAATCTCTATAGATACAAACTCCTCTGATTCTTTCTCTCAAGGATGGATTTTCCAACCCCTGAAACAAAGGGGGTGGGGGCCTATTTATAGGAAAATCCCTCC
>JACYFF010031959.1:88569462-88603192 GCA_017589665.1 Selenicereus undatus
GTCTTCTTTTTTGAATGTGCGAACAGTTTAGCCTCTTGTTCGGGAGTCTTCTTTTTGAATGGGAGTTTTCTTTTTGAATGCATCTGAACTTTGGGTGTTTTCTTTTTGTGGTGAACAGTTTAAGCTCTTGCCCAGGAGCTGATTGAGCATTTCTTCAAGGGAAGTCGCCGACATCGTTGCTTGCGTCGCAGTTGGAAGAAGCTTGCTCCTTAGTTCTTTCTTTTGAACTGGCCTGAGCACCATGGCCAGTGAGAATTAGGACGCACCTCTTTACTTTCAGCGATTCGTCCACCTTCACATCCAAAGTGGAAACACGCTTCATGCGTGAAGGAATTGAACTTTGGATTTCATTTGTCTTGCCAAGGCGACTAAACACTGAATCCTTCTTTTGGCAAGGCGGTGAGCTTGACAACATTTTGCCTATCTTGATTCTGGCGAAGACCGAGGGTTTAGGTTGCTCATCCTTTTTCAACCTATGGAAGATAGAGGGCTTTGGGATTTTACCCTTTCCAATCCTTCTAAACACAGAAGGGCGTTGGTACGACGTTGATGGCTGCAACCTGTCGAACACTGACGTGTTGGGGTTGGTCTTGGCATTTTCACCCTCATTATCATCAACCTCTTCAGCTGTGATATACTGTGTGAGGGCTTGCTTGTCCTTACGTCGCCCCGAAATCCTCACAGGTTTAGGCAGTCCGTAGCTAAGGCCAACTGTAGGTGTTGCAGAGTTGCCCCTTTGACTTTGTACGACCCTTTGCGTGTTGTCAAATCCGTAGGGCTTAGCTTCGATCTTATGACCCAAAGACGTTGGCTGGCCGAAGTCATGGCTGGACCTCTTCATTAACTTGTGCACATTAAGATTACACCCATCATTGATGCGCATCTTTGACAGCTCACCGTCTTCTTGGAGCGAGCCTTTAGAAGTGGCAACAAAACCCAGGAGAGAAACCTTGGTCAATTTGTTTGGGTTCGCCCTATGAACTGGAAGCACACCCTTTTCTTTAAGAAGGCGACAGCTTGCTTCATTGAACTTGCGTCCAACCTTAGTTGCACTTTTAGAATTTGTACATTTGAAGACTGGCGCCACTGAATTTACCGTGACATTTGCTTGCTTGACGGACAAGACTGGAATTGTCATCTCATGCTTTTCTTTCCGTTGTTGTGGTTGGATGCTGCCATCACCACTTTCTTCATGAGGGACATTCTGCTCTTCATTTATCTCGTCATCGTCAATTTCAAAACATGAGGTTGTGTAGACAGCCACACTATCAAAAAAGCTCTTTATGAAGCATTCTTCTGAGCCCTCTAACATGTCAACATGATCCATTTCAGAATCTAACTCACCGGCCTCTTGCACTGTGACGTAGCCAACTTCTGCTGTTTCATCCAAATCTAAAATGATTCTCCCTTCCTCAGCCAGTCGCATGATGCGTTCTTTGAGTGTAACGCACTTTTCGAGAGGATGACTAACGATTCGATGGTATCGACAATATTTAGGGTCGGCGGTCCTCCCAACTTCTTCTGTGCGCTTTGGCTCGGGCAATTCGATGACACCCTTTTCGAGTAAGTCATCTAGCATGCCTGAAAAATCTGACTCAGGAAATGGATACTTCTTTTCCTGAAGTTCTTTTAGTGTGGGACGCTTATTTGACACAACCTTGAACGACGAGCTCTTCTTGCCCCCTAGTTTTGGCTTTTCCAAAATGCGAATTGACTGACTTGTAGAGGTGGGCATCGCTTCTTTGGTCATGCCTTTAGAAAAGTTAACATTCTTCTCGAAATCAACTTTGTCCCTCTTTGATTCAGTAGAATAGAAGGAGTTAGCGCGACGACTAGCTATTGTCACCTTCATGTCATGCGCCTTGGTCGCCAATTCTTGAAAAGTCCTAGGTTTGCTCATTTGTAGGACGTACAACAAGTCCCAGTGCATGCCTTGGGTGCACATTTCGACGGCAGATGCTTCAGAGAGCCGATCCTTGCACTCAAGGCTAAGTGCGCGCCAGCGGTTGATGTAGTCAAGAACTGGCTCGTCCTTCCACTGTTTTGTGTTTGTCAACTCAGTCATGCTAACAACACGCTGAGTGCTGTAGAACCTGTTGAGGAACTCTTGCTCCATTTGTTCCCAGCTATCGATGGATTCAGGTTCTAAGTCGGTATACCAGTCAAAGGCAATGCCTTTCAATGTCCTAACGAACTGTTTTACCATAAGGTCGTCGTCAGTGCCAGCATTGTTGCACGTCTCAATGAAGTGCGCGACATGCTGTTTTGGATTGCCTTTCCCATCGAATTGTTGGAACTTGGGGGGTTGGTAGCCATAGGGCATGCGAAGAGCATCCACCCTCTTAGTGTAAGGTTTGGTGTATAAGTGAGTTCTATGCGAACCTTCGCCTAGCTGCACCTTAACAGCATTTGCTATCAAGTCTTGGATTTGCTCAATGGTCATTGATTCAGATGACTTGACATGCTTAGGGGTTCCGCCTTTCTTTGACTGCTTCTCGCTGTCAGAGGCTTCAATGTGGATGGACATTTTTTCTGAGTCCTCACTTTTTGAGTCCTTTGTGAAAGATTGAGCTGACCGTTTTTCTAACTTCCTGGTCAGCTTAGCAATCTTTTCTTCTTGAAGCTTAATGCGCGCTTCCTTTTCTTCGTTGTCCCTGGTGAGTTTTTCTAGGATGACTTTCATGTTAGCCATCTCCTCTTCCAGAGTGGTTGTGCCTGTCATCATGGCTGGCATGACAACAGTTTTGGTGGACTCAACTTCAGTCTCCGACATGCGCGCCCCCTTCGGTGAGGGCGAAGAAGAGTTACTGCTGTAGTAGTCTTCAACCTCGCAGACTGGAGATTGAAGCTGGACGTTTTGAATTTCACCCATCCAAGAGGACGCCTTTTGCTGCGTCTTTAAGTCTTGGAGTTTGGGTGGGGGCAGCGCAGTTTGCCCAGGAGCGGTTGGCGCAGCAGCTTTTGCCATGCTTCTGGTCTTCATTGTGCGCGCGCACTTGCTAGAAGTGACGCTCGCTCCACATGATGTGCGCGAAAGAGATCTTGTGCTCTTCTTCTTCGAAGCTTGCGCGACAACGTTCTTTGCAGACATGTCCTCGTTGAAGATGATGTTCTTGTGACTTGAAAGTCTTGATTTTTAAGAGAAAGAGATGAGAGGTAGAGATGTCCCACCGGGCGTGTCAAATTTGTAATCACAAATTACAAAAATTAAATTTTTATAGATTCAATTGGGTTACAATCTCTATAGATACAAACTTCTCTGATTCTTTCTCTCAAGGATGGATTTTTCAACCCTTGAAACAAAGGGGGTGGGGACCTATTTATAGGGAAACCCCTCCTCCCAAGTCAAGACAGGCCTTGACTTGGGTTATGGGCTTTGACCTAGGTTTTGGGCCTTTCAATCAGGCCTTATCCTAGGCTACCTGACTTTCATTTGTTTGACTTTGACTTTGGAGTCTTCCGGGCTTGAACCGAGCATTGACTTGGAAGTCGCTTCGAGTTCTAACCGGACGTTGACTTGAGAGTCGTCTTTGATGTTTGACTTGTGAGTCGATGTTGACTTTGACCTTTGACCGTTGACTTTGACTTTGACTTTTAACCGCGCCATCACTTGAACGTCATTCGGTTTTTTTAGGTCGTGGCTTGACTTGGTAGTCGTCCTAAGTCTCGGTTTGGGCTTTGACTCGAATTTTAACTGGACCCGGACTGGTAGTCAGCTGGGTTTCATTTTGGGCTTGATCTGCTAATCTTTGGGCTTGATTAAATTAATTAAAAGGGTTGGCCCAATTAATTAATTAAATTTAATTTTGGTATGGCACGAACAAATTTTGAGTGCCTACAGCCATCTCGTAAAGTTGTAGCTTCTAACACTAAAATAGGTGCTTCAAACATAAATCGGGTCTCGACTTGTACTAGTTGGCCTTGGCTATTTCTCAAGAGGTACCCCACTGCTGCACCCCACTGGAGATAAGCTTCCATCGAAGTTGAGTTTGATAACGCCATCTGAAGGAGTAGTTCACCCAATAAGCTGGGTGGAGCCATAAGGATAAGGTAGAGGATGAGTAGAAGATGGAGGCGAAAGGAAAGAATTTCAGTGAAGTTGTGTCTATTCGGCCCACATGCGCTTGGCACGAATAAGAAGACCCATGGGATTGGGTAGTGCATTTTGGAATACAAGTCCATTGCGGCTTTTCCAAATACACCATAGTAGTACACCAATCCTGGCCATCGTCATCCTACACTAAATATATTGTTCATGGAGAACATCACGTACAGAATGGGGCAACAACACAAATGGAGAGTGGGGAATCCATCCATGCTTTCTGGCCAAATACAAAACACGAGCAGCAAACGGGTAGTTCACAAACAGGTGTTCAGTATCCTCAATCTGAGATAAGCAAGCAGGACACATAGGATCAATGGGGAGTCCTCTTCGCAATAAGGTGCCTCTAGATGTAAATGCATTATGGCATAGTTGTCACAGGAAAACCTGGATTTTGGGTAGGACATTCAACTTCCATATCTAGTTAAATTTCCACGGGGACAAATTTGGTTCAAAAATCCCTTGGGCTAGTCACGTGGCTGATTTAACAGAAAACTTCCCACTGCCTGTAAGGCCCCAGCAAAAGGTGTCTTCGATATTAGCGACCAGAATGGGAACAATAAGAACATGTTGGATGAGTGGTCGAGGTAAAACTTGTGAGAGTTTCGCCGCATCCCATGTTTTATCAAAGCATATTAATGCATTCACTTTAAGATTGATATCCAGTGCATCAGAGCTGTCTAGATGTAACAAATCTACCAGAGGCGATTCATGGCACCAGGCATGTGTCCAGAAGTTTATCTTATTGCCATTACCTAATTGCCATCGCATTCCTTGGATAACAAATTTTCTTTGTCGAAGCAGACATTTCCAAACCCAGGAATGATACGATTTAGGTCCTATTCTGAAAAATTGCTCAAGGTTGCCATATTTAGGCCATATCTATTTAACCCAGAAATTATCTGGTTGAGTAAGAAATTTCCAAGCTAGTTTAGCTGAAAAGGCCATATTTATTGCTCCAGTCTTCCTCAAACCTAGGCCACCATGCTTTTTGGGCTTACAAACTGTATCCCAAGCCACCATAGGAAATCCCTTCATAGAATCAGAAGATTTCTCGAAAAAATTACGATTGACTTGATCCAATCTTTGGGTGATAGCGGTAGGTAACTTAAAACATTGCATAGTGTGAGCAGGTAGTGCTTCAAGATTAGATTGAATAAGCACTGTATGACTTGCTTTTGACAATGCTTGCGCTTTCCAATTGGTAAGTTTTGTTTCCGCTTTGCTAATCAGAGTTTGGAAAGAGTCCTTCTTAGTCCATCCTTGAAAAATGGAACACCCAAGATATTTGCCAAAGGAGGAACTATGTGGAATATTAAAAATATCCTCAACATGGCTCCTATGTATATGCGGCGAATTCGTTGAGAAGACAAGACTAGATTTATGAAAATTAATTAATTTTCCAGATTGTTGGCAAAAGGTATCTAGTATACTCTTAAGCTTCGAAGCCGCTTCAGAGGAAGCTTTGCAAAAAAGTAGACTGTCATCAGCGAAAAACAGACAAGGTATTTTCTTTGCATACGGGGCAATTTTGAATCCAATCCCAGATTTTTGCAATAGTGATTGGCAATAAAGTTGTTGGGCCAGTATATCTATACAGAGAATAAATAAATATGCGAAAGGGGGTCCCCTTGCCGTAGTCCACAAGTAGGCTTAAAAAATCCACTGGCTTCATTATTAATAATAAGAGAATAAGAAACTGTAGAAACACATTCTTGAATCCAGTTAACCCATTTTGAGTGAAATCCCATACTGTGAAGGCAATGTCGTAAAAAATCACATTCTATCCGACCGTAGGCTGTTTCCACATCGAATTTTAGAGCGATATAACCTTTTTTACCCTTAAGATGATGAAATTTATTCATAACTTCATGGGCTAGCAGAATATTATCGTGTATAGCCCGGTGAGGAACAAAAGCACTCTGCGTAGGCTGAATTAGACCCTCTAATACAGGGCGCACTCAATTAACCAAAATTTTTGCAATGATTTTGTGGAAAGTAGTACATAAACTGATAGGGCGAAACTGAGATGTAGTCTCTGGATTGGCAACTTTTGGCATAAGGGCAATTAACGTATGATTAAATTCTTTGAGTAATTTACCTAAGTGAAAGAACTCTCTGATTGCTAAGCAAGTGTGGTCTTTCAAGATAGGCCAATATTTTTGAAAGAAGGAAGAACCAAACCCATCTGGTCCTGGTGGTTTATAAGGGTTAATTTGGAAGATGGCATGGTGAATTTCCTCATCTGTGACAGAACAGATGAGTGCTAAATTTTACTCAACCGTAACTTTTTACAGCGCATTAATAGGTAACAGAGACGTTTGTTGACAGCGTGTTGATTTGAATTGTTGTGAAAAATCTTGAACACATTGATCTTTGATTAGTTCCTTCTCGTTAATCCAAGTATCAATATCAAATTTAATACGATTGATGAAAGTGATCCTTTTTCTAACAGATGCCAACTAGTGAAAAAATCGTGAATTCCAATCTCCATCAGTAAGCCATTATTTCCGGGCTAAACAACCCCAATACTTTTTGTGCGTATTTGAGGAGAAAGCTTGTATTACATTTTGATTCCCAACAAATGGTGCATATCATGACTGTCCCCCCCCCCAAAAAGAGGAAGAGTGGACTTCCCTATACACCCATCAGTGTCGCCGAGAGGGGCAGCGCGTGTGAGTCACGCGCTGTCGACGAAAACGTTTTTTGTTAATTTTCTTCCCCCAACGCCCCTAACTTCCTCAGATATGCTCATCTCGGCACAAAACCACGAAAAACAACACCATCGGAGCCGCGTGTGGCTAACACGCTCCGCCACATGGGTGACACGTTGCCCGAGTGGGTGGCATAAGTCGAATGCTCGAAGGCCGATCTACTCACCGACATGGTTTGTTGGTGGGTTTGGTTGTTGGTTGATGCCAGGGTGCGTTTAACAGGAGTCTAGAAAGGGAGGTTCCTCATCTGGGTTGCGGTTTTGGGTGGTGATACCAGCAGATTTGAGTCTTAGCCAAGGTGACTGGTGTAGGAGAAGACACTGATCTAAGGCTGAGGTGGGTGGCAGAAGGTGACCATGGCTGAGAGCCGACATGAATGAAAAGTAAGATTGCCTTTGGGGGTTCAAAGAGAGGGAAAGAGAGAGAGAAAGAGAGGCTTCTGGTTTTAGTGAGAGAGAGATGAGACAAGAAGGCTCTAGAGGTGGGGAGCCCAGAAAGGGTGAAATAAAATGGGGGAGGGGGGGTGTCTCAGTTTAAATGTAAGTTTTATGGATAATAATATTACCATCCCCCTTTTAAAAAAAAAAATTAAATCCACAAGTTGATAGGGTCTTGGGTTTTTTTAAGGCCGGTTTGTGATATATATGCTATATGTCCAGAATAAGGGCTATTTTGTTTTATTATATGAACATAATTCCTAAAGAAATTTATACAAATGTGATGCATGTTGTTAATTCTTGAGATGAATTATAATGCATCAACTTGTAATTATAACAATAATATGTTTAATGTTCAAATGTTCATTATCGTATGCTCATTACGTATAAATTCGTTTCATAATTATGTTAAATAGTTAATAATAATGGAAATATGAATTAGTTTCATATAAATGTACCGTTTCCAATATGTGAATATGTAAATTAGTTTTACATTGATTTTAGTAAATATCTATGTGATATTTAAATAAATGTTAATTAGTTTAACATTTTAATTGTGGTCCATATGAACATTTTTTTTAATGGAAATATTGTTGTAATTAAGTTATTTAAATTTTCTAGTTCATGATTATATGAGATGATTATGAGCTTAGTGAAATTTTCGATCATATGACATGAATGATGAAACTTTAATAATTTAATTAATTAAGAAAACATGTGCCTAATGTCCATCTCAATGTAAACTTATAGATATGGCAACTAACAGTGCAATGATCAACAAATTGTCCACTAGTCAAAAGTTAGATGGGTCTAACTATGACATGTGGAAGCGGAAGATTCAGTATCTTCTGAATGAAAGAGACCTGCTGGAACACTTAACGGTAGCTAAGTTTTCGCCATCTGACAAGGACAAAGATAGTTAGCCTATTGATACTTCTACTGTGCAGTATCAAGAAAGCTTACAGGCCTACCAAGACTGGTCCAAGAAGGATTGAAGGGCATGCTTTACCATGTTGTATTGCACGCACGACGACCTGATTAGATAATTTGAGGTAGGTCTCACGACTAAGGACATGTAGCACCAACTCAAAATTTGATTTGGACAAACATCTGAGACAAGGCTTTGTACCTTGCAATGGATGCAGTACCAAATGGATACTAGTCGTACCATGGCTAGGCATTTACAAATTTCGAGTGGCATAATTTGTGATCTCGGCTGCTGGTAAAGAAATTTATGAGGAGGGGCAAGTCCTGAATGTGATTCGGGCTCTCCATGTGGAGTCTCATCATTGGCATAACGTCAAGACGATGTTGACTCATTTAGACCACATAAAGACTTTTGCTGAGATCCAAAGTCACCTCAAAATGGAGGAAGAACGCTTGAAAATATTCGGTGCTCCAAATGTGGTTCTTGTTGCCAAGGAAAACAGGCCCAAAGGCAACAAAAATGGCCGAGGTTGGCAAGATAAGAAGGGTTCTCGCCCCTCTCAGAAAGTTAGGCCGAAGGTTGGGTTTGCCAAGAAGCAAAAGGCCAAAGGTAATGGAGAGAAAAATATACACGTGTGAAGTGCTATAATTGTGGTAGGAAAGGGCATTATGCTCGGGTTTGTCCTGAGCCACCGAAGGTACCTTTTCCCACTTATTCTCCTAAACTATATGTATGTTTCCATGCATTAGTTGCCAATTCCTTTCCTAATTGGATTGTAAATACAGGAGCAAGCAAACATATAATTCGGGATAGAGTTAGGTTCGTGGACTTTCACCACTACCCGGTGGGTTCACAATCTGTCATGCTGGGGAACGACAGTGAAGAAGGCGTTCTGGGCGTTAGAAGAATATCTCTTCCCAAAAGAACACCATATCAGCAAATCTATTCCAAACAAGATGTTGTAGTAGGTCTATGGATCTCTTCTCAATAGGTATATTCGAGCCAAGTTGAGCTCAAGCTTGAAACTCGGCTCACAAGCTTACGTTTGAGCTTGGGCTCGACTTGTAGCTCAATGAGTTGAGTAAGATTAGGCTCTTACTCAGCTTGCGTACTCTTAGTTATTCCAAAACTTTACCACTTATGTAATGTTTGATTAGATGGAATCAAACTTATAATACAAACAAGTTTGTAATTGTGTTTTCATTACCTTGTTTGGTTGGATAAGAGTGATGCAATAAAAGAACTATCTTATAATTATGATTATCACAAACTAAGTAATCATGATTGCATTGCAAAGTTGATTGCATTACATTACCATTACATTACATTCAACCAAACATCACATTAGAGTCTTAGCTTATTTGAGTCTCATATAAAGGGTTGCCTTTCAAGATTTAGAGATGGGCCTGGTTTCTTAAGGTTTGAGTGCATAATGAGGCTTTCAAGCAAATACAAAAGATTGACAGTATACCTAGTTTATGTAGCCATATGACAATCGTAATTGTCATCTCATTGGTAGTTGATATGTTACTAGTATTATTAGTCAATGATAATGAGGTTAGGAGTATACGCTTGCATAAGTTGTGCAATTACTCTATCTCCATCTTTATATGAGCATAAGAGTAGATAAAGAGTCTAAATTACAAAAAGATGAGTGAGGAAAGAGGAGATAGACGTTAGATTAGGAGATAAGAACACACTATGTTATTGTAACAGTGTGATTGTAAAAAGGTAATTCTTAATCAAAGTAATTACCTTTAGACAAAATTAAAAGTTTAATTACTCAAACCTTAATATTTATTTGTTTTCATAATGCTCTTAAAGGCTTGTTAGGCTCGTTGGCTCGGCAACCTAACAGTCCAAGCCCTCAAGGCTTGAATTCGGCTTAAATAACCGAACAAGCTCGATTCAATTCGGTTCGACTCGCCACAAGCTAGTCTAGCGAGCTAAAAAGTACCTAGCCAGAAGAGAAGGCTCGCGATCTTGCTCGACTCACTTACACCCCTACTTCCCAACGTTGTATTGGAAAGAACTATAATAGATTGACGAGCAATCAATGAATGGAAAATTAGTTTTTCCGCAGTGGAGATTATATTTATTACAAAAGGTTGTATTTGCTTGTGTTTGGTGTACAACATGAATGTCGGATAGTTAAAACATTAAATGGATTCTTTCCTTTTTCTAAAAAAAGAAAAGTCAATTTACAAATCACAATTAATAAAGCACAAGGGCGCATCACTTTATTCATTTGAGAAGAATTACAACCTATGCATCCAAAAAACTCATGAATAAATATATGATGTTCAGATTTATAGAGGGTTAGATTCTTCTCTTTCGTATGTTTTCCCCTTAAAAAATCCTATTGGGGACCCGAGATTTTAGAACATCGGCAGCGAGCATTAAAAAAGGGGGAACGTGGGCCCCACCAAGCCATTTGTCCCAAAAATGAGAGGAGAAGCAGAAAATGGGCATGCGTGGTGGAACGCTGCCCAATTCCACCATGCGGGCCACAACTGTTAATTTTTTAATATATTTTTTTTCTTTTTTTTTAAGGCTAATATACAATTTTTAAATGATTATAAAATGGATTGTGTGTTATAAGGTGGATCCATGACAAATATTTTTATTAGATGACTTAAATTGAAGTTTCATGGGTTGAAGAAGTGATGAAATGCAAGTTTCAAAAAATTAAAACTGTTGATGATGTGGCTAGATTGAGTTCCAAAATTGGAACTATGGTTGGAAATGCTCTTAGTAACTCCCACGGATTCCCCCACGCCACTACTAGATTCACTTCTTGTCCGTACGTTGAGGTGAAGGCTTGTATTACATTTTGATTCCCAACAAATGTTACATATCATAACTTGGTTTAACATAGCTTAATTTGTTAGAGAAAAAACATAGTGAGTTTGTGATTCCCATTAGAAGACACTAAACTTGTGAATTGGAGTTGTTTTTAGCGTTGGTGGAGCTCACCAGCTTCAAATCCGATATAGATACCAAATCAAACCTTTCATGGGATCAATGGCTCCATGATTTGATCACATTTCTCAATTCGGACAACGAAAATAATCAGAATGATCTCAGCATATTCATAGCTTTCTATGGACCACATACATGCATTGGAACATGGCCATTTTTTTTTAACAGTTGCGATCAATCCAAACCTGTTGTACCACCAGTTTATAAGGAAATTAAAAGATTCATGAGTATGCACAATTCATCAATTGATATAGGTGTGATACTTGCTTGCTTTAGATACGGATGTACTGAGGGTTTCTTCTGGGATTGCTGGTTTTAGTGTTGATTTTTGAAGAGGAAAATAAGATACGGCGTATAGCAAGCCTCTCACATATGTGAATACCTCTAACTGTGGAGGCTCTAGCTCTGAGAGCAAGTTTGGCAATCCACAAAGAATTCTCACACTTAACTTGCTCTTGTATAAATACTTGTAATAGTTGCTGTTAATTCTTTACTAATGTAGACTGGTTCAAGTGATTTGATATTTGTTCTCCTAAAGTAAGATATCGGGTTCGAATCTTGTGAATGGAGAAAAGCTATACTAAGAAAGTCATACCCCTTATTGGGCCAACAATATCTCGACTTCAATAAAATGGAGGATCCAAGACTATAAAAAAAATGTTGTTAATTCTTCAGGGGGGGGGGGGGGGGGCCTTCTCTTGGAATGACTACTAATGTTTGTTTTACATACTTGTAAGATATAAGTAGAACGAGGATCAAAGAAGCCCATAAACTAACCATACAAGGGAGATTTAGTTAACTTCATAAAACAAAACCCCTTTTTCCCCTGATCGATGAATTAAAGCTTGGCAATTTTTTATGTCCCGAGCATTCTGAAACATTCACCCTAATTGGGTCATCAGCGTTGTGAATAGGGGGCAACAGGTTAGCCAAGGTCGCATTAGGGCCCACCCATTTGTGAAGTAGATTAGGTCAAGCTTTGCAGTGTAAACAAACGGGTTTGCGTGGTTGACCTTCAATCTGCTTTTTGGTCTGTCTTGGAATGGTAATAAATTTGTATCAAGAACCTCTATATAATTATCAATTTTACTTAAAAATTGTTGGTAATGAAACTTAACCAAGTATAGCATGTAAATTAGTGTCATTTATAAGCTAACAAGATATCAAACCATTGTGGATATCAATTAGTTTAGTTGGTGGAGTATTCGAAAGTTATTGTCAGAGAAGGTTCAAATTTAACCTACATTGACCTTTGTACCTTCAATCCTATTTGTGAGTTATCTTTTACCATTGTATCCTTTATTTGTTTTATTTTAATAAGGCTGATCGCACCCAATCCATGGGGAGACAGAGCATTCGACCCTATTTGTGAGTTATCTTTTACCATTATCTTTATCTACGATTATGTTAGTCGAATTTCACGGAATAGAGCTGGGTTGAAGCCCATACGTACATACATAACGTACAGTTTATGGGCCAATCTGTTCAAGAATTCAGATGTACATAACATAGCGTTTTGCATCATGTAGATTCCCTTAGTTGTGCATGACTACATGTACGTATAAAGCTACTTAGACCTTAAAAAGCTGACCTAAAACCAAGAATCGAATAATCTAAATTCATAACCTCTTTTATACCTGAAACGTGTAATGTAACTTGAAGTAGATTCTTGTTGAATTGAATTCATCCAAACCTTTTCCACTAAGATTTCTTTTTTTTTTTTTTATAAAGCATGCTTATTTTCCCAACCATAGATGTGATCTCTATTTATCTTACAATAAAACAATCTCAAAAAACAAATTCAAAGTTAAAAGGGGAAAGGAAAGTAGGGTAATGGTGACTGAATTAGCCCAACGCAAGTCCTCTAAGGGAGCTTTTCCTACCCTGAAAGGGTTGGACAGATGACCCCCTATATAAAGGAGTACGAGCGACGAGGTTAGAACAAGACGGGTGCATGATCCCTATGCACTTTCTTGCCAACAAGCTCCATACTTTTCGGCCATTTTCATGAGGCCTTTACTCTTATATGCAAATCCCCCAAATCATTCCCACACATAGCTTTCTTACTTCACGTAAAGCTTGATTTTGCTTTGACAGGGATATTCTAAATAATATCAAGAAGATATCTTGTCTGGAGGATTATTATCTCTAAAATCTTATCATTATTAGGAAATTTATTACAGTAATCTATACCTTAGTCTCTCTATAAATTTGAGAAGACTTAGTCATATGTGGTTATCTAACCACCTTTTTTCAATTCTTATTCATGGTATCAGTGCAACTCATGTTTGCCGACGATGTGGTCTTGTTCGCTGAAGCAACATTGGACCAAGCACGTGTAATCCGAGATTGCCTTGATAGTTTTTGCTCCACGTCTGGCCAGAAAGTCAGCAATAAGAAGTCGAGTATTTATTTCTCGGCCAACACGGGAGAGACAGTCACGACCCAAATCTGCAATGTGCTGGGCATACCAAGAACCGAGGATTTTGGCAAATATTTGGGGGTTCCTACGATAAACGGCAAAGTAACCAAGGCAACGTATCAAGACGTTATTGCACGGGTTGATCGCAAGCTCGTTGGCTGGAAAGCAAAGTGTCTTTCCCTGGCCGGACGGGCGACCCTCATACAGGCCACGATTACTGCGATCCCCGCATACACCATACAAACGGTGAGAATACCAAGGTCGATATGTGATGAATTGGACAGAAAGATAAGGAGGTTTCTATGGGGAGGAGCAACCATGGAGCGAAAGCCTCATCTCGTAGCCTGGGAAATCGTAACAAAAGAAAAGGAAAATGGTGGCCTCGGGTTACAGAGCATGCGGCAGCTAAACTCAGCATATCTTATGAAATTGGGCTGGAGGTTAGCAACTGAACCAAAATCGTTGTGGGTAAAGATCCTGAGGATGAAATATTACAAAAAAGAGAGATGTTGAGACCATAGGGAGGGGAGGACTAATGTCCAACACATGGCGGGGGATTATGGAGAATTTCCATCTAACAAAACAAGGAGTGGGTCATGCCATTGGAGATGGACGTCGAACAAAGTTTTGGACCCACAAATGGACTGACGGAAAGGAGATACTTCCCCAAGTAACATGCGCTGTACCTAAAGATCAGCATATTCTCCCGGTTCGCGATTACTGGCAAGAAGGTCTAGGATGGAACTGGGACAAGCTAACCGGTGACCTGACTCCAGAGTTGGCTCAACGTATCACCTCTTTTGAGCTTGCGCCAGAAGGGGTGGAGGATTCACTTTACTAGGCTGCAAGTAAGTCAGGTGAATTCAGCATCAAATCAGCCCTGACCATTATTCGGGATGAGCAGCACACAGAACAGGGTCTAGATTGGAAGTGGTTGTGGAGGGCTAAGGTGCCCCAACGAGTAAGGCTCTTCGCTTGGCTAGTTATGCATGATAAATTACTGACGAATGCTGAGAGGTACAAGCGACATATGGTTTCCCACTCCAACTATGTAGTATGCGGTGCGGAAATAGAAGACATCGACCACATATTGCGTCGATGTCCACAAGCACTGAGCGTGTGGCAAGCGCTAAAATTAAAGGACCTTAGGCCCGTGGATCCGCATCTGGGGGTCCGAGAATGGTTCAAGCTAAATGCCACTGAAGTCCACGACGACCCTCGCTGGCAAACTAAATTCCTAACCACCACAGGTACCTCTAGAAATGGAGATGTAGAGCTTCGTTTGGGGCAATGGAGGAGGAACCTGAGAATAGGCCAATAGGGGCAGCTTTCTCGCAGCTCGGTTTTCTGATATCATCCAAGCACTAGAAAGTATGTCCCCTCCTACTATGGACACACGACCAGAATTGAGACCGAAGGAGTTAGTGCGATGGGAGACACCTCCAGAAGGCTAGGTAATTCTTAATACTGATGGTGCAGCAAAGGGGAACCCGGGGCCTGCTGGGGCGGGCGGTATCCTAAGGGATGAAAAGGGAGGTTGGTGGGGAGGCTTCCCGGAAAACTTGGGGAGTTGCTCAGCTGTGAAAGCGGAAATCCACGCAATGTTACGAGGGCTTAGACTAGCGAAACGACTCAAGATATGTAAGCTATGGGTTCAACTTGACTCGATGGTGGTGGTGGGTATGATACAAGAAAACGCGAGCTGGTGCCCGAAACATGTCGGTTTGCTTCACCAATGCAAAACTCTCCAGGACAGCAACTGGGAAATTTATATCTCACGTTGCTATCGAGAAGCTAATCAAGTGGCGGACAGATTGGCCAATATGGGGATTGAGATGGGATCGAGAGTTACTATCACCTTCTGCCTATGGAAGTAAAGGATGTATTATTGACAGATGTTGGGGGCGTCTACTAGCCCCGACATGGTAGATTCTAATAAAATCTCTATTGGGCATAGCCCTCTTCCACACCCAAAAAAAAAAAAAAAGTATTAGTGCAACTAATCCTAGTGTAGATTTTGTATCTCTGCCATCTTGACTCTAGACAATGTTCAACTTTAGGTCCACCCACCAGGGCTGGGTCTCTACTCTAAGATTAAAATTGTTTCTCTCTCAATTCTTTTCCTTCTATCTACACAATAGAAGATAAAAGTTTAACTACGTACTTCTACTGTTGATTTCCCACAATATTGAAATTTCATATTGTTAGGAAAAATTGCATAAGGACTAACCTCTTGATGCGTATGAATTCCCAATTGCCTTTGAACCACGAACTGATGAAATCCGGCGGCTACTAGAGTCCCGGTGAAACCACGTCACAAACCCGTAAAACACAGACGGTAATGCGTTTTTGGTTTCTGGAAAACTGAGAGAGTTTGAGCGTTCTTGGAAAAAACTCCACTTAGGGTTTTTGTATATTTTTAGATGCTATTCTAATCACTGAGATTAGAGTTTTTTTTTTATCCCAAACTGCCACCCCCCATTTTTAGGCCACACATCCCTAAAAATGGGGGAAGTGGCCGTTTAACCAATTTTGCTAAAATTGGCCTTCAGCTCCCACTCGGTCACTTAAGCCGTAACATCGTCTCTTAACAATGGTTTCTCTCAAAAAACGCGTCATACCAGGAATGAGACGTGCGACAATAAGTAACAGGTAGCGCTTTGTTAAGATACCGTCAATCTAACAAAGACACTTTCAACATTGGCGATGTTACCCCGAATCATCCTCTCATTGCTAACGACATACAATGTCCCTTTATGTCTGATATATCATATGGTTATAACCTCAGTATAACCGCCCGGGCTGATATAGCAATGGTGGATCGATTCTTCCTTAGACACCTATAATGCTTCATTTTAGCATGATAGCTTTCCTAATGTGTTCCGCTGGACTATCTATTTTATAGCCCTTGGAGTTCACATCAAAGTAGCTACATCATACCACAAATCCACATTACAGTTCTAGGTCAAAGGGTGACATCTAAATAGACCACGAAGTCTGTAGGGATCACATAGTGACAAGGAAGGGATTCAATTGTCACTCCCCAGGTTGACTTAAGCACACACAGTATGATTGTGTGTCATGGTATAACTCCCACTGAGGCGAGCTGTCACTTTATATACCATGCGAATTACAAGTTCAGTTTTCTCAAAACTGACTAGAGTTACTTGGTTACCGTACAAAGCGTAACCTCCGTACTCAAAAATTCGGCTTTAGGCTTCGATATAAGGTTGTGTTATATCCGATTTACTCAAAATCTCATCTTAGACTTACTAAGGCGACTATGCATTATCCGCATTACTAGAATTGCGGTGACAACCAATATTACACACCTAGTGTCAATATGGTCAAGTCTTATCCTGCCCGCTACTTAGGCGTCAAGATTGATCATCCATGTGATAAGATGATCAGAAGCCTAGTGACATTTAGATATGCCTGATCAAACAACCACAATATGGTAATGAAGATTTCAAAAAAGAAACATCAATCTTTATTCAAAAGAAACATTCATTACACATGTCCAAAACAAAACATCCCCAATAACTAAAACCTACGAAGACCTAAACTCATCACATGAGTTTTGAACGTATCTCTAGGAGTAGGTTTAGTTAAGGGATCAGCAACCATCTTACTAGTAGGTAAATACTTTACAATGACTTCTTTTAACTTTATGGCGTTTCTTACAAAATGATAACGCCGTTTAATATGCTTAGCCTTCCTATGGAATTTAGGATCCTTAGCATATTGGATAGCGGCAGTATTGTCGCACCACATTTTCACGGGATCATCAACTCTCGGAGTGAGATTGAGATCCTGAAGAAAACTCCTGAGCCAGATCGCCTCCTGAGCGGCGAGGCAACAAGCGACATACTCTGCCTCCATAGTTGATAAAGCTATGCACTCCTGCTTCTTGCTGGACCAAGATATGGCTCCCCCACCAAGAGTGAAGACATATCCTGAGGTGGACTTAGACTCATCCAAGTCACCACCCCAGTCAGCATCAGAGTAACCTCTCAATTTCAAGTCCACTCCTTGGTAGCAAAGTACCAAGTCGGTAGTCCCCCGAAGATAACGCATTATCCTCTTGACGGCTTGCCAATGAGCGATTCCCGGGTTACTTTGGTAACGACTTACCAAACCAACCGCGAAGCAAATGTCAGGCCGTGTACATAACATGGCATACATTAGGCTTCCTATAGCACTAGCGTATGGGACATTGCTCATCTTCTGTTTTTCAACTTCTGTTTTAGGGCATTGCTCTAGACTCAAAATCAAACCCTTGTCTACTGGAGTATCAACGGGTTTGGAGTAATGCATCCGAAACCCTTCTAGGACTTTCTCGATATATGCCTTTTGGCTTAAACCAAGAAGTTTCTTCGAACGGTCTCGGAGAATCTCCACACCTAGGACATACCTAGCTTCACCCATGTCTTTCATCTCAAAGACGGAAGATAGCCACCTCTTGGTGGCATTGATCATCTCCAGATCACTTCCAGCTAGTAGGATGTCATCGACATACAAGGTAAGAAACATAATTCCTACACTTGTCCTTTTGACATATACACAGTGATCTTCTGAAACCATGGTAAAGCCAAAATCAGTGATGGCTTCATGGAATCTGAAGTACCATACTCTAGAAGACTGTTTGAGGCCATATATGGATTTTTTAAGGTGACAAACCTTGTCTTCCTGACCTTTTGATACAAAACCAATAGGCTGGACCATATATATCTCTTCCTCAAGATTTCCATTTAGGAAAGCAGTCTTCACATCCATTTGGAACAGTTCTAAATCCAAATGGGCTACTAGCGCCAGAAGTAAGCGAATCGAGGCTAATCTCACCACAGGAGAAAAGGTTTCCTCGTAGTCTACACCCTCAACTTGGGTGTAGCCTTTCGCTACTAAACGGGCTTTGAACTTATCAATTGATCCATCTGCCCGACGCTTGACCTTGAAAACCCACTTGTTTCCAATGGCTCTGCGTCCGGGAGGAAGGTCAACTAGATCCCAGACTTCATTCTTTGCCATCGAGTCCAACTCATCTCTCATGGCATCCATCCATTCCTTATCGTTTGGTGATTCCAAAGCCTCTACATAAGAGGTTGGCTCTTCTATTTCTAAAGGAGCACAAAAGAAAATTTCCTCTTCGATTTGAAAATACCGTCGAGGAACTCTTCCACGCTCACTTCGTCGAAACACTTTAGGACTAGGTGGTCTAACCTGGTCAGACTCGGGATCAGGATTTCTCCCCCTTTTCTTGTGAGATACAGAATCTCGAGATACAGAACCTCGAATAGGAGAAGAACCACTCCCACTAACCCCTTGGGGTGTGGGTTCCGGAGAATGAGGACTCTCAGTCTCTGGTTGAGTGTCCTGAACAGTCAGGTCTCCCTGCGTCTCAACAGTAGGTATACTCTCACTATCTCTAACGTCAGGGAGATGAATATCCTCGGTGTCTTGGGCAGTATACAAATCCTCCCCCTCACCGAGAGATAGGTTCGTTTGTAACTCATACAATCGAAAGTCCTTGTTTATGTCACCAATACTAGGAAACTCATCCTCAAGGAAATCGACATTTCGGGAATCTAATTCCTTCATGCCTCCATCTGGATGTTCTCCATACATCACATAACCCTTTGAATGTTGCGGGTATCGAATAAAGATCATCTTGGTGGCCCTTGGACCAAGCTTACCATGTTTATGGGTTGGGTTATGCACATAGCCTGCCGAACCCCATGGTCTTAGATGGTCCAAGGAGGGATGTCTACCATTCCATAACTCATATGGAGTGGTAGGTATACTCTTGCTAGGTACTCGGTTTAAGATGTAAGTAGCCGTTAGCAAGGCATCACCCCAAAAACTAATCGGAAGATTAGCTTGGGCCATCATTGACCTGACCATGTCAAGTAATGTTCGATTCCTACGCTCAGCTACACCATTTTGCTGCGGAGTGTATGGAATCGCTAGATGTCTTACGATACCTTTTTCCTCACAGAACACCTTGAACAAATCAGAAAGGTATTCACGACCACGGTCGGTTCGAAGAGTTTTAACTTTTCGTTCCAACTTGGTCTCTACTTCTGCGACGAAGCGTTTGAACACATCTAGAGCCTCGTGGCGGTGTGATAATAGATATACATACCCATATCTAGAGTAATCATCTATTAAAGTGAGGAAGTATACAGCACCACTACGTGCTCGAACATTCATTGGTCCGCAAATGTCGGAGTGAATGAGTTCTAAGGGAGTAAGCGCTCTAGAAGCCTTACCAAAAGGTTTCTTAGTCGCTTTTCCTGCTAAACAAGGCTCACATATAGGTAGCTTAACCTTAGTAAGTTTGCCTAATAGACCTTCTTTAGCAAGTCTAGTCATTCTATCTTGACCTATGTGTCCAAGTCTAGCATGCCATATTACAGAATCACTACTAGAATCAACAGATGACACAAAAACAGAAGGTGCTTTATTAGAATAATAATCAATATCTAAGTCAAGCACAAAGAAATCGTCTACCAAAGATGCATGGCCAAACAAATTGCCACCATACTCAATGTTCAAACCATCAGTTTGCGAAACGAATTGAAAACCTAATTTCCAAAGAGAGACATAAGAAACAAGAGAACATCGCACCCCAGGTGCATAAAGGGCATCGTGGAGTAGCAACGAATTTCCTCCACGCAACTTGAGTTTGTACGTTCCGACACCCAGAACGTCTTCTGCAGTCCCATTACCAAGTGTAACAGTCTGTGTCCCCACCGGGTAAGGGTAGAAAGACACAAACCCCTCCTAGTCTCGAACTACGTGCTTGCTTGCTCCCGAATCTTGGCCTGAGGCTCGGGACAATCCCGAGCAAAGTGGCCCTTCTTCCTGCAGGCATAGCACGTCACACGTGCCATGTTCTTCTCCACCTTACCTTTAGGCTTCGATTGCTTCTTAGCAATCCCACCTCTAGGGCCAAGTTTTTGTGAGGGACGAACATTTTTCTTCCCTCGCTTGAACTTGTTTACTTTCGGCCTATCTACTCTGGCAACAAATGCTGAGGGAGGTGGAGCCATTGCCCTCAGGCGTTCATCCTCTAACTCTAGGTGCTTAGCAATCTCACCAAAAGTTTTGATGTGAGTACTATGCACCATTAGAGTGAGAAATGGTTTCCACTTAGGATCGCCTTGGTTTAGTGCACGCAATAGATTGTTTCTTTGGTCTTTCTCCGAAAGGTCTATCCCGCCAGCTCTGAGGTCTCGAATCATGGACTGCATAGTCCTGATATGTTCAGCTACGCTTCGGGTAGAGTCTATCACATAAGACATCCACTTAAGATGCATTGCTTGTAGCCTCGTTTCCGAAGTCTGACCATATCGGATTCGAATGTTATCCCACATCTCTTTAGCTGTGGGAAAAACCTCGAACTCACCGATTAGATCGTCGTGCATGCAATACAACATAGTATAGCGTGTCTTACGATCCTTTTTACACCACGCTTGGTACTCAACCAAGCGTGCCTTGTATTCCTCAGAGGCAGTGACATCTTTACCATCATCGTTCGTTGTCGCAGGGGGTGGCATAATAAACGTTATGTGCTCTAGCACATCACGTTCTTCCAGGAGAAACTCAATCTTCCTGTGCCACATATCATAGTTGGACCCATCCAACTTGTTACTGGTGGACAAGTCAAAAATCATAGAGGTGTTTGAAGTCATATCTACAAGTAAGAAGGAAATAATGGACGTTTAGACATATCAGATATATATAATCAAAAATAATCTCAAAAACTATCATTCATATTTATATGTTCGAAAATTTCGCTAAGCTCATAATCATCACATACTATATGAATTAAGAATTTGAGAAAAATTTGATTATTATTAATCCACAATAAACATATTCTCATGGATACAACATTAAACATATTAACATTCAAAAACTAAACATCACTAAGACGTTAAAAATAAGCATAATATAAAACACATTTAATTTAAGCTTAAAATAAAGAGGAACTAATCTCTTATTGATCCAACACACACAGCGTATATTGTTGCTTCACATGCCAATTAATAAGCATAAAATTAACTAATAATTGAATTAATTATGACATGAAACTCATTCATATATGTAAATTGATTTAATTGGCATGTACGAAGCAAAAATAAAAAATGAATAATTGCATGATACATAATCATAACAAACTGTCTAACATATTACGTCAAACAAATTAACATAAATCATTTTAACATCACAAAAATGTCAAAAAAAACTAAGTAAAACAAATTTACTTAATAATTCATAAAACGAATTTACAAGTTCCATATCATGTGTTATTAAACATATCTAAACACATGCTCATCACATAAACACATTCATGATAATTGTAAAACAAATTCACAATCACCTAATTCTAAATACTAAACAAAATTAAACACAAAGTAGGGTTTTTCTTTTAAAGGCATGATACATAATCAAAAAAAAGGGTTTTGTTTTCCCCTTTTTTTTTTTTTAAAAAGCCTTTTGTTTGATTACCCCCTCCCCACCCCGTGTTCTGCGCCCTCATTTCGACCCTCCCTCTGCCTCTCTGATGCCGAGACCCTTTGCATCTCTCTCTCTCCTCAATTCTCTCTCTCTCTCTCTCTACAAGAGCCACGGCATCCGGCTTCCATGGTTTCCGGCACCGAGCTCTCCATGGTTTCGGGCACTAAGCCTAGCCGTCTAACCCCCCAACCAGAAAAAAACACCAAATGATGAACCGCCGCCCCCCACCGACCTCTAAAACGTTCTCGATCTCCTTTTCCGGCAACCTAATGGAAGAACCACCGTCGCCATCACATAGATCGGGCGACGACGATCTCACCGGTACCACCCACTCTCGGAACGCGCCACCTAGGCGGCGGCGCGTGGGCCACACGCGCCGCCCTATGTTGGGTTTTTTGGGGGTTCGGTTGTGCAAGGTCGTAGATCGGGGCGTTTGGATGTCGGGTCGAGGAAGAAAGAGACAAACGGATGGCCTCTCGGCGGCGCGTGTCACACACGCGCCACCCTTCCTCGGGGTTTTGGCGGCGGCTGATGGTATTCAACTCTACCTTTTCCTTTTTTTTTTTTATTCTAATCGTCCGGTAGCATGACCGTGGCTGGGAAGGGTGAGAGGCAGAGGGTTCGAAAAGGGAAAGGGGGAGGGTCGAACGCATACGAAAAGGGGGGGGGTCGAACGCATCAAACAAAAGAAAACACCACATCTTGCATTTGCATGTCGAATTAAACGCATCAATCATGCTATTCGGGAACAAAAACAATTAGGTAGGCTCTGATACCACTGTTAGGAAAAATTGCATAAGGACTAACCTCTTGATGCGTATGAATTCCCAATTGCCTTTGAACCACGAACTGATGAAATCCGGCGGTTACTAGAGTCCCGGTGAAACCACGTCACAAACCCGTAAAACACAGACGGTAATGCGTTTTTGGTTTCTGGAAAACTGAGAGAGTTTGAGCGTTCTTGGAAAAAACTCCACTTAGGGTTTTTGTATATTTTTAGATGCTATTCTAATCACTGAGATTAGAGTTTTTTTTTTTATCCCAAACTGCCACCCCCCATTTTTAGGCCACACATCCCTAAAAATGGGGGAAGTGGCCGTTTAACCAATTTTGCTAAAATTGGCCTTCACATATTATATGCTTCCCATCTTTATTTTATGGGTTTTTACTACTTGTTGACCAGTAATGGTCATAAATAAATGGCCATAATCAAAAATTTGATTCAGCAGTTACAAAAGATTAATTGTGTATTAATCAGCATTAATCACCCCACTAATTTGCAGATTCTGTTTTGACGCTTTGTGCCACTATAAATAGATGATGGATTATGGAGTATCATCATCAATCTAAGCAACAAGCTCTCCTCCAAATCTAATACTCTTTGTCATCTTCCTCACACAAGCTTGGCCATCTAAGTGGGTTCGGTTTTGAGCGTGAAGCATTCGGTGACTCTAGTAGCCACCATATTATGGGCAGCAATCACTCAAAGGCTAAAGATTCAGGCAAGCTTCCGCACCAGGTAACTTCTAATTACCAACAGTGGTATCAGAGCCACCTCTGTTTGATTCTAGCCCCAACCATTATAATTCTTATTAAGCATGCTTGTTCACCTAGTAGAATATGAATTTGATTGAGGCAAATGACTATGTGTTATTCTGTCTAATTATGCTAAATTCATGCTCTTTGGTCAGAATTTATTTGCTTCAAAATTAGAATGCTAATCAGAATGATTAATGACATGAATTGGAAATAATGTAATGGATAATCGAGTATGCTCGTTTGCTAAATTTCAAAAATCATGTTCTATGTGAAACTGAGTTGAATATGAAATGCAAACTCTAGAACTTGAAATTTATATGCTATGATTAATGTTAATCTGAAAGTATGATTTTGCCTCGATTAATAATCCATATCAACTTTTCCCTGTGAGACGAAAGTTTTTTTTCATAAACATCATGACAATTCATCTAATTTTAAGTTCATGATTCTCGGCGAGAATACAAATTAGAGAAAACAAAGACCCACGTATCTGGATCTAAAACCCAATCTTGACCCTTCTCGGCCCCGACACCCCACCGTCCCCCCCTCCAAAAAGAGGAAGAGCGGACATACCTATAAACCCATCAATGTTGCCAAGAGGGGCAGTGTGTGTGAGTCACACGCTACCGATGAAAACGTTTTTTTGTTCGTTTTCTTCGCCCCAACTCCCCTAGCTTCCTTAGATCTGCTCATCCCGGCACAGAACCATGAAAGCAACACCATCGACGCCGCGTGTGGCTAACATGCACCGCCACAGAGGTGGCGCGTTGCCCAAGTGGGTGGCATAAGTCGAATGCTCGGCGGCCGATCTACTCGCTGGCATGGTTTGTTGGTGGGTTTGGTTGTTGGTTGATGCCAGTATGCGTTTAAGAAGAGTCTAGAAAGGGGGGTTCCTCATCTGGATTGCGGTTTTGGGTGGTAGTACCAGCGGATTTGAGTCTTAGCCAAGGTGACTGGTGTAGGAGAAGACACCGATCTAAGGCTAAGGTGGGTAGCAAAAGGCGGCCATGGCTGAGAGCCGACATGAATGAAAAGTAAGATTGCCTTCGGGAGTTCAAAGAGAGAGAAAGAGAGGCTTCTTGTTTTAGTGAGAGACAGAGAGAGGAAACAAGAATGCTCTAGAAATGGCGAGCCGAGGAAGGGTGAAATAAAATGGGGGGGGGGGGGGTCTCACTTTAAATGTAAGTTTTATGGATAAGATTACCATCCCCCCTTTTTGAAAAACAAATTAAATCCACAGGTTGATAGGGTCTCGTGTTTAAGGCCGGTTTGTGATATATATGCTATATGTCCAGATTAAGGGCTATTTTGTTTTATTATATGAGCATAATTCCTAAAGAAATTTGTACAAATGTGATGCATGTTGTTAATTCTTGAGAGGAATTATAATGCATCGACTTGTAATTATAACATTAATATGTTTAATGTTCAAATGTTTATTATCGTATGCTTATTACGTATAAATTCGTTTTATAATTATGTTAAATAGTTAATAATAATGGAAATATGAATTAGTTTCACATATATGTACCATTTCTAATATGTGAATATGTAAATTAGTTTTACATTGATTTTAATAAATATCTATGTGATATTTAAATAAATGTTAATTAGTTTAACATTTTAATTGTGGTCCATATGAACATTTTTTTTAATGGAAATATTGTTGTAATTAAGTTATTTAAATTTTCTAGTTCATGATTATATGAGATGATTATGAATTTAGCAAAATTTTCGATCATATGACATGAACGATGAAACTTTAATAATTTAATTACTTAAGAAAACATGTGCCTAATGTCCATCTCAATGTAAACTTGTAGATATGGCAATTAACGGTGTAAAGATCAACAAATTGTCCACTAGTCAAAAGTTAGATGGGTCTAACTATGACATGTGGAGGCCGAAGATTCAGTATCTTCTGAATGAAAGAGACCTACTGAAACACTTGACGGTAGCTAAGTTTCCGCCATTTGACAAGGACAAAGATGGCAACCTTATTGATACTTCTACTGTGTAGAATCAAGAAAGCTTACAGGCCTACCACGACTGGTCCAAGAAGGATCGAAAGGCATGCTTTACCATGTTGTACTGCATGCATGACGACCTGATTGGAGAATTTGAGGTGTGTCCCACGACTAAGGACATGTGGGACCAACTCAAAATTCGATTTGGACAAACATCCGAGACAAGGCTTCGTACCTTGCAATTGAAATGGATGCAGTACCAAATGGATACTAGTCGTACCGTGGTTGAGCATTTACAAATTATGAGTGGCATAATTTGTGATCTCAAGGTTGCTGGTAAAGAAATTTCTGAGGAAGAGGAAGTCCTGAATGTGATTCAGGCTCTCCCTGTGGAGTCTTAGCATTGGCATAACGTTAAGATGGTCTTGACTCATTTAGACCACATAAATACTTTTGCTAAGATCCAAAGCCACCTCGAAATAGAGGAAGAACGCTTGAAAATGTTCGGTAATCCAAATGTGGCTCTTGTTGCCAAGGGAAACAGGCCTAAAGGCACAAAAATGGTTGAGGTCGGCAGGATAAGAAGGGTTCTCATCCCCCTAAGAAAGGTGGGCTGAAGGCTGGGTTTGCCAAGAAGCAAAAGGCCAAAGGCAATGGAGAGAAAAATATAACATGTGTGAAGTGCTATAATTGTGGTAAGAAAGGGCATTATGCTCAGGTTTGTCCTGAGCCACCGAAGGTACCTTTCTCCACTTATTCTCTTGAATTATATGTATGCTCCTATGAATTAGTTGCTAATTCCTTTCCTAATTGAATTGTAGATACGGGAGCAAGTAGACATATAGTTCGAGATAGAGCTAGGTTCGTGGATTTTCACCGCTACCCGGTGGGTTCAAAATCTGTCGTGCTGGGGAGCGGTAGTGAAGAAGGCATTCTAGGCGTTGGAACGTACTAGCTCATGCTTCGAGGAGGGAATAAATTGCTCATTTTTGATGCTCTTTATGCACATGGGGTGCGAGTTTGTGTTTTGTCCTTAGTTTCTCTAATGAAATCAGGTTTTGGTTGTAGTTCTTGTCAAGATGGTTTGAACATTTTGTATGGTGGCAATGTGTTTGGCCACACTACTTTAAAGAATGATTTTCTTGTACTAGATTTAGATGATTGTTATAATAATTCTCCTTTTGCTTTTGTCTCACATTTTGATTCCATGAATGTGAAAGCACGTCATGGGGCTTTCTATTTCCTCACTTTCATAGATGATTATTCAAGATATGGGTATTTGTATCTATTGTCACACCGCTATGAAGCGCTTGATGTGTTCAAACGCTTTGTAGCCGAGGTTGAGACCCAATTAAATATGAGAGTTAAGACTCTTTGAACTGATAGTGGTCATGAATACCCCTCACATATGTTCAAAGAATTTTGTGAGGAAAAGGGTATGCGAAGACAACTCATGATTCCTGGCACTCGACAACAAAATGGTGTGGCAGAGCATAGGAATCGAATATTGCTCGACATGGTCAGGTCAATGTTGGCACACGCCAACCTCCCAATTGGTTTTTAGGGGGATGTGCTGCTCATGACAGCCTACATCATTGACTGTGTACCTAGTAAGAGCGTATCAGCTACCCTATATGAGTTATGGAATGGTAGAAAGCCTTCCTTGGAACATTTACGTCCATGGGATTCGACTGGTTATGTACATAACCCAACTCACAAACATGGAAAATTTGGTCCAAGGGCCACCAAAATAGTGTTCATACGATATCCCGAACATTCTAAGGGATATGTTATGTATGGTGAACACCTTAATGGTGTAGAAGTGGATTCTCGTAACGTCGAGTTTCTTGAGGATGAGTTCCTAAGCATTGGTGAAATCAAACATGACACAACGCTGTATGAGTTACCACTAGATGATTAACTATCTCTTAGTGAGGGGGATGATTTAAACACTCATCGTATCACCAAGGATAGTACTCTTTCGTTGTCTGGAAGAGATGATGAGTTGTTGGTTGCCCAAGAGAATCAATCTGAGAATGAGGTTCGTCCTCCTTCTCCGGTACATGAACATGAACATGAGGTTAGTCCACTTGTTCAGGATAATAGCAATGATTCTATCAAGTGAGGATTCTATACCTCTTAGAGATAGGGGGAGGAATGCCTCAGTGGGTTAGACCAGCCCAGGCCCTCTACTCTGGGAGTGAGTGTGGAAGAATACCTTAACAATATTTTCAAATCGAAGAGGAGATATTCCTGTATACTCCTTTAGAGATAGAAGAGCCTACCTCTTTTCAAGAGGCTATTGATTCACCAAATCACAGAGAGTGGATAGAAGCCATGAGGGATGAAATGGACTCTATGGTGAGAAACTAGGTTTGGGAACTTGTTGATCTTCCTCCTAGGTGTAAATCGATTAGAAACAAGTGGATTTTCAAGATAAAACGTTGGCCTGATGGATCCATCGACAAGTTTAAGAGCCGTTTGGTGGCGAAGCGGTTTACCCAAATTGATGGGGTAGGCTATGAAGAGACTTTTTCTCCTATGGTGAGAATTGTCTCTATTCACCTACTTCTAGTCCTAATTGCCCATTTGGATTTAGAGTTGTTCCAAATGGACGTAAAGACCGCTTTCCTTAATGGAAATCTTGAAGAAGAGATCTACATGGATCAACTTATTGGTTTCGTATCAAAAGGTCAAGAGGACAGAGTTTCAGATTCCATGAAGCCATTATTTCTTTTGGCTTAAACATGGTTTCCGAAGATCACTGCACATATGTTAAGAAAACCACAAAGGGGATTATGTTTCTTACTTTGTATGTTAATAACATACTATTGGCTGGAAACAACTTAGAGATGATCCAACCCAGTAAGCAGTGGTTGTCCTCCGTCTTTGAGATGAAGGACATGGGTGAGACTAGGTATGTCCTAGGCGAAGAGATAACTCAGAACTGTTCTAAGCAGCTTCTTGGTTTAAATCAAGAGGCGTACGTTAATAAAATCTTAGAACGTTTTCGAATGCATTACTGTAAATCTGTGGACATTCTAATTCAAAAGGGTCTAACCTTAAGTCTAGACTAGTGTCCTAAGACAGACAAAGAAAAGGAGAGAATGAACAATGTTCCTTATGCTAGTGCAATAGGGAGTTTAATATATGCCATGTTGTGTACACGGCCAGACATTTGCTTTGCATTTGGTTTGGCAAGTCATTACCAAAGCAACCTGGGGCTTGCACACTGGCAAGCTGTCAAGCGGATCTTTCAGTACCTACGTGGTACAAGTGATATGGTCCTTTGCTATCAAAGTGTGGATCTTAAGTTGAAAGGCTATATTGATGCTGATTGGGGTGGTGATCTGGACAAATATAGGTCTACCTCGGGATATGTGTTCACCTTAGGCAGGGGACCCATATCTTGGTGCAGTAAGAAACAAGACTGCATAGTATTTTCGACTATGGAAGCAGAGTAGGTTGCTTGCTGTCTTGCCACTCAGGAGGCAATATGGCTAGGGAGTTTTATACAAGATCTTGATCTCACTCCTAGGGTTGATGATCATGTAGAGTTGTTATGCGATAGTACTATTGCTATCCAATTTGCAAGAGATCCAAAGTTCCACAGGAAGACTAAGCATATTAAGAGGCGTTATCATTTTGTACGAAACGCCATAAAAGAGAAAGAGGTTGCCATTAAGTATGCATCTACAAGTAGGATGATAACAAATCCTTTAACTAAGCATATTCCTAGAGACGCTTTTAAAGCTCATGTAATGAGCTTAGGTCTTCGTAGGACTTAGTTTTTGGATATATCTAAGTGTATGATGGACATGTTATTACTTGTATTAAATATTTATGAATAAAGAATGATGTTTCTTTTTCAAATGTTGATAAATATACAAGTACATTATAAGGCACATTGTAATGTTACCAGACTTCTGATTGGCCTAGTCACATATGCAATCGCCTTGATGCTTGGGTAGCGGGCAGGATGAGACTGAATGATATTGGCGCTAGGTGTGCAATATTGATTATTCATATTAAGAGTGTATGAATAGAAAATATGGTCGCCTTAGTTAGTCTAAGATGAGACTCGGGAAAGTTGAATATGAAATAGATTTTCATATTGAAGCCTTATAACTGAATCTTGAGTGCTGAGATTAACATTGGGTATGTTGGTCTAGTAGCTCAGGTTGGTTTTTTAGGTAAAATCTAAGCCTACGATTCGCATGGCATAGAAGAGTGACATTGGCAATACTCCTTGACTTAGAGTTATGATATGAAGTCGAAGCTTGATGTTGCTACCTTAATGTGTTATCTAAGGGCCAAAATGTATATGATCTAGCGGAGCACATTAGAAAGCAATTATGCTAAGATGGATTATTGTGATTGTCTAAGGAAGAATCATTTCCTCATCACCATATCTAGCCCGAGCGATTATATTCAATATATAATCAATTGATATATCAAGCATAAATGAACAGTGTATACCATTGGTGATGTATTTGAATGATTCGGGGTATTGATGCTTTGTAAAGGTGTTATGTCAGTTAAATGGTGACTTGATATAACACTAATGGTTTTATTTTTGGTCGCATGCTCAATTCCCAGTATGATACGTGAGAGATGATTGTTGGTAGAGAGATATGAGATTGATGGTCTTTGTGACCAAAGCGGAGCTGTTGACCAGTGACAGTCACAAATAAATGGCTATAATCAAATACTTGATTCAGCAGTTACAAAAAGGTTAATTGTGTATTAATCAGCATTAATCACCCTATTAATTTGCATATTCTATTTTGAGGCTTTGTGCCACTATAAATAGATGATGGATTATGAGGTATCATCATTAGTCTAAGCAACAAGATCTCCTCCAAATCTAATACTCTCTGTACTCTCCGTCACACAAGTCTGACCATCTAAGTAGGTTTGGGTTTTGAGTGTGAAGTATCTAGTGACTCTAGTAGGCATCATATTGTGGGCAGCAATCAATAAGAGGTTAAAGATTTAGGCAAGCTTCCGCACCAGGTAACATTTAATTACCAACACTATTGAATTGGCCCGCATTAGTGAAATCGGAAAATGATGCTTTGGACCGCTGCGGTCACTACCAATACCTATACAAGTTTAGCTTCTATTATAGCCACCACAGCTGTAATTATTATTTGCGTACAAATATGATCACCATCCTTAAAGGTTGATGGTATCGTCACGACAATGTGCGCCGCTGCTATTAGCGTTATCATTGAGCCTCTGTCTCCTCTCTATTTTGATCTTTCTTTGTCATTGGTTACATAATATTTGTTGCTCTTTTCTTCTCTCTCTCATATCTGATCTTCTCTATATCTTTTGTTATTTGTCATTGGTTACATAATATTAGCATTATCATTGAGCCCTATCATGACAATTTTTTACACTTCTATTATTTGCCCTTTTTGAGATCTAGTTTATTTTTTAGGGAGTGGGAGTTTAATCCCCTTTAAAAGAATCTTCTTCATGACGGTCTCCATTGCAAAAAGGTGGATAATTTTACTCGTGGCATCATCGTCAGTCATAATCAGGGGCAGATTCACACTACGCTTAAGGGTGTCCATGGACACCCCTAAGCCCCCCTTAAAATTTTTTTATTTTAAAATAGGTTAATTTAATAACGATGTTGGTTTATGGACACCCCTTAAAAAAAATAAAATAGTGCATATTAGTAACGATATTAATTTATAGACATCCCTATCCTAAATATCTGGATCCGCCACTGATCATAATACCACTGTTCAACCACTGCTTTCTAGTTCCTACTCAATTTTATCTAGAATATCCCTTAACAGTACTAACTTAAAAATTATCGGAGGCTCAATCCCGAGCCACTCGAGATCGTAGATTCCTGCAGGTTTCACTGAGGAAGGAGCACCACCACACGGATTAGGTGGTGACTCTATGAATCCTTGAAGCTCCCCAAGTCCTCAGATCTCACTCCATCTTTTGAGCTGAAACAGAGACAAATGGAGAAATTATGCCAGAAGCGTACATTGAACTAATTAAATCAGGCAATAACCAGAAGCAAGGCAAGAAACCAGCCAATATTCACCTGAAAAAAAAAAACCAATAACTATTAACCAATAATTAAGTATGTTTTACCTGGTCTACTCAACGGGTGAATCACTTCAGATTATTTCAAGCATGCAGTGCATTTGCTTTGTATATTAATTTGTAGAAGAAAGGTGGGGAGAAAGTATACCGATGAAGGTTTGTAGTTGTGACTGTTTGTATTAGTTGTTATTTGGTGTATATGAATTTGTAAAAAATGGTGTAATTCACGAAGGTAAAAGAACTAATATAGGCCATGTTTGACAAATAACTATTAATTGTAGAGTTGGGAAAAGTTGACCCGACACGATTATCGACCCCAAACCTGACACGAAGTTAAACAGGTTTGTGTATGAAGTTTGAACCTGTTTAATTAAATGGGTTGATACAGTAAACCCGTTTAATTAATTGAGTTAGGTTCAGGTTGAGAATCTCGACATGAAAAAACACATATTGGACTCGTTTAATAATACGAACTAAATAGGTCAACCGGTTTATTGTTTATTTACCTTTTACTGTTTATCGTTTACATTTTGGGTGAGAATTAAGCTTTGGAGATTTAGGCTTTGTGGTCTATTTTATAGACTTGTTGGTTATTGACTTGTTGATTATATTATTAAGAATTTCAGACAATTTGAACTTTATTTTCTGTTGTTTAAGACTTGACTTGGACATGGTTTGTAACTTAAGTAGTTGGTTCTTATGTGAATTTTCTAGGTTGTAAAGTTATGTTGTTGTTGACTGTTTTGTGGGACTGGGCTCTGAATATGCTGGAGAATATAAGTTAGCTGCTATTTTGGTGTACTTTTGAAAGCAACTATACCTTAAGAGACTGAAAAATGTGTAATTTGTTTGGTAAATTATATTTGGGATGAAATTTGTGGTGCAATTAAACAGGTTGGTGGGTAAAATGGGTAACCCGAACCCAACCCGTTTAGGTAAACGGGTTAGGTTCAGGTCAACTCGGTTAAATGTTAAGCGGTTTGGGTTGAGCTTTTTCAACATGTTTATTAAATGGGCCGAGTTCAGGTTCGGGGATTTTCAACCCGTTTAAATTCTACATGAACACGAAGCCGACTCGACACGACAAATTCTCAACTCTAATTAATTGTTAGCTATTTGTATTAACTGTTGGCTATCAATTATTTGTATTAGCTATTTGAATTCTTTGTTCAAAAATTGTGTGGTAAAATTAGTTATTTCTAATAAACTTATGAAATGAAAAGCTAATTTTTCAAAAAAAAATAATCCAAAAAGCTCATAGAATTAGTTTTTTTCAAATTGCCACATATCATTATTACGTAATTTGTCTTTTTATAATTTTTTATCCCCATTATTTTAAAGAGTTCGAAATATTAAAGATAATATTACCAGAAATATAAATAATTAAAGATTTTGAATATTCAAGATTCTGAGTATTAACCAAATTATTCCATTTTATTATAAAAGGAATATATGTATAGGTACTAATGACGTACTAAAGATTCTAATTTGAAAATTATAAAGAATTAAAGATTTTGAATATTGACATAATTATTTCAATATATTATAAAAAGTATAAGATATTAATGATCCACTAAAGATTCTGATCTACTAAAGGCCTATTCGTTTCAACATTTAGGATTAATAGTTTGCGGTGAGAAGCGATTATCAGTTGTTGCCAACGTTTACTAGCGGTTATGAATAGCGGTTAGCGTTATCAGTATTTGCTAGTGGGTAGTATCGGTTATAGATAGCATTCACGGATAGAAGACAGAGGTTAGCCAATGTTTACAAATGGTTGCCAGCATTTACTTGCGATTAGAACTAGTAATTAGTGGTTAGCGGCAACTGTGAACGATTAGAAGCAGTTAGCGGTTATCAAACATTTTCTAAATGTTGAAACAAACAGGCCCCAAAGATTCTAGATGGAATATAATAGATGTTAGTTATAAAACGGAAGACAAAATTTGGCAATGAGATAATTAGAGGTTTGTTATTATTTGCCAAGCACTGGTGTGATTATTATTATTATTATTATTATTATTATTATTATTATTATTATTAT